>CM040126.1:393397407-393733030 GCA_022559845.1 Amorphophallus konjac
ACAATGTTCTCTTCCTCTTGAGCTGGGACCCAGCTTTAGATTTTCTTCGGCTGCCAGATCTGCCTGAACTTGGGCGGCTTCGGTGCCAATGGCTTTCTATCCTCCTCTTTCATGTCGACCCTCCTGGCAGCTAGTACCCGGAACCTATTGGTAGTAGGCACCATCGGGACGATCACGTCCGGCTTGACCGCCCTTGGGCAACCACTGAGGTTTACCCGGATATCTCCAATCAGCATTGTCTTTCCTGAGTTGGATATCCGACGACCCGCAGTAGTGGGTCGGGCTCTCCTGTCGGATCTCCTCCTTCTTCCAGTAGCAGAGGATGTGCCCCTTTTCGCCTCGTGATGGACGAAGCAAGCCACGACCTCAGGAGTATCCTGCATCACCTGGCTGATCTTGGGGCTGGTAGCTTGCGTCAATGTCTCGACAACAGCCCTTTGCTCCTGGTTGTCAATTTCGAGCAAGTCAGTGAAGATGAGGCCTAGGCAGTTGGGCATCCCGACAGCAGGCGGCATCGATCCGAACGAAAGAGGTACCGCTAGGTAGCCCTCTCGAACATGTACATCGACCGCTTGTTGATCAAAGCATACAAACATGATTCCAGCCGTCATCGTAGCTTCCTGAAAATAGAGAAAGCACGGAATCAGAAATTTGAGGGGGGGCCCACTGGGCCTCCTATTTTGGCGTAGAGATGAAGGGAGACTAGGTCCCACCGGGCGTGCCAGACTTGTGGACGCGGGATTTTTATTCCTCTCGTTGTTGTTATTTTTATTTTTATTATTTATTTTATTTATTTAGTTTATTAGGCGTGCCAGTCACATGTGTGACTATTTCATTGTGCGCTCGACTTGACTTGGTCAGTCGATTGTGAAGTCCGAGTCGGGACCAAAAGTCCGCCATACCATAAAGGCTGTGACGTTAATTACGCCCTTCCTAAGAAGGACAACCCTTGATTAAACGCCAAAATAGGAGGCCTCAGAAGGCAGTCAAAATACTAATGTGCAAAATAAAGGCTTCATGCTTATGGAAGAGGATGAATGGAGGGCGGATTTATTTAGTTCAACGGACTAAATCGGGCGGCACAACCTTTAACTTTGAGCCATACCGGGTAAGGATAGAAGACCATCCACGCAGTGGCGGGACGGAATTCGGCTAATCATTAGGGTATTCCCTTTTGACACTTCCACTTGACCGGATGCTCCAAATAGGTTCGTTTCCCCCGAAGATGGAGCCGGATGGGAAGTGTATCGGAGACACCCCCTTGACTCATCGGGGTTGATGACATTGGACTAGATTTCGGCAGCATCTCCCCTCAACTTGGAACATGCCCAAGGGGAAATAGGTGATCATCCACGGAGTGCCGGGATGAAAACCGAAAGAGAAAGGCACTGGGCCCTGGCACGGTGTGATGTTGGGGATGGTTCCCCATTTATTTATTCCATGGGGTGTACCCTGTGACCTGTAGATGTCTCTCGAATTAGTGTGGCAGGGTGCTCAAAGATTGGGCAGAGGAAGAGAGGCTCTCGGCACAGCAATGACGAGCATAGGCAGGCTTCCCGGCGCGGGGGAATGGGTTCTCGGCATGAGGTTCCTGGCGCGGGGGAATGGGTTCTCGGCATGAGGTTCTCGGCATGGAAGGAGGGGGGAGATCTCGGCGCGAGGTTCCCGGCGCGGGCCGCGCCGGGAGCTATGGCGCCGGAAAGGTTTGTGGAAGGTTGTGGGGGTTTTACGGTACTCTGTTTTGGGGATTTTTCCTGGGATTCAGGTAACGGCTAGGGGGTTTTAGGATGCAAACGAGGAAGGGACCGAGGGCTCTACCAAGTTACCAGATTAACATCAAGGAGTCACATGGATAGAAGGGATTCGAGGTATTGAAGTCACCAGGCGTTCGAACCCTCTGGAACAGGCTTTATGCCATTCATATCGCTGACCATCCAGGAGATCAAGAGATGACTGTCTCTGATCCCTGTAATGGCCCCAATGGCTTGGGAAACTTGAGAGGACTATGGACTTCGCAACGTTTAAATCATCGATGTCGTCAAGGGAGAGAGAGGGACAAAGCCCAAAGATGGACGGTAAGGATCGGGGCTCTGTTACCTCCTTCCCATCTGAAACAAGCATGCATATAGGCACAAGAAATCACTAGAATTCTAAGCATCCGAGCAATTAATGTATGCGGGGGATAACATACATTCCGAGAGAGAGAGCACATGGAGAAGAGGGCCAACCAATATCATTTCATCGGAACAACCGTGGAGTTGCATTTCACTGTTTCATCGTTTACATCATTCATAGAACAAAACAAAGGGGACGGAGAGAAGAAAAATAGACTAATACTCTATCTCCTCGACAACAGGGAGATCTCTTCACTTCGAAAGCGGAAAACGGAATCGAAGCTTATACATCAAAAAGAAAGGGAAGCAGGAAGGGACGACGGCAATAAAGGGAAGGGGAGGGCGGAGCATTGACTCCTCTCCCTCCCCTAGCACCCCACCTTCTCCTTCCTTCCGACCTCGCAGCCGCTTTTCTTTTCTTCTCTCTTTTTATCTGGCTATCTGGAGCTGCCTCTCTTCGCTCTTTTTTTTCTTCTCCCTTGCTTTCTTTTCTTCTTGCCCTCTCTGTCTATGTGTCCTCTGTGTTCGAGATGAACAAAGGGGTGTTTTATAGGCACAGCAGCCCCCTTCTCGGCATGACCCTTCTCGGCGCGCAGAAAATGACTTCCCGGCGCGCTCTTGTCAACCGGGGAGGCTTCCCGGCGCCAAGGGATATGGCTTCACGGCGCCCCTATGGGCTTTGGACCTTGTGGCGATTTCCTGGTTCCACCTTAGTGAGCCCATTTGGGCTTTAATATCTTGAACTCTCTCGTTACAAAGTCTAGACTATCAAAGACATATAACCTGTCTTTTCATTTGTGAGTTCTTCGAGCCTGTCAGAACAGGTGAAGGTTGATTAGTGAGTTAACATAGTCTTATCAGAATATTTCTGGATATTTTCATCAGTCAGTAGACCGCAGTTCTTCATCAGTACTGTTATCTGAGCGACGACAATACCGGACATCAGCTTGACCAGGAAGGGCTTCAGCCGGGTGGCAACCTTAGTGACGACTATTCTGTAATTCTGGCTTTGCAGGAATCTCTGAGAGCTTCATGTATGGTTCAATCTTCTCTTTGGTCTCATCTTTATTCTCAGTTGTATTGCAGGTGTCAGCAACCACCTATCGCCCGAAGAGGCGCTCGAGGCTCCTTCAGCATGCGCTGATGAATGTGTCCTGTGCGGGCATTCAGAGCCCCAGGGCCTAGAACAAGAAGCCGAAGGAGAATCTGAGGCGCTGCATGCACCAGATGGTTTACCGCGAGAGCATACACCAACCCCGAAAGGGAAGGAAAGGGAGATTTCAAAGAACAGAAAGAGTAGCATTGTCCTCCCTTGCCACACACTCTCGACTGGGCACGGCTCAGTCCAAACCGGTGAAGGAGAAAACGAAACGACATACCTCCCGTCGTCCAGTGAGGAGGCCCATCATCATAACCCTCCTCCACATGGGGGTCTGGGGGTAGTAATGTCGACTTTTCAAGGACAAGGTGTTGTCGGCCATGACGACATGATCTCGCCGACCCCATTTGAAGCCAGGGCGGGAGGCAGCACCCCCAACTTCCATCAACCCACCCTCGCCATGACGGCAAGATTGTTTGAAGAATTGCATGAAGTCGAGGCGTCAAGGGGGAAATCAATCAAGACACATTTATGCCCTGCAATGCCCGCACATGCAGGGCCCTCTTCTGGGACCTTCTGGGGCGGCTGTGAGCCACCCGAGGTCCCACCACCACCACCAGCAATGTCCCGGACGATACATAATTACATTGGGGGCACCCCCTTCCCACGGCTGCAGCATGCACCCTCGATACCTCGCATGACGCCAAGAACAGACCCTCTTCGCCAATCGTTCGGCTCGTACCCGGGCTTGATAGCGCCAACAGGAACGAGTAAGTCGAGGGCCGAGCGAGGGGCAAAGATGAGGCGGCTCGAGAGCAAAGTCGTCGAGGCCGAATCACAAACAGCTGACCGAAGAGGTGATGAGTCCGCCTTGGACTATACGAGAAGAGGGGGGAACCCCCGTCAAGAATATGGAGACCCTCCAAATGGCGGGGGCGCCGTCCAAAGACTCCTAAGAAGCCTGAAGGGCGAAATAATACAAAGGGTCATGGATATTGAGGTCAAAACTCTTGAAGAGCTGAGTGGCCTAGCATTTAACGCCGAGATATTCCTAGCAAAATATTGCCCCACCCCCACTGCCCAGAGTGAGGAAAAGCGACCAGTCGACAAGCAGTTGGCACGAGAAAAATTTTTCACCCCAGACTTCGAAGCCTTCGAGAGACGATAGGGGAGAACAAAGGTCGTAGCCGGAGCTTCCTCCACTAAGGTCACTGACCAGAGACTTTCATTAAGGGACAGAATGAAGAGGCCCTACTCCTTCCCGAGAGATAAGACTCAGATCCTCTTCGAATGGGTTCAAGAATATGGTAAAGTTGTACTTCCAGAGCCGAAGAGGCCAAACGACCTCGAAAGAAGGGATGACCCCCAATTTTGCCTATATCATCAGATGATCCGGCATTCCATTGAGGACTGTTGCGTATTTAAAGATGTTGTAGATGACCTGATCAGGAAGGGTGAATTAAGAATGGGCAAGTATACGGTAAACCCACCACGCCCTCACCAAATGCTCAACCTGAAGGCGACCGATGCAACCGCACCACACCGGCCGAAGAGCAGCGCGCCCTGAAGGACATTCCATCTCTCTTTCAAGCAATGGCAGGAAGTCCGAGAAGACGGCGCCAGATGCTGCTGATCCCCCGTACTGAGGGCATCCATCTAGACTGACACTGGATGCATGGTCGGCTACTTCCGAATGTACCCCCCCCCCCCTTTTTAAAGGGGTGATAGTCACCTGTAACAGTGAGACATATCTATGGAATGGTGAATGATTATCTAGGCCTATTAAAGGCCCTTCCATTATGAATTCTCGCATTTACACCGTGGCTGCTGCTTGCAAGGGCCACCCAGACGATGAAGCCTCCAGGTAGCGATTTTAAGAAAAAAGGAGGAAAGGAAGAAAAGAAAGAAACAAAAAAAAGAAAGAATTGACGAGAAAGGGTTATACGGCCATATCAATCGATACCCATGCTAAATAAAGATTACCACTATGGGGTTGATGCGGTGGAGCGAACCACTCGTCCCCTCCCTGAGGGGGTGAGCGCTCTCCTGCACCTCCACTCTGGTCAATCATACAAGAAGGAAAAAAAAGAGAAAAATAAAAAAAGAGAGATAAAAAAAAGAAGAAAAAAGCTGGCAAGCATTGTCGACCAAAAGAGCAAGAAGAAACCCGGCATCCCGCCTGACTCCAGGAGGGTCCGAGTCCACGGTGCGATGACCCCGCTCATTCCTCCTTCCTGCTACCTCCATCCGGCACAAAACGGCCCCTGAGTGGTTGTTAAAGGACCCAACGAGCCACAATTGTAGCTTGGTGAATGGTTACCCGCTGTGGGGAATGCTTTATAGCAATGAGGCCAAGCACGGCCACGACCCCCGAAGAGAGCATGCACATACCCCGCCATGGGGGATGAGAAGAAGATATATACTCTGCTACGGGGGCATAGGAGGCAAAAAAAAAAAAGGAAACACACCCCATTCCCAGGGGCACATGAAGAGAATCCGCCCCGACTGAGGGGCACACAAAGTAAAAGCTACACCCTGGCTTCGGGGCATTTGAAGAAGAATCCGCCCCGACCTGGGGACGTAAGAAGAAATAGAGCTGCACCCCGGCTTAAGGGCATTTGAAGGGGAAATACATCCCGATATGGGGGCACCTGAAGCAAAAGACATACCCCGCCATGGGGGCATAAGAAGAAAAGAATTCACCCCGGCCTGGGGACACACAAAAAGAGAAACTCACCCTGGCTTAGGGGTATATGAAGAAGGAACGTACCCCGGCCTGGGGGCATGAGAAGCAAAGCACACCCCATGCTAGGGGCATATGGAGAGGAATGCACCTCGCCCTGAGGGGCGCAAAATGTATAAGAACACACCCTGGCTTAGGGGTATTTGAAGAATAAATATACCCCGCCTGGGGGCATAGAAGTCATGAAGAATATGCCCCTACTTAAGGGCATTTGAAGAAGTCACATCCCGCCTCGGGAGCATGAGAAGCAGCAAGAATACGCCCCGGCCTAGGGGTATTTGAAGAAGAAATATACCCCGCCTGGGGGGATAGAAGCCGTAAAGAACACGCCTCGGCTCAGGGGCATTTGAAGAAGCTACATCCTGCCTTGGGAGTATAAGAAGAAAAGAGTCCACCCCATCTTAGGGGTATTTGAAGAAGAAACACACCCCGCTATGGGGGCATAGAAGCCATAAAGAACACGCCCCGGCTTAGGGGTATTTGAAGAAGAAGGATACCTCGCCTCGGGGGACATTGCAAGCAACGATACACCCTGCTAGGGCGCACAGGAAGCAAACCACACCCCACTCCTGGGGACACATAAAGAGAGTACACCCCGCCATGGGGGCACATGAAGAGAATCCACCCCGACTCGGGGGTACATGAAGCAACAAAGAATACACCTCGCCTTAGGGGAGTCTGAAGAAAAAGCATACACCCCACTTTGGGGGCACAAGAAGCAAACATGCCCCAGCAGGTCGGGGCAGAAGAAGAAGAAATCCCCCCCCCCCCTCGGGGGCATATAAAAAAAAAGAAAAGTAAAGATACACCCGGTGCCTGGCGCACATGAAGAGAAAGGCACCTCCCTTTGGGGGCACAACAAGCAACAAAGATACACCCCGACTGAGGGGCACAGGAAGAGAAATACACCCCTGCGCCAGGGACATATTAGACAAAACTATACCCCGTTTAGGGGCATTTGAAGCAAAGACTTCACCCCGCCTCAAAGGGGGGGGCATAAGAAGCGAAAGATATACCCCACCCCGGGGGCATAAGAAGAAAACACACCCCACCTTGGGGGTGTAAGAAGCCAAGAGATATGCCCCGCCATGGGGCAGTAGAGGCAAAATGCTTTCCCCCCGAGGGCACATGAAGCAACATACCCCCTCGCCTCGGCAGCACATGAGGCCAAGAGGCTACATCCCGGCCCGGGAGCATAAGAAACAAAAGATATACCTCACGTCGGGGGCATATGAAGTCAGGAATCACACCCCGATCTTAGGGGTATTTGAAGAAGAAGCATACCTCGCCTCGAGGGCCTAGAAGCTATAAAGAGCACGCCCCGACTCAGGGGCATGTGAAGAGAAGTCCACCCCGGCCTAGGGGTATTTGAAGAAGAAACATACCCCGCCAGGGGGCATAGAAGCCATAAAGAACACGTCCCGGCTTAGGGGTATTTGAAGAAGATACATCCCACCTCGGGAGCATAAGAAAGAGAAGAATACATCCCGTCTTAGGGATATTTGAAGAAGAAACATACCCCGCCAGGGGGCATAGAAGTCATAAAGAACACTCCCCGGCTTAGGGGTATTTGAAGAAGATACATCCCGCCTCGGGAGCATAAGAAAGGGAAGAATACATCCCGTCTTAGGGATATTTGAAGAAGAAATATACCCCGCCAGGGGGGCATAGAAGCCATAAAGAATATGCGCCGGCTCAGGGGCATTTGAAGAAGAAACATACCCCGCCTGGGGGACGCAGAAGCAAAGAGACAGAGTACACCTCCACCCGGGGGCACCGAAGCAAAGAGGCATACATCCCGACCTGGGGGCACATGAAGAAAGAATATACCCCGACCTAGGGGCGTCAGAAGAAGAAACATACGCCCCGATCCAGGGACATGAGAAGCAAGAGAATACGCCCTGCGAATAGGGTATGAGAAACATGAAGAATGTACCCCAGCCTAGGGGCACAGAAGGAGACACACTCCACCCTTGGCGCATAAGAAGCAGAAGCACCTACCCCAGCCTGGGGGCATTGAAATACACTCCGCCCTTGGCGCATAAGAAGTAGAAGTATCTACCCCGACCCGGGGCACAGAAACAAAGAGACATACATCCCGATCTGGGAGCATAAGAAGAAAGATATACTCCGCCCAAGCGGCATTTGAAGAAACAACATACCCTGCTTCGAGGGCACAGAAGCCGTAAAGAGATACACCCCGGCCTCAGGGGGGCATAAGAAGCAAAGGATACACCCCCGTCCCGGGGGCATTTGAAGAGAGCTACACCCCGTACCAGGGGCATATGAAGAAGAAACATACCCCACCTGGGGGCATAGAAGCCGTGAAGAGTATACCCTATCATGGGAGCATTTGAAGAGAGCTACACCCCGCCTCGAGGGCATTAAAAAAAACACACCCTGGTCTGGGGACATAGGAGCCAAAAAATACACCCCGCCTGGGGGCACAGAAGCGAAAAGGCAAAACACACCCCCTCAGGGGGGATGCATACCAAATAAAGCTACACCCCAACCTGGGGGCACGTTAAGAGACATACACTCCAGCGTGGAAGCATTAATGAGAAAAGAAGAGCAGAATAAAGAAAAAGACACACACGAGGCAGACGTGGTCTTCGAGCCCGCCTCATCACACAAAAAAAGAAGAAAAGGAAGAAAAGACAAATGAGACAGACGTGGTCCTCGAGCCCGCCTCATCATACAAAAGAAGAGAAGGAAAGAAAGAAAGAGTCACGAGGCGAACATGGTCTCTACACCTGCCTCTCTACAAAAGAAGAAGAGAAAAAAAAGAGAGTCACGAGGCGAACATGGTCTCTGCACCCGTCTCTCCATAAAAGAAGAAGAGAAGAAGAGAAAGAACAATCACGGGGCGAACACGGTCTTTGCACCTGCCTCTCCATAAAAGAAGAAGAGAAGAAGAGAAAGAACAATCACGGGGCGAGTATGGTCTCTGCACCTACCTCTCCAAAAAAGAAGAAGAGAAGAAGAGAAAGAACAATCATGGGGCAAACATGGTCTCTGCACCTGCCTCTCTACAAAAGAAGAAGAGAAAAAAAAAAGAGAGTCATGAGGCGAATATGATCTCTGCACCCGCCTCTCCATAAAAGAAGAAGAGAAGAAGAGAAAGAACAATCACGGGGCAAGTATGGTCTCTGCACCTGCCTCTCCATAAAAGAAGAAGAGAAGAAGAGAAAGAACAATGACGGGGCGAACATGGTCTCTGCACCCGCCTCTCCATAAAAGAAGAAGAGAAGAAGAAAAAGAGTAGTCGCGAGGCAAACATAGTCTTTGCACATGTCTCTCCACACAAAAGAAGAAGAAGGGAAGAAGAGAAAGAACGGCCACGAGGTGAACATGGTCTTTGCACCTGCCTCTTCAAAAATCGTTACGAGGGGAATATAGAAGAGGAGAAAAGAGAAGAGAAGGTGAAAATAAGGAAAGAAGAAAAGGAAACACTCTTGAAGCGCTCCAACGGCGCAGTAGCCTGCAAGCCCTTCAGCGGCACACTACTAAGTGCCCTCAGCGGCACACCCATTATGAAGCCTCCAGCGGTACGCCCTTCGGGGCACACTCCCAGCGCCCTTCGGGGCACACTCCCAGCGCCCTTCATAAAAGAAGAAGAGAAGAAGAGAAAGAACAATCACGGGGTGAGTATGGTCTCGGCACCTGCCTCTCCATAAAAGAAGAAGAGAAGAAGAGAAAGAACAATGACGGGGCGAACATGGTCTCTGCACCCGCCTCTCCATAAAAGAACAAGAGAAGAAGAAAAAGAGCAGTCGCGAGGCAAACATAGTCTTTGCACATGTCTCTCCACACAAAAGAAGAAGAAGGGAAGAAGAGAAAGAACGGCCACGAGGTGAACATAGTCTTTACACCTGCCTCTTCAAAAATCGTTACGAGGGGAATATAGAAGAGGAGAAAAGAGAAGAGAAGGTGAAAATAAGGAAAGAAGAAAAGGAAACACTCTTGAAGCGCTCCAACGGCGCAGTAGCCTGCAAGCCCTTCAGCGGCACACTACTAAGTGCCCTCAGCGGCACACCCATTATGAAGCCTCCAGCGGTACGCCCTTCGGGGCACACTCCCAGCGCCCTTCAGCGGCACAGCCTCACGCCCCCTCAGCGGCACGCTTCCAGGCGCCCGCACACCTTCGGAGTGCCTTACGCGGCACACCCTCCTATGCTCTCTCCCAGTGCACCCTTCAAGTGTCCCGGCGGCACACTCTAGCCAACCCTTCAGCGGCACGCCACCCCCGCCCCCTTTATACGGCGAGCAAAAAAAAAAAGAAAAAAAGGGGAAAGAAAAGAGGAAAGACTGTAAAAGAGGAAGAGAACGGATAAAAAAAAGAAGAAAGCAAAAAGGAAGAGAGGGGGGGATTTCGACAAAAAAAAAGAAAAAAAAGAGAGGGAAGAAAATAAAAAAAAGGAGAAGGAAAAGAGAAAAAAAGAGAGAGAAAGAAGGAGAAAGAAGAGAAAACAATAATAATAATGATATATATGTATATATGTGTGTATACATATGTCTCCCGTCCGCACGCCCCTACGTATCGACGGGCATCCGCACGGGCAAAGACGGCTCCACCCTGCATTGGTGTTAGTCCCTTGCCAACAAATAAGTCCTTTTCCGGCGCAAGGCTTCGCGCCCTAGCCACCCGCTCTTACACATTATTGCAATCACGGACCTTACGTCCGAATCGGCAAAAAAAAAAAAAAACCCGTTGCGTTGGCATTATCTTCTTGCCAACGAATGAACCTTATCTTTGGCACAAGGTTCCATGCCCTAGCCACCTTCTCTCATGCAAAATCGCCATTACGGGCCTTACGCTCGAATCGGTAGAATCTCTATCCTTGCGCTGGCATTAGTCCCTTGCCAGCGAATAAGTCCCTTTCTGGCGCAAGGCTTCGTGCCCTAGCCACCCGCTCCCATACAATATTGCCATTACGGACCCTACGTCCGAATCGGCACGAATTCTCCCGTTACCTTTCGGCGCAAGGCTTCGTGCCCTAGCCGACACTTGCGTATCACTTGCTCGTAAAAAAAAAATGGGGTTAAAAATAGAGATACCCCGCCGGACTTGCCCCTACTCAGAGGCAAGGGTAAAAATGGCAACAACCCAGCCGTGGCGAAAACCCGAAAGGGCGCTACGGGTAAAATCGGGTACCCCGCCACGTGAAAACCCGAGAGGGCGCGTGGGCAAAAGCAAGAGGGGGCCGGTGCCGGCGAAAAATCGAAAGAGCGCTTGTACCGGTAATGTGATTCAAAAAAAAAGGAGAAAAGAAAAGAGACAAAGAGATAAATAAACTACGTTAGTCCCCGGCACCCTGTCGGCACTGACGAAGAGACAAAGAGACCAAAAAACCAGGTCAGCTCCCGACACCCTGTCGGCACTGACAAAGAGACAAAGAGACCAACAAAGCAGGTCAGCTCTCGACACCCTGTCGGCACTGACGAAGAGGCAAAGAGACCAACAAAGCAGGTCAGCTCCCGGCACCCTGTCGACACTGACGAAGAGACAAAGAGACCAACAAACCAGGTCAGCTCCCGACACCCTGTCGGCACTGACGAAGAGACAAAGAGACCAACAAAGCAGGTCAGCTCCCGGCACCCTGTCGGCACTGACGAAGAGACAAAGAGACCAACAAACCAGGTCAGCTCCCGACACCCTGTCGGCACTGACGAAGAGACAAAGAGACCAACAAAGCAGGTCAGCTCCCGGCACCCTGTCGGCACTGACGAAGAGACAAAGAGACCAACAAAGCAGGTCAACTCCCGGCACCCTGTCGACACTAACGAAGAGACAAAGAGACCAACAAACCAGGTCAGCTCCCGGCATCCTGTCGGCACTAACAAAGAGACAAAGAGACCAACAAACCAGGTCAGCTCCCGACACCCTGTCGGCACTGACGAAGAGACAAAGAGACCAACAAAGCAGGTCAGCTCCCGGCACCCTGTCGGCACTGACGAAGAGACAAAGAGACCAACAAACTAGGTCAGCTCCCGGCACCCTGTCGGCACTGATAAAGAGACAAAGAGACCAACAAACCAGGTCAGCTCCCGACACCCTGTCGGCACTGACGAAGAGACAAAGAGACCAACAAACCAGGTCAGCTCCCGGCACCATGTCGGCACTGACGAAGAGATAAAGAGACCAACAAACCAGGTCAGCTCCCGACACCCTGCCGGCACTGACGAAGAGACAAAGAGACTAACAAACCAGGTCAGCTCCCGGCACCCTGCCGGCACTGACGAACAGACAAAGAGACCAACAAACCAGGTCAGCTCCCGACACCCTGTCGGCACTGACGAAGAGACAAAGAGACCAACAAACCAGGTCAATTCCCGGCACCCTGTCGGCACTGACGAAGAGACAAAGAGACCAACAAACCAGGTCAGCTCCCGGCACCCTGTCGGCACTGACGAAGAGACAAAGAGACCAACAAACCAGGTCAGTTCCCGGCACCCTATCGGTACTGACGAAGAGACAAAGAGACCAACAAACCAGGTAAGCTCCTGGCACCCTATCGGCACTGACGAAGAGACAAAGAGACCAACAAACCAGGTCAGCTCCCATGTCGGCTCCCGACACCCCGGCGGCACCGACGAAGAGAAAAAGAGATCAGTACACCCGCGGGCACCACCCGGCTCATCCTTCGCCTGTGCTACCCGTGGGTGGGGGGCATTTGTGGACACCAAAAATTGCACGCCCTGTAGGCCCACTGGCGGCACACCCCCAGTGAGCTTCAGCGGCACACCCCCAAGGGCCTCAGCGGCACGCCTTTTGCCCCCTTCAACGGCACGCTTGGGCAGCCCTTCAGCGGCACAGCCTTTGGCCCTCCCAGCGGCACACTTCTTGAGCCCGCCAGCGGCACAGCGTTAAGGCATTTCAACGGCCGAACGACGTGATGCCCATGCCCTACGGATCCTTGGCGCGCAGTGAGCTGTCCGAGGTGTCAACCAGAGGTTGGGCCACGCAGGCTACTCCCCTGACATCCAGGACGGGGGAAGTCAAACCCCATCATGACTAGCCGCTTCCCGCCTCCGACTGTCGTGCTCGAGGGCTCCCGCTGCTGGGAGTATAAAACCACTCCCATTCCGACGAAGAGAGGGGGGACAGACACGGAGAAGAGACCCACAGACAGAGAAGAATAGACACAGAGCCACCTACGAGAAGAAGGAGAAGAGAAGGGCGAGGGCTCCGACGTGGAGTCTTCCGACCACCACCAGGCAAAGAAGAGAGAGTAAGAGAGAGAGAGGGCTTGATGTAACAGGGGAAGGTGGGGGAAAGAGTAGTGGACGATCGTCCCTGCTTCGATCCCCAACGCCTCCTCCTCTTTTGTTCTTTGTTTTCTCCCCCTCCGTTCTATGGTTCTTTGGTTTTCTTTCTTGCCCGTAGCCTTAGCTCGGGCATACTTTGTAATGCGTATGGACGGCTATGGCCCTTTATCCCCCATGAATGAAGACCGTCCCCCTTAGTGGGTTGTCTCTTTGTCTTGTTGGTTTTGAGCCACAGTGCGTTTGATCGTCTCTCCCTTCATTTTCCGGTATTTGTGTTCATCCCTCATGCCGACGGTTTCCTCCGGATGTGGCATCATCTTGAATGGTTTGAGGACACGAACCTCCTCCTGTAAAGCCCATCGCCTTCACCTGTGTCTGCCCCTTTGAACCTTTTCCCCTCTTGCCGGAAGTCCCTGTGGGTTTGATCGGTCTAACACCCCGCTCCGTTAGTTGACCAACCCTTTTGGAGCCCTGTCTCGTGCACTCGCACTTTCCCCCAGCGGCACATCCGTACGGCGTCTTGGCCGACACACCCATAGAATCCCCCCAGCGGTACACTCCCCCCTTGGTGCCCCAGCGGCACACCCGGCCTCTCCCTAGCCCGGCACACCCCTTAAGCACCCTGTGCTCGTCCTTGGCCGGCACGCCTTGGCTAACCCCCCTATACACCCTGTCCAGTCTTAGAGGTCTTCGGCTCGTTGTTTTCCCCGTATTTTTCGAGGTTTTATTAAGGTGTTGCCGCCCTCGGGCGCCCACCTCCAGTTGTCGGGTTCCGCCACTCCATGTGGGCGCATTCTCTTTATCTCCCTTATGCTCGGGTCAAGGGGAGATGCTGCCGAATTTTTGTTAGAAAATAACAAGACGTTAAAAGGCAAAAGGATGCAACAAACAAATGGGATAATAAATACACACCAAAAGACAACAAAAGCAAATAAATAGAACAACAACAGATTGTAAGAAAAAGGAGGAAAGACTTGTATAAAACTGCAAAAAATCCAAAGACAGGAAGAAAAGAAAAGCCTTAACATAAGTAAAGGAGGAGTGGGCCTTCATCGGCACACCTGTTCCAGCCTTCGCCGGTACGCCTTATCCCCCCCTCAGCGGCACGCTCCTCCTCACCGTCTCATTCTTCCCCTCACCGGTACACACTCCTCCTCTCCGTCTCACCTTTTCTTCCACCGTCTCCCTGAAGTGGAACACAAAGTGTAGACTTGGCAGGTTGATGCATGAACACAAGCAATGTATAGACTTTGCGTGAAGGATTGTACAAATGCAGACAGTGAAGTATGCACAATGTATAGACTTTGAGCTGCAGCCAATAGACAACGTACAGACTTTGAACTGAAGGATGTATAGACCTTGTGTGCCGGTTGCCAATGTATAGACTTTGAGTTGCAGCCAATGGACAATGTATAGACTTTGCGCTGGCCAATGTATAGACTTTAATAGATGATGTACAGACTTACGCTGGCCAATGTATAGACTTTAATAGACGATGTACAGACTTTGAGCTGGCCAATGTATAGACTTTGGGCTGCAGCCAATGGACAATGTACAAACTTTGAGCTGGCCAACGTGCAGACTTTGAGCTGCAGCCAATGGACAATGTATAGACTTTGAGCTGGCCAACGTGCAGACTTTGAGCTGCAGCCAATGGACAATGTATAGACTTTGAGCTGCAGCCAATGGACAATGTACAGACTTTGAGCCAGCCAATGTATAGACTTTGAGCTGATGAATGCAGCAAATGTACAGACTTTGAGCTGATGAATGCAGCCAGTGTATAGACTTTGGGCTGACGAATGTACAGACTTTGCGTCGCGGTGACCAGCCAATGTGTTCCTTCACCGGTACACTATCTGTGGGCTTCCCCGGCACACTCTCTTGGCGCTTCTCCAGTGCGCCCTTGGGACACCATGCGCCACCCTTCCCCTCCTTTGTCGATACACTCTGCAGCCAGCGCCCCAGCGGTACACCTCTTTCAGCCCTCCAGCGGCACCCCCCCTTAAGCCCTTCAACGGCACACGTCTTCAGCCCTTCGCCGGCACACTTTTCTGCCCACCTTTCTTCAGCGGTATATCCCCCTTTAGCCCCCTTCTTAACCCGCCAAGGGCCAACTCTCCCCCAAAGAAAAAAATACATGTATATATGTACATATGGGCATATAATGGCAGCACTAACAAGCTAATAAAAATCATGATGAGTAAATAAACCTGAACAGATCCGTATAAAAAAAATGAATGAAATGAATGAAATAAGTGACAATAATAATAATAATAATAATAATAATAAAAGTAATAATGACAGTAAGCAAGATGAGGGAAATCACCCGGAACAGATACGGAAAGAGGAATAAGCAACGGAGTAACAAGAACAATAATGATAAAACAATATAAGGTATTAATAATTCCACATTGCAGCTCCCTCTCTCCGTGACTCGATGCAGAAGGGATAATAATGCCGCCCTCTCAGGCCGGGCCCGAGTCTTGGGAATCATCCTGACGTGGCCAGGCCCCGACCTAGTCTTGGGACGACATTCCAATCAGACCGGATTCGTTTCTCGCCCCGGATCCCTTCCGAGCCGTTATTAAAATTACCGTGCATTCGACAGACATTTGAACGGATTCATCCTGGCTTCCACCGCGTTTCTACCACGGACCTTTGTCCGAACATGAAAAGGGTCCACGAGCGACCGATATGACCCGTGGCCCGGAACCTGATGCGGATCTCGACGCAATTTATTCCTGCTTCTATCTTGCGCAGTTAGTATTAGTCCTTTCGGCCGCAGGGCCCCTAATTTCGGCAATTAATTAAGGGTGTTCCCTCGTATGGGGGATGTAAATGACGTCGTGACCTTTACGGCACGACGAGATCTGGTCCCGACACGAACCACACAATAGTCTGACGAAGTCAGGTCGAGCGCACCATGGGCTCTTCGGAGCCCGAATAAATTGTCACTCCGGTGACTGGCACGCCCACGCACTCAATAAACCAATAAACAAATCGGCCAGCGATTTTCAACGAAAAGTGCGTCCACACCATGCCTTTCATCTGTGAAGATGGTGCGGGCAAGAAGAAATAGGAAAAAAGAAAAGATGAGGAGCAAAAGGAAAAAAAAGAGAGACTGAAAAGAAAAAGAATGAGGGGGGAGCCCCTCGATGGGAAGGTAGAGGGAGGGGAGGCGAACGAGGAGGAAGCCTCTTCTGCACAAGCCTAGGGCGGTCCTCATGTCCCTATCTCCCAGCGGGAAGAAGGCGATTGAAGGCGTGCCTCCGGGGCCCCCTCCCCTCTCCATAGGTGGGAGGCAGCACGGTCAGAAGGAAAGACTCGTTGCGTGTCTTCCCTTCGACTATGTCGTCCACCCAGTCGTCTTCCATTCTGCTATGCTGAGTTTGCCCAACCGCTCCAGTATGCCCTGGGGTCTTTGTCTTCATCGGAAGACTCCATAGCTCCTCCGCTGCGAGAATAGTAGAAGACGAAGAAAAGCCCGAATCCGAGGAAACCGCAGGGGGTGGAAGTTGTCGAATCGCCTCCATAGTAATCTCTGAGAGCTCCTCAAAAGCACTAGCGATCTCCCGCTCTCTCTTGTTCCTCTCCTGGAACATGCGTTTCTCTGAGAACTCGCAAAAGTAGAGGGGGCAAGTAAACCCTAACGGGAAGGTGGGAAGGATGAAGGCCTGGAAAGCTTTTATAGCCCCAGACAGCCCTAAGGAAATTCCACCGTGATTTTTTGCCGCCTGGCACATCCCGAGACGGCGCACTTGAACCGGTGCCCAAAGGTGCGATCATTGCGCTCGAGCCCCCACGCATTAGGGCAACCGCATTTATGGACCCGAGAAGTGAGGTTGGGACAACTCATGAGGGCCAAACTTCTGCCCTTGCCGAAAACCATCTCTACTCTTGGAGCCCATCCTTGGCTCGGGAGTAGGGGGGCAAGTGGAGAGGGGAAGATTCGCGGCACACTATACACGCGACTCATATGGCCCATCGAGGCTTGCCTGACCCAACAAGTGACAGCCTCTGCAGGGCCCACTTACTCTGAGGCCTCATTTGCCCAAGGCCTGCGTCGCCCACCGAGCCTCAGCTCGCCGCCCGATTGGTCGGCCCCCCTCACTCTCGGGGAAAGCCTATAGATCCTATCGAGCAATCCCAAGGTCAGAAGGATGCCCCCCGACGAAGGAGAGGAGTGCCCCCTCTTATCCTTATGGACTAGCTTGGCATCAAGACTCCTTAGCAGGTTAGGGCGAAGTCCTTGCTGCTAGCGCCTATCTAAGCGGAAGTTACGCAATCTGGGAACGGAAACTCAGGGGATAAGGAAAAGAAGAGAGTCCTTGACCGAGAACAGTTCCTCACATGGACGCAGCGTCTGCCAAGCCCCATGCCTCCTCTACCCTGGAGATGGAGCCCGCCGCTATATAAACCCAAGGAACCCCTCCGGAAAGGTAGGCCCACTCTATGCCACTTCAACTGGTGGAGAGTAATCTCGTGCCCCTCTACTCTCCTTCCCCCGCTCGCACATCGATTCTACCACTCGCTAACTTAAGTATCGAAGGATTTTTCCCGGGTTATAACCCCGGGCCCCCTGATCGTCTTCTTCCCTCTTTGCAGAATCTTGCACTGGAGTGACTGCGTCTCGTGATCGCCCCAAATCGGACGGTTCAAGGCTTGGCGTGAGATCTTGCCTCTTCAAGTCTTGGATCCATTGCCCATGGATCGCCCCCACCAACGTTGACGCCACCCTTTGCACCCAGGCCAACCCCGACCTCATCCTCACTCTCGACATCTTTCGATGGGCCACCCACCATTAAGGATATCGCCACACCGCTACCATCTACCACACAACGCTCCCCAGCTCTAGCCGCAACCCCCTCCCCTCTACAACCCCCTCCCCGTCGAACCCCCACCAACACCGTCACGCCGTCGCCGCCCCTCTCCAGGCTCTTCGCCCAACGTCACCAATTGGTCCCTCCTTGTGGCCCCCTCCAAGAAGTTTCACCACCACACCTTCCTTGGTACCGATCCCCATGCTTTGTCATTTTGGTGGCCACAGGAGAAGTCCAGGTACTCCAACTTCTACCTGCACACCCAGATCATCGGAGATTCACAACTCTCTCTCTCTTCTCTCTCTTAATGGTAGAGAGATAAGAGATATTTTGATCATATGACCCTCAAATAACATGAATATTAAAATATTTGAGAAATATTTGTAACCCCGTCGACATAAGTTAACTACAGTGACATATTTATAAATTTTATCAAAATTAGAGATGGACTAATATATTTTTAAGAATGATATTTTGTAAGTATCACTCTAACTATGATTTATTTGTAAAAAATTAATTATTTATAAACAAAAAGCGAGCCATCGTCACTCTTTGTACGTATAAAGCTAGAGAAAAAGAACAACAACAAAAATAACAAAAAAGAAAAAATATAAAAATAAAAGAATGTGAGCTGGAGTCTGTCATGTGTCCGTCTATCTGTCGTCTTTTAATGAAACTCTGAGCTGTCCATCCACAGGGCCCCGGCCCCGCCACCACGTGCCCGGCGGCGGCCATCGTCACGGTCACTGGCGCGTCTGCCGCAGCCTGGGGCCGATGGCCCTGAGCTCGAAGCGCTTGGCGGAGGGGGCGAGGGCGCGGAGGGTGCCGTCGAACACGTAGGGGGTGCCCCCGCGGGCGATCTGGGTGGAGTTGGCGAAGTACCGGCAGGGGTCGCGCCGGTCGGCGACCGTGCCGTGGTAGTGGAAGTACCGGATGCGACGGTCGGCGCGGTGGAGGACGCCGCCCACGGCGTGCTGCGAGAGGTGGACCCCCGCCGCGAGGGCGCTGCGCGGCTGGATGGCGTACTTGCGGTCCCGCCGCACCCCGCGCTTCACGTCCCTGTACACCAGCTTCTCTATCCCCCACATGCTGCCAAGTTGCCAACCACCACCACCACCGTCAGACCAGTCGTTTTATGCTCCAACAGCGACAAGAGTAAGAAAGAAAGGGAAAGGAAAAAAAAGAAGGTTTCATATCTTTTATGCACTATTCACGAAGAAAAAAGTGTCATCAACAGTTGCATACTGATTATGACAGATTAGTTTTGATCTGGGTATCTTTATGTGTATCCCTACAAAGTTCTTATCGATGTAGATTGCATGGGTGGGTATACCACTTTCAACCATGTGTCTTGTTTCGACACAGTACCTGTACAGATGGTTGAGCCAAACATTCTGTGTAACATTAGTGTTACATGTTTTATATCAATAATGTTTTCTGTACATAAATGAACTAGATATATATGAAGTGACTGATTCAAGCATTTCCAAGAGTACACATCTAATTTAAAGATGTTTGAAGAGGTGCAAGAACCCTTTTACCTTTTCTTGCATATTGTATATGGCATTACGGTGAGTCAAAATTAGTGGGCACCCATCTAAGACTAACGGATAATTTGGTCAAGAAAATAATTAATAAATGTCTGAAACAAAAAAAAGGCCACTTAAATTTTAAGAGGTGTTTTAAAAAAAGATTAAATAAAATAAAGATTCAGATGTTTTACCAAGCAGTCTCTGAAATGTTAAAACATCAAACATGTGACCACTTCATAGACAAGGGTTGTGCTTAAAATTTTTGCACCACCCCCCCCCCCAAAAAAAAAAAAGAAAACAAATCTCATTCCACAAGCCTAGACACTTCCTTATGAAGAACATGTAATTTAATCCTGGATAGGTATCAAATGACTTTAATCTACCCAAAGTTGTGGACAATCTGTTTTCATTTTGATTATGCACACTGCATTATTAATCATACTGCAAATAATGGTCATTAATTACGTTGTTAATGGTGCCAGAATCTCTACTGTTGTTCCTCTGCATCCACAGTGGATTTGATGTAATTGACATTAAAAAATATAGAGAACAAACAAATATGACGATGTCCAACTGTTACGCGCTAAGAAACATCAGGCAAGCACCTAGGGTAGAGTGGTAGACAGCTTGAAACGCTAATGTCGTCTTCTCCAGAGTCCCTGTCCAGTTTCAACAGTCTGCTCCCTCAACGGGAAAAGGCATCTCCTTTCACATCCACATTTCCATTCGCATCTTTCCTCTATATATGCGCCCCCTCCCCCCCCCCCCCCAAAAAAAAATGTGGAGAAGCTTCCGCTCATAATTTTGATGTGACTGCAACTATGATTGGTCGACTCGGATCAGATCAATGCGAGTCGGCCTACTCTGTGATACCACGGCAAACTTAGGTCCCAGATGACATGAGCAGTCATTTAAAGGGCTCAATTGAGTAAAATCGGATGAGTCGGCTCAAGTCCGTTTGAGGTAAATCGTGATAAATTGACTCGTATCATAATAAGACAGATCGTCGATCTAAGACAAGTGGGCGAATCATAGTACCTGACTAGATCATATATGGCTCCAAGGTTTTTTTGCATACAGCACTAAAGTTTCCTTTTCCCAATCTCTCAAATTTCCAACTATACTCTTCTGTTATGTGAAATGGCAAGATCTGTCGGTTTCAAAATGGGTTTAAAATTTTAAAAACTTAATTTACACAATTAACCATGTTTTAATTAGAATACTCTAAATATAAAAACTATTAAAAATAATATTTTATGGTGGTTCAATACTCGGTTCTCTCTCCTCATTTAAAATAAAAAAATAAAAAAATAAAAAACATTACCTACCGAAAAAAAACATTACGCTCTTGATTTGCAATTAATATGTTTCATGGTAGGTACTAGATTGCAATTGTGCCATTCAAAGAAACATGTAACCGGAACAAGACTAACGTTTGGAAAATTACCTTTGTGTCCTGCCGGTGTCGGCAGCGAGGCAGATGTTGGCGGACATGGGCAACTGCTCGAAGGTGAACTGCGCGTAGCCGGCGAGATCCGCCAGCACCGACCGGAGGGTGCTCCGGGGCTCCACGTACAGGAACTCGTCGACGTCGAAGAAGAAGATCCACCGCGCGGCGAAGCGGTGGCGGTGGAGGCAATCGTTCACCACCAGGAACTGGTTGTGGTAGTACCCGTCGAAGCGCTCCTGCTCCCGCACGTCCTGGAGGGTCACCACCCCCTTCTCCATCCACGGCCGCAGCACCTCCATCACTCCCGGGTGCACCCCCCCGGCATCGTGCAGGACGAAGTGGGACTTGCCCGCGTCGCCGAACAGCTTCGCGTGATAAGCCAACCACTCCCTCACCCGCTGCGGACTCAGGTTCCCGTACAGCGGCGAGCCGCAGTAAAGGTAGTCGTACTTGGGCGGGGTCGCCCACGGCGCCGAGTCGGCGTCCACGCTGCCGGGGGCCTCTACCAGAGCCTCGATCAGCTCCTTCGCGTCCTCCGCCGCCCGGTCGAACCCCCCCGCCGCGGACGCCGTGAGCACCAGGCGCCCCCCGGAGCCGTCGGCGCCGACATCTTCCTCAAAGGTGCAGTTCACCACCACGACGGTGTACACCCGGCCGTAGCCCCAGTCGGGGAGGATCTTGCGGCCCGGCGCGACGGCGGCGGCGCTGCCGTTGCCGTGGGGGATCCACTCGCACTGGAAAGTGGGCTTGGCGAAGACGTGCAGGGGCTTGGAGGCGAGCCCCACAACGGCAAACGTGTTGGGGCCGCCACGGTAGGCGCCCATCTGGATAAACAGGTAGGCAGCGGCGCCAACGGGGTTGAAGGCCCGCCTCACCACCGCCGCGGAAGCCCCATTCGGCCCCGCCGCCACCACCTCCACCGCATCCTCCTTCACGGGGTGGTAGTTCTCCGTCGTCGTCGGCGGAGATCTGGCGGACGAGAGAGAATACTCCGAAGACAGGTCACCGGCGGCGGCGAGGAGGGGCGAAGAGGACACCCTGGAGAGGCAGGCGCGGAGGTCGGAGGTGGGGAAGAACCCGGAGAGGGGCGGCAGCACGGGGGCGAGGGAGAAGACGGCGAACAGGAGGAGGAGGGAGCAGAGCAGAAGTTTCATGTCGGCGCAGCTCCAGACGAACCCCACAAGCATCTTCTTGCCGACCCCGATGCCGGCGGCGCCCAGGGGTGCGGGCGCGGGCTTCCTCTTCTCCTTGCTCTCGTCCCCGCCTCTTTCGGGCCATGGCCGGCGGCGGAAGAAGGGTACCCAGTGGGGTGGGAGAGCGGCCCCGGATGGAGAAAGAGGAATCGTGTGAACTGTGCAGAGACATCGGGGTTGGGGGGGGGGGGAGGGAGCGGCGAACGATGGGCCGACTACGCGCTACGCAGCGGCGCATTGCACCAATCGTGAAGTGGGCGGTATCCTTTTGTCGACACGTGTTGTGGCGGGTTCCAATTGGTGGAATCTGATGGACCAAAATGGAATTTCCTAGCCCTTTTTTTGGTTTCCTTCTTTGATATTATTCTTTCTAAAACATTCTTTCCTTAAGTTCGTTTTTGCAAGCTTTTCTCTGTTTAATATAAAGACCAAAAAACTTACTGAAAATAAAAAAAAAAGAAATAGGCGAAAAGAGGGGAGGGTGTCGCGGCGGGGACCCCTCCCGGGAAACGCGGCCGGCGAAGAAGTCACCACGTGGTGGGCGCGCGGGGGGTGTCGCGAGAGTCTTCCATGTGGGAGGAGGGGTCTTCTGTCGTGGACCGGGGGGAAGGTATGTGCCTTGCTGGAATTTGATTCGGACTTTGTTCATCACCATGCGGATGTCAGCATGTAGATGCATGTATATGGGGGAAACTCTTTTTCACTTATATTTATTTAATCAAATGGAAACATGTCACGAGGTTATCTTCTAAACAATAAAGTTGAAGGGTGTGATTATATCCACCGGTCCATCTGTTAGTTCATGCTACTGGCCGTTCACCGGGTGCGACTCCCAGTCGGTGGGGTAGAAAAGGTTATCCTTGGAGTGGGGGACTTGCGAGGGGAGGTGGCAGTGCTGAAAGTAATGAAAAAGATTGGGATTTAATGGGGATACAATATTTGGATAGGGAATTTTACCCTTATATACGTATGATTGCTCATTTCTCATCCCGGGTAGAAAAGATCAAGATTTTATAAACGGATCTAACATGAGACGAGCTGTCCTATCAAATCGTATCAGTTGAAGATTGATACGATTGATATATAATCGATATGTTATTTATTTATTTTAAATATTATATATATTATCTTATATTAAAATTATTTTTATAGATAATTTGATTTGGAGCCTTCCGTTAGACGGTTGAGACTCAAGTTTGAGACGTATCAATTACATCTTTTTCTCACTTTTTTAACTATTTTTTAAGAAAAATAAATTAAAAAACTCATGACAATTGTAAAATTCGAACCCACTAATGCACAGTAACTACCTCCAAATAACTAACGCACTCACTAATCACTAAATTACATATAATTTTTATCAAAATTTAAAATAAAATATATTTATTAAATAACTCTTCATTATTGACACGTGATGATACGATGCGATATAATGTTATGTCATATCTTACCGGAAAAAAAATGGTACGTTCGATATAACTGGATCCACAAACTTTAGAAAAGTCAGATAATGAAAACCAACAACGGTGATGGAAAGAATGACCAGGGTTTGCCGACCCGCCCGACCCGGTCGACCCGGTCTCGGTGCGGGACGGGTCGGGTCGGGCGGGTCGCACAGCGACCCGATCCGCCCCTTTGGCTCTCAACGCGATTTTTTGTAAATTTTTTTTTAAACTTTTAATAAATTTATTTTGAAAGATTAAATGTTATATATATTTAAAAATATTAGAATGTAGAGTTTATTTATGATAATAGATCCATGCTACATTATACATAATAAATTATATAAAAATTACATATTACACTGCTTAATTAAACATCCTATTATATATAATACATAAAAATTTATTTCAATTACTAAATATGTAAAAGGAAACAGTGATATAATAATGGCATTCATTCATGAAGTATAAAATACAAAAACTCACTAATCCTCGTCCATGTGTGAAGCCCGAATCCCAAAACTCACTCATCCTCCTCATCTGTGTAACCTGAATCCCAAAACTCAATAATCCTCATCATCAGTGAAGCCCGAATCCCAAAACTCATCATCAGATACATGAGACTGATCACCCGTATAATCTAACTTTATCCTAGTGGGTGGAGGTACATGTGGATGTGACTGAAAATATGTAACCATCTGCACAAATGATGGGTCGTGTGCTGCGGTAGAGGGTACATAAAAATCTGTAAAAAAAGTCCTCACTACATCTATAGCTTCAATTCTATCATGTGCGACTGGTGCTGGTGCTGGTGCTGCTCGAACTCTGGACGTGGAGGAAGATCTTGCTCCGCCCTGTGCTCGTGGTGGAGGTACCCGAGACGTAGAAGAAGATGTCATCGGTGTGCTACGAGAACCGTATCTATCCTGTAACTGTGTCCGAAAGGAATGTCGAACATCTCCCGGAACTCGGTCGCATGCACGAACATCGCGTCCCACTCCCGCAAGGTGCTCCGCAAACCTGTGTATGCCGGTGACGCGATGTTCGCAGTATCTACAGTGCATATGTCCATCACCCTCAACAGAGTATCCATGCTCCCACGCAGGGTGACGTCGTCCGTCCATGATGACCTGCAAATGATGTAAAAGTTTACATTAGTGATTTCAATGACAAGTACAGAACTCTATATATAAAGAAATCTGTAATTAATTATTAGTTAGTTATAAATGTAACCAAATGATACATACTAATAAAGACTATGGACCCAAACTGGGCCAGTGCCCATCTCCAAACAATCTGACATTAAATGTGGTCCGCAGATAGGACAGATAGTCTTCATAGCGCATTGAACCTGAATAGTTCTCCCAATACATGCGTACGTAGTATTCATACTCCTGCGAACCTTGTGCGTACACGACCTCTACTGACGTAGTTGTGGCATAAGGATATGGATATGATGGGAAAAATGAACTACTGTTATCTGAGTCGCCATGATACATCGGCTGCTGCGGCCATGACCGTCCATATGAGCTTCCAGATCCCTGGGAGTCATGTGTGCTCATCCTCTCAAAATCAGACAACATGCCTTGATAGCTGGTACTGCTGCGGCCATGACCGATTCTATCAACGTATCGTCATAAGCAAGGGCCCGAGCATATTGGAAGGCCGGATGTAGATAGTACGCTGCAATCGTAAGACAATGAATTACATATTAGCATCAACTGAAAATCACAGCTCATTGATTGGACGAGAATGTAAGTGTTTACCTGCCATGTGAAGATCGCGGCTCATTTGTCTGTCCCATCTGTCCACCACAATCTCTAGAATGGTGGGTCCATATTTTTTGGACGTTGTAAGGATCTTCCGCTTGGCTGCTTCTATTTTGCTGTACACCAACCCCATGGTTGGTACTCTATCCCCATCCACGTATCGTAGAACCTCATACAGTGGCTCTATCAATGACACTAATACCTTCACTCGTTCTCAAAAATTCGAGGTGTTGACAATCCCCTCGACCTCCGCCCCTTCACGTGAAGCAGCAAAAGAGGAACTCAGCCAGGTCTCACCTCTAAACATTTGCTTCAACCCATCCTTGTGCTTCAATAGGCTCTGCAATGCGATGTAGTTGGTGGCAAATCGTGTGATGCCAGGCCTCAACAGTTCGCCGCCACAGTGCTCCCTCATCCATGCCAATACAAGTGTGTGGTTGTAGATATATTTCGTGATTTTTTGTGCCACCTCGACCACAGATTTTACCATACGAAGCTGCCCAATCTCTTCAGCATCAGATCTACACAATGTGCTGCACAAGGGGTCCAGAAAATGTGCCGTTTTTTCTTCATTAGCTCCTCCCCAGCCTTCTTATAGTTCGACCCATTATCAGTCACCACTTGTACAATGTACTCCTCCCCAATCTCAGTCACCACTTGCTCCATCAATGACAGAATATATTGGTGACTGTGAATTTGACCAGACGCATCCACTGATTTGTGAAAGAATACCTGTCTGTCACAATAAACAAGGAAGTTGATCAGGCTAAATTTTGTGGTACCTGACCATCCATCACACATCAGTGTGACTCCGTACTTTGTCCATTTCTGCTTGAATGAGTCAATGTAACTCTTGATCTCAGCAACTTGTTCATCAAGGTATACGCCAGCCAATTCTCTCGTTGTAGGTGGCTGCACGTGTAGCCCAAGGACATGTGCTTCCTGAAACATTAGCTTGTAGTAAGGGCTATTGGCTGCATTGAAAGGCAGACCCGCGTGGTGCCACCATTTTGCAACAGCCTGACCAAGTTTCCATTTAGGTCCCTTCTGGCCATACGCATCGTCCATCCTCGTTTGCTTGCCATACTCTCGAGATAGTGCACCGGGCTCCACATCTTCAATGTTGATCGATTGTGTCCTTTTTCTTTGTGTCCCCGAGTCACCAGTCAATAAACTCCTTATGCCTCGTGATTGTCGAGTCGTAGATGAACCACCACTCCCTGATGCTCCGATCCCCGCGGCCTCGCGACTACGGACTATAGTCTCCTCGGGATGTCTTGACTCATCCCTGCTCTGACGTAATGTCTCACGAAGCTCTGCTTCGTATGGATCGTTCACAGTGACATACACATTAGCCTGCTCAGTACATGCTTGTTCGTCTTCGTCACTGGGTGTCCATGCACATTCCTCCTCGTTGCTGCCACTTGGGCGCCCGCTCACTGCCGCTTGATCCCTTTTCTTCTTTTTTTCCTTTTCTTGCATCTCAGCTCTCTTCTCACGCAGGTGCCTAGCCATTGCAAGTTTCACATCTCTAGGCACATGGGTACACCTAGCAACCTCAGAGTATCCTGCCCCGGCTCCTCCTGCCAAATGCTTCTTCAACCGAGACACCCCTCCTCCCCGGTGTTCTATTTTACAATAGTTACAACGCCAACACCTACGGTTGCCATCCAACAAAACTCCGTGTGACCACCCAATATCACTTGTTCGTTCCTTAGGAGCCATAGAGTGCTAAGGCCTAAAATTAAGAAATTCAAATTATGAAAATATATTATTTGTCATCTACAATTAACATTGAACATAATTTCATTATTTACGTACCATGCAAGACTAAATTCAATATTTAATACATGTTAATATAATTTAGTTCAAAATAATATCATTATTTCTATAACAAACATATAAGGTTAATATTTATAATTAATAAATATACATTAACTTACATGACATAATTAGATATTTAAAATATAACTAATTAGATATTTAAAATTACATCTCTAATTAAATTACATGACACATATAAATTATAAACATCTCTAAATAATTTACATTATATATATAAATTAACTTTAAAATTATTTAGAAAATAATAAACACTAAATTTATATTTACATTAAAAATATATCCATACACATTATATTTT
This sequence comes from Amorphophallus konjac, assembly GCA_022559845.1. Taxonomy (NCBI): domain Eukaryota; kingdom Viridiplantae; phylum Streptophyta; class Magnoliopsida; order Alismatales; family Araceae; genus Amorphophallus; species Amorphophallus konjac. The sequence goes on from CM040126.1 coordinate 393,424,985, forward strand.
TACATTATGCAATTAAATTAACTAATATACATTATATATTTAAAAATATTTTACATCTACAACTAATAATGATATTAATATCATTACTTCTACAACATACAAGATTAAATTTAAAATTTGATACATCTAAATTAAATCTAATATTTAAACATGAATTGAATAACACATCAAAAAATAAATTTATATCTACAACATGAATTAAATATTATTTATATTAATTCTACAAAATGAATTAAATAATACATCAAATATATGATATTTATACAACATCAATTAAACAAAAATTATATTACTTATATAACATGAATTAAATAATATATTATTATTAATATTAAATAATATAATAAAATATTTTTTATATTTTTTAATTTAAAAATTAAAAAAAAATAAACACCCCCCCCCCCTCACCCTCACCGCCCCCCACCGGAGGTGGGGGCGGCGGTGCAGACGCCCCCCCCCCCCTCACCCTCACCGCCCCCCACCTCCGTGCAGACGCCCCCCCCCCCTCACCCTCACCGCCCCCCCTCCGTGCAGACGCCCCCCTCCCCTCATCGCCCCCCACCTCCGTGCAGACGCCCCCCCCCCCCCCCTCACCCTCACCGCCCCCCCTCCGTGCAGACGCCCCCCTCCCCTCACCCTCACCGCCCCCCACCTCCTTGCAGACGCCCCCTCTCCGTGCAGACGCCCCCCTCCCCTCACCCTCACCGCCCCCCCTCCGTGCAGACGCCCCCCTCCCCTCACCGCCCCCCACCTCCGTGCAGACGCCCCCTGTAATGCCCCGGATTTTTCGGATCCTCGTTCGTGGGTCCCGGATCTGATTTCTCAGAGTGTCCAGCTCCGTTGTGTCCGAAATTTTGTTTCGGACATCTTTCGTGTTCGGATCGGCGCGATCTGGAGTCGTTTCGGAGGCCCGGAGGCGTTCCGCGGCTTTTTTTCCGGGTGTGTTTTCCGATTCCCGGCGTGGGTTTCAGCTTTCCCTTCGGAACCTCGTTGCGGGTGAACCGGGCCGTTCACCAGGGGACGAGTGGTACCGTTGCGATCGGTGCGCTCCGAGGATCGCGAGGGTGTGATTTTCTATTTTTCTGGATTTTTCCGATTTTCCGGATTTTCCTATATATAAACCTTTTCTCTCTCCCCCTCTCATTTCTCATTCCTCTCCCCCTCTCTTCTCACGCTCTCTCCTCTCACTCTCTCCTCTCCGGCGGCCGACGGACCGAGGCGGGGGCGATGCGGGCGAGGAGGACGGCGAGGATGGGTCGAGCATCGAGGCTCGAGGGCGCGTGGAAGCTCGGCCGTGAGTTCGTGGAACGGCGAGGCTTCAACGGCGTTTTCTTCGTGGATCGGCGTCCACGGTGCGCGTAATCTTCGGTGGAGGTAGGGTGATGGACCCCCAGCCCGTGTACTTCCTTTCCCGTGAGTTTTGTAGGCCGTGGTGAGCCGAGCGGGCCAAACGGGGCGTTTTGGGGAAAATGCATGTTTTTGGGGCGTGAGCCGGATCTCCCGTTTTATGGTGTTTTTGGGCGATCCAGGGGTTTAGATGCATGCCTAGGGGCTTGGGGAAGGTTTCCCCTTTTGTTTCCCCTTCACCTGGGGGTGAACGGGGCGTGGCATGGCTTTTCCCGCGGTTTCTACCGTTTTCGGGCGCGGACTGAGAACGCGCTATACTCCAGTAGCGCGTTCTTGAAGGTCGCGCTGCCCCGATAGAGCGCGTTCATCGGGGAAGATGAACAGTCTGGCGGTTCCTGTCACGCTATAGGGCTATGGCGCGTTCTGGACTGTCGCGCTATGGAAACATAGCGCGACCTGCCTTGTCGCGCTATAGGCTCCTAGCGCGTTCTGCCTTGTCGCGCTAGGTGATCCTAGCGCGATCTGTGCAGTCGCGCTATAGGGATATAGCGCGATCTGTCGTGTCGTGCTATAGATGCATAGCGCGTTCTGCTTGAACGCGCTATGGACCTACAGCACGTTCTTGGAGGTGACCAACCGGGCTGCCCGGGGCGGGCGGTCTGCGGCTGATCGTGCTCCTCGTGGGCCGTGTGTGCCTTGGACACCCAGTGGAGTTCCGTGACCGTGTTTTGGGGTGTCTGGAGGTTCCATTTACCTCATTTTACGTGCCCGCGCGCTTAAGGGTCCGGGTGACCTTTTAGCGTCCGTTCGCATTGTATTGGTCTCCGGTCGACCCGGTTGGGACCCAGTGGTCGACCTCCGGCCTTGTGAGTATCCCGAACACCCCATGGGTTCTGTGTCTGTGTTTTTTTTTGGGGTGTCAGGAGGGACCGTGTTACCTCGATTAGCGTGCCCGTAGGTGTGGTGGGTCCGGGTGACCCCACGTGTTCCGGGCTCTTGTGTTACGCTTGATCGAGTCACCGTGTGTCGGTGTGTGTGCGGTGAGGTCTCCCCCGCATATCGTGGGTTCCTTTGGAAGGCGATTCCCGTGTGGGCCATGTGTTTGGCCTTGGACTGTGAGTCCAGTTGTCCGGCCTGGGGCTGGAGGTTTCCCGCTTACTTCAAGATGGGAAATCGTCGTGGCGGCTTGTGTGCTGCCTTAGGAATCGTGCTTCTGTGTTTTTCGTGTGGCCCGTGTGAGTGGCCTTTGTCCCTTGCGTTCCCTTCCCAAGGGAATGGTCTTGGCAACTCATGTGTTGTCTCGGTATTCGTGATATCGTGGTTTTGGACCTAGAGATTGGGCTAGATCGACGGCCTTGTGCTGTTGCGTACAATGGTCTTGACCCCGAGTCTTGTGACTCAAGGACCGTTGGGTGTAGTGCGTCTAGAGGACTGCCTAGAGTCCAGTGGCTTAGTGCCACTTGAGTTTTCTCGACTCTAGCGCACGGTGCGTGCGTGGCCGTGGACTGTGAGTCCCGTTTCTTCTCCGACTGTGGTCACCGTGAGACAGGGCCGGTACGTGGGGTGGTCCCCGTACGTCGTCGGATTCGGACGTTGTTTTCCGTTGAGTTGAGAGTCTACTCCTTCAGTGACCCTCCACTAGTCGTAGCCTACCAGTACGCGTGTGCTGGTCGCAGCAGGGAGTGGTGTACGGGCTTACCCTGAGGACGGTTTTAGACTGGTTACCGTCGGGCCCCTCGTCACATCAGAGTCCAGTGCCAGGGGAAAACCGGTCAGAGGGCCAGACCTAGGACGCGTGGTTTGTGTGTGCACACGTGGTTGGGGACTGTGGACGCACGTCGACGGGCGTGACCCCAGCTAGTCACTTGTTTGTGGTTACTTGTACGGTGTTCGCGTCTCGGGTAGGACCTACCACGTCAGGCGGTTCACCTGCGGTGCGGTGTAAGACGTCAGGGGACGCTACCGGCTGTGCTTCTAGTGGATGGTACTCCTGTCGAGTACGGAGTGACAGACTGTCAGTCTCTGTGTCTTTGACCTTCGGGTTTTTGGTCGTGTTGACCGGTGAGTTCGGTTGTTTCATCTTGGCACGTGTGTCGGTTCTTGCGCCGTGAGATTAGTGCTAGTGGCTTTACCGAGGTTGGATCTTGTTGTGCGGTACTCGCGATCGGATGGTCGGGGTTGCACCTTGGACAGCGTGTCCAGGTCGGCTGTGTCCGAGGGACAGGCCTCTACGGCGTGGTTGCCGTGTGTTCTTACTTCGGTAGGTGGCGCTAGCGTGGTTCGGTAGCTTCGACTGCGTGGTCGAGGTCTGCCTTCTGGCAGTAGGAGTAGCTGTAGTGCCGAGTTTTGACCGGCCACCGGTTCGCTGTTCCTGCTGTAGTCGTAGCTCTCCTTTCCGCTACCACCGTTGTTTTCGGTTGGGGTTCCGCGGGATCCCTGCTGAGTCTCTATTTTGGAGACGCATTCCCTGCTTTTCAGGTGTGGCGGTTCTTCCTCGAGGTTCGAGGGTGCGGAGCGGAGGTTCTCAGTTGTCAGCCGGGCCGAGTGTTCACTTGGCATGTGGTACGTTTTACTGTTTTAGACTGTACTTTCTGTTGGACTGGACTCTGTTGTAGCTGTAGTTATTCTTTCTTTCAGCTTGTTGTTGTTGGTTGTCCTGCTTTATTTCCTATTTCTTTGTGCCTCCACACTCCTTTTAGCCCTCCCGGCTCGTGGGCGGCGGTGCGAGTCTCGGGTTATCGGGTCTTCCTGGTAATCGGATTCTCGGGTCGTTACACCCCCCCCCCACCCTCACCGCCCCCCCTCCGTGCAGACGCCCCCCTCCCCTCACCCTCACCGCCCCCCACCTCCTTGCAGACGCCCCCCCTCCGTGCAGACGCCCCCCCTCCCCTCACCCTCACCGCCCCCCACCGGAGGTGCAGACGCCCCCCCTCTCCGCGCCCCACCGGCGGCGGTGCCAGTGCGATCGCCGGTCGTCACCCCCCACCCCCCTCCTCACCCTAAAACAAAAAATTAGGGCACCTACCTCTGATCGCCGGTCGTCGCCGCCGCCCGGTGCCGTCCGCCGTCGTCCGCCGCCGCTCTGCACCGCCCACACCTGCCGGCCACCGCCTTCAAGCTGCTGCGGATGGCAGACCCGCCCGCACCCCGGCCCGCTATATGGGCGACCCGGCACGTACGCGCCGTCCCGCACGAACCACACCGGGCCCGCCTCGACCCGCTCCGGTACGCGGCGGGACGCACGGGACCGTGCGGTCCACTGCGTCCCGGCCACGACCCACAGCCCGTGCGACCCGGCGCCCGCCTGGGTCGGGTCGGGTCGTGCGGGTCGGTGCGGGTCGGGCCGAGACGGCAAACCCTGAGAATGACACACCGAAAGTTAAATTGTACAAATCTATTTATTTTATTTTTAGATGTTTTTTATATATACGTCCATTAAAAGTGAGTTTATGTAAAAATCTGACCTACTTTTGCATTTACTTTTGTACCCTCGATACTTCGATTAAATGTCATTGTGCCCAGTGGTAAACTTCGGCTAGAATCGATCAATCGATAGATGTTTGAGGAATATTTCATCTCATTCTTTACTAATTTTGCCTCGGCATTGCCCCATGAATCTATGATAATCTCTCTCTCTCTCTCTCTCTCTCTCTTACGTGTCGCTCGCCACATACGCCCCCTCCCCGTAGCGCCCATTCATCCCCAATTCCTCCTCCCCCTTCTCTCAAGTCTCAACAGAGAAACTTTCTAACCTTAGTTAATCACTAACTATGCTTATGTATGACTCCTAATGATGGCATGCTAACGACAGTAAGGTTCTGGCTGGGTGACGTTAAATTTGCATGCGGAGGAGGGTATGCAAGTAAATACAAAAGTAGAATAGATGTTCACATAAACTTACTTTTGACAGTGGTATATATAGAGAATAAAATATTTCTTTTTTTGGTGCGTGAGCCTTGCTCTGTGGGTTGTTTTAATTTTGACACTGATAGTTTTAGGCCATGTTTGTTATTGGGATAGAATAACTTATTCGACCCTTTTCTGTGATATTTCACCCCGAGTAAGAGTATTGTACGTGAGAGGCACCGGTGGATCTCATTAATTTCTCTCTCACCAGGTGGGTAATTTTACGGCACTATTCAAATATCAAAGTGACTCTTAAGATATAGAGTATGTAGACTACCAATGTTGGAATTAATGTTGGGAAAGTACGGAGGGCAGTGGACAAAGGAGAAAACAGTGGAACGCGGAGATGAGTGTGCGTGTGTGTGTGTGTGTGTGTGGGGGGGGGGGGTGTTTACACTCTCAAAATATGAATGATTACATTCTATATATGATAAATATCAAAATTGATAGAAAGTAATCAAATATCTGCTATTATTAAAAAAACAAAGTTACTATTGATGTAAGTATTTAATACAATAACTAGACACTCCTGTCCATTATAGATTGGTCCCTCTGTGTAAAAAAATCTAATAAATCGTCTAGTATAGAAGAAGATGAAGAAGAAACTCCGGGGACTTCTCATTCTTTGAAACGGGAAACTCTGAGGATTTGATACGTTAAAACTTGCACTGAACCCTTCCCGACATATCAGAGGTTGATTTTCCTTTTTGCTCATTTTTTTTTCTTGCGGGGGGGGGGGGGGGGGATTGTGAAGGATTAAGCTCCTTCCCAACAATTAAGTATCATTTTCCTCGTGTCACTTTTATTCATCTTCCCATTTTTTGCAGAAGAATATATATCTGAGATTAATTTGCCTACAGACAATATAGATAAATTGCAAAAATTTTAGCATAAAACGTGGTTAGAAGAGAGGAGGTCATGGGGAGGAGCAGTCAGATGGGTTACAGGATCGCATAGAGTCCCATGGGTGAAATATGAGGGGGTGCAAGTGAACAAAGTATGTCTAGTGAGTCCATAATTTATAATGAAAATTTTACATTTATATCCTTATAAAAACATCACATTTGCATACATCCCCTACATTTTACATATTACTTATCACCTGTAGAAGTAAAAAAGTGTCCCCTCCGCCTCGTACTATATCTTTGAGATTTGTTTGACAGGGATGAGCAGTCGATCACCCTGAGGATACCTGCAACCACTAGGAAGATCGTCAGAAGGAGCCCTGAAAAAAATTTCAGGGGACAACCCTCTGATACTTAAGTCGAGACTGTCCGAAAGAGTAAGGGCAGAGCCGAACGGAAATAAAATATAAGAGAGGGAGAGTCGAGAGCCTATAACCTAGAGAGGGTGCTTGGAGAGTGCTCAATGAGGAGGATAATTGGTGGGGACACAGGGCCAACTACCGGGTCCACTACACGGAGCCGACGCCGCACCGCCCAGATCACACCGAGCTTATGACTCAGAGACTTATTTGAAGACTCGACGTCCTGAGTACGTATCTGTACGTATGTGTGTATGTATTGTGTGTATTTTACTATGGTGGTATTTATATTTTTTAACCACCAAAGTATTATATTTTATTGGGTCAAAATATTATATTTTATTAGGGTCCAAGTCAAACATTGGTTGTTGGGTTTTGTTTTATTAGGTTAGGACATATATGCAAATAGGTAAGTTTGAGGGTATGGTTGTTATGGCTTTTCCTATATAAGAGAGGCTAAGAGTGTAAGGTTTCGTATGAATGAATGAATGGAAAGAATCAAAAGTTTGCAATCACGTAAGGAGCCCATAGCCCCTTGTGTTCTCCCTTCCTCCTTTCTCCCTTTGCGAGATTAGAGTGTCGTCCGGTGAGAGACCGCCCGGTGTGAGGCCGAGCTGTGCGAGACAGCAAGCTATCCCGTCATATTCGTCCCCTCGGAGCTACCGTCGATCTGTCCTCTGACGCCGTCCGCATCAAATTTGGTATCAGAGCCCAACAAACGGTGTCTCCGTCGACCCCGACGTCCCCGTCGTTGACGCAGACGGCGTCAGAGGACGGATCGACGGCAACTCCGGGGACGCGAGCGGGATAGGATAACTTGCTGTCTCGCACAGCTCGGCCTCACGACGGGCGGTCTCTCACCGAACGACTCTTAAATCTCACAAGAGAAAGGAGGGAAGGGGGATGAACAAAGGGGTAAAGCTCCTTCAACTCAATTCTTTCATTCATACAACATATCATATGTAACACCCTTAGCCCCCTATTCTATTTATAGGGAAAGCCATAACATACATACCCTAACACTTTCACTTATTGTGTTTATACGCAGACGGCGTCAGAGGACGGATCGACGGCATCTCCGGGGACCCGAGCGGGATGGGATAACTTACTGTCTCGCACAGCTCGGCCTCACGCTAGGCGGTATCTCACCGGGCGACTATCAAATCTCACAAGAGAAAGGAGGGAAGGGGGATGAACAAAGGGGCAAAGCTCCTTCAACTCAATTCTTTCATTCATACAATATATCATACGTAACACCCTTAGCCCCCTATTTATAGGGAAAGCCATAACATTCATACCCTAACACTTTCACTTATTGTGTTTATACCCTAGCCTAATAAGATAAAACTCAACAACCCTTATTTTGACTTGTGGGTTTAAATAAAATAAAATACACAACCTTGACTATGACTAGCCTAATAAAACAAAGTAAATAATACATGTAGTAATACATGTATTTTACACACGTACATACTTAATACACACAAATATATAAAATAAATAGTTGATTGACGATTCTCGTCAGTCGTCTCCCCACTTCTCTCTCAACTGCTAGAAGTGAAAAAAACATATACATAGCAAGTTTACGGGTGAGAGGAAGAAAGAGAAAAAAGAAGAAAAAATAGGAGAAAAAAAAGAATAAGAGAGAAGCAGAAAAAAAGGGGGAAAATTATTTTTTCAAACCCCCCCACCCGTGAATCTCTCTCTCTCTCTGTTAATCTCTCTCTCTCTCTCCAGTCCGCAGCCACCGTGCCTCTCCCTCTAATAGCCTCCCCGTCGCGGAGCCCTCCTCCCTTCTTCTCCACACGCCGTCGGGGCACCCCTCTCCAGCGCCGGCCTACACTCACTGCCAGCCGCGACCGTCTCCCTCTTCTCCACCGGCCACACACCCCAGCCACCTTCACCATCGCCGGCCTCCACCTCCGCAAGCCGCCGCCGCCGGCCAACCTCCCTCTGTTAACGCCACCGGACGCCCCCTGTCACTCCACCTCTTCCACTGCACCATCCCGCCGGCCACCTTGCACTCGTACCCCGCGAGCCGACCGGCCTCCACACCTCAGCCTCCGACGTCCGTGCGGCCACCTCCGCCTACACCCTACCACGTTCTCCCTCTCCCTGCGCCTCTCATCACTCCCTACTTTGCCTGAACCATACTCACACCACCAGCCACCTTCGCACCGCCGCTGCGTCTCCTTCTTCTTCGCCTTTGGACGTTGATAGTGGTTGTTCTTCACCGTGTGTGACATGGAGGTAGCAGAAACAAGCTTCGAAGTATTAGTAGGCAGAGAAGTGCATCGCGCATAAACAAGGCTACCAGACTTCAGAGAACATTAAGTATCAAGTGAGACACTTGGAAGAATTTCTCCCTCATCCGAAGTTACAAGAGACGGTTGCTTGTTTGAACATGGAAAGGTGTTGCGGCCACCTTCGCAATCCCTGCAACCGGCCCCCGCCACCTCTGGCTAACATGCATACACACCAACAGGTCGCCCACGCCCCACGTTGACCGCCCCCCCTTCCGCGTTTGGCGCCGGTCCGCCTATCCCGCCCGTGTGATTTGTGCAGGAAAGTCTAAAAGTTTGAAAATTAGAAAAGGGAGAAGAAAAATAAAAAATAGAGAGTTGTTAGAAAATTTAAATATATATATATATTATAAATAATATATATCAGATATATATATATATATAATATTATATATATATATATATATATATATATATCATTTCAATAAATTATTAAAGTGACACTCGAAGTCTGCAACGGAGGCTCGAATAGCGCCCGAGACACTTAGTCGTCGATAGACGGTCCGTAATTTACGGAGCGTAAATGACTGTGAGTCTCCCTACGCGAAGAAAAGTCTGAAATAATTTGTTACCCTACGTAGGAAAATTTTTTGAAGCGATTTTGTAATAATTAAATCCTCCCTGCGTGGAGTAAATTCATTGTAACCGTGAAGCTTCGCCGATGCCGTGCGGGCACGCACGTCCCCGCTCGCCTTCGTCTCCGGTCGAAGCTAGACTTCTCAGTCAGCTAGGTACGTGCTCCAATGACTTGCTCATTTAGTATCTTTTCAACTGCCGCGCGACAAAGTGAGAGAGAGCCCTATCCATACAGCCAGTCTCCTGAGTGCATCGCTGTGGACGGAAAGAAAAAGCTTGTATGCGCCTATCCTTTAAGCCCTAGAGCTGTCACATTAGGGCCTATAATTGTTAGGAGGTAGTTCCACAACTACTTCACCTACGGACGAGCAACTTTCCATGACCGATCCCTTCAAATTGACTCTTTGCATATCAGCTGGGTCCACACCTTGCTAATTTCGGTCCCATGATTGTATCATTTAGGTCCGAGCCCGTGCATGTCACGTTGGTTTAGGAATTCATCAGGCCGTTTAGAGCGCATTTCAACTCTACAAACACCCATAGATCAGGAGAGATATATGGCCGATCCTGACCTCATCACCCAATTTATGGAAATGGATGCAGGATTTGATGGCACACATGTCGAGTACATGCAGGTTGGAGACATTGTCGAGAGTTCTAGCCAGGAAAGATTGAGTGTAGTTCGCTGTATCTTAACACCCCAGGAGGACGATTGGCGTCAAACCTCCATCTTCCAAACCAACATCATGGTGAACTCTCATCCCTACAAGGTGATCCTTTACAACGGGAGCTTTATCAATGCAGTTTCTTCAGACTTTGTCTCACGTCTAGGTCTACCTACACACCCTCATCCTAGGCCCTACAATGTGGCTTGGGTTGACGACACTTCTATTCCAGTCACCATTACATGTGTCATTCACATTCAGTTCCAGTCCTACCAAGGACAGATCCTATGTGATGTAATGCCTATGAAGGTCGGTAGCATCATTCTAAGACGACCATGGATCTATGATGTAAACCTTACTATATTTGGTCGATCCAATCAGTGTACCTTCTCCCACAACGGGAAGAGGATTCAGTTGTACCCGGCATCCCCAAAGGGGACTCCGGTAAAAAGTTCCACATCCACCCCTATTGGAACCCCCAAGATTCAGGAGAGTCCCCGAACTCCCAATGAAGGGAAACCTCCCCTTCCCTCTTCTCCTGCACCTATCACACCTGTTCCTAAGGCCCCCCAAGGTTGGTCATGACCTAGTTAGATGCCTTGACTCCATAAATGTCAGTGAGCAAAACAGAGAGGTTGCTGAGGGTGCCCCTGTTCGGGCTGTTGACGTCACCATCACACCCGAGGAGTCCCGAGTCTCAGTCCCAACTGAAGTCCCGGTAATACTGCAGGACTTCCAAGACATCGTCCCCGAGGACTTGTCTTCTCGACTTCCTCCCATACGTGATGTACAACACGCTATTGACCTTGTCCCCGGGTCTACCTTATCCAACCTTCCCCGTTACCAACTGAACCCCCAAGAGCATGCTGAGCTCCGAAGAATTATCGAGGACCTTATTCAAAAGGGTTTTCTTAGGATGAGCAAGGGCCCTTGTGATGTTCCTGCCTTGCTCGCACTAAAGAACGATGACACCTAGCGGATGTATGTTGACAGCCGCGCCATCAACAAAATCCCTGTCAAGTATAGATTTTTCACTCTCCGTCTTGATGACATGCTTGACATGATGAGTGGAGCCATCATCTTTCTCAAGATTGACTCGAAAAGTGGCTACCACCAGGTCAGAATCCGACCAGGGGATCATTCTGACACTTGGGATCTTCTCTTATCCAAAGCCAAATTTGCATATAATAGCTCTGTCAATAGGTCCATAGGTATGAGTCCATTTGAGGTCGTACATGGCTACAAACCTAGGAAACCTATGGATCTCATTTCCCTTCCTCTCGAGTCTAGAACATCCAAGTCAGCTGAGGAGTTTGCACAGCATGTCAAAAGTCTACATGAGTCAATTAGCAAGTAAATTAACCTCAGTAATGAGAACTATAAACGATTGGCTGATTCGCATAGGCGTCATCATTAATTCCAAGAAGGTGACAGGGTTATGGTACGGGTTCGGCCCGAACTGTTAGTGTTGGTGTGCTACAGGCCAATTTCGGGTCGGGTAGGCCCAATAGTTGTACGATCTTGTTCATTAATAAAGTAGTGTTTGAGCGTAAATATGCGATTATGTTACTTTACGTTGTCCCTAGGATATGTGGTTGTAAAGTTAGCTCGAGATTGGATCTCGAACATGAGACTTACTTTACATGAACACATACCTTAAACTGTTCCTGGTTGGAGGGTAATCACTCGGGGACTTTGATTACCTATTAAACCAGTACACATGATGTGTCAGTGACCAGTCTCATGGTCATTGGTGCGGGGCACCAACACATATATGTAGGTGTATGTCCTTGTAGGATGTGCACTGAACTGATCAGCTATTGGATCTTCAGATGGTTGATTATACCTAATGTCAACTGAAGATCCAACGGTCACAGTAGCATCGTTGGTCCTTTGACCTGAGACATTGATCGGATCTTACACGAGGACTGGAATGGTTTAATTACTTAGCTAAGTGACTTTAACCATAAGTCATGAGTTGCCGAGTCATTAACCACTCCAGGATACGTGTGAAGATCATCAATGGTCAAGAAGGGATCGCTCACTGTCGGGTATATATCAGACAGTTAATGGGTCATGACATTGACGCTCCGTTAAATCCCTGGCCAGGGTCGTGTGAGTTCGTTTAGAACGGACGTCATACACTTTAAGGAGGTCATAGTCAAATGGCACGATCATGGGGTTTGACAGATACCGTACCCTCGATCGTACCAGACTCATAGAAGGAGCGAGGGATTATATCGATGCGGTAACTGTGGACTTACAGGTACCAGACATGCTGGTTTAAACCCGGCGTCATCTAGGATCACGCGGATTTGCTTGACCCAACGTGATCGAAGGTTCGGAATGAATTAAACTATTATTCGGCTCTTGTAGAAGCGAATAATACGTTTAATTTACTTCTAATTAGGAATTAGAAGTTAATGGGCCTTAAACTAGAGTGATTATGGGCCAAGAGGATCACACACAATGGATTCTTGGGTGACGGATTATTGTTATACAAGTGTATGTATTAATTCCTTTTAATTCCTTTTGGAAAGGAGTGTAAATGGAGCTTAATACATATGTATAATAATAGATAGGACATATATACAGTTTCGATCTTTTAGAATCTTTTTCTAAAAAGCCTAAACTCTATATATAGATCCTACGTGAAGCTCATTCGAGCTTCTCCCTTCCAACCCCTTAAGCTAATCAAGCATTAAGCTTAAGGGAGAGGTTAAGCCTCCCCCCTTTCTCCCCCTTGCTATCTCTCTCTCCAGAAGGTGTTAGAGCCAGGGAAAGTTGTGCCGGGGAGGTACCGTCGCTGCGCAAGGGTCCGTGTGGATCTGCTCTAGAGGCCGTACAGCTGTGCGGCTCGGTTTCTCTGCATCGTGCTTAGCGGACAACGTCGTTCCGCGCAAGGTGAAACACGCAACCCGTAATTAGGGTATTAGAAACATCGATTAGAGCACAGATTAAACTTTCCATAACACCGAGATCGGGCAAATGAATTTTTTGTTATCCGCTGCGTCGCCCGTAGGTGCTGTGCGAAACCTTATAGTGGTATCAGAGCCAGGTTCGCGCTCTGGTCGGTGTTTTTATCGCCGTATAGAACCGTGTTTTAGGGGCATTCTTAAATCTTCAATTATTATTTGTAGAATGGGATGCTGGGCATCTCTGTAATTGCTGGATGCTGGGCATCCTAGCAGCAAATTTTTTTGTAAAAAAAATAAAATAAAAAAAATTTACTAGCCCGTTTTGGGTGCAGCCCGCGCGCGGGGCGGTCCCGCGTCAAATTTTTTTAATTAAAAAAAAATTGCATTTTTAAACTCTTTTTAATTTATTTGTGCAGATATATAAATATATATATATGGGATATATATATGAAAATGCACAGAAAATTAAATAGAATTTTATCTATTAAGTTAAATAGTGTTACCTCAAAAGTAAATATCAAAAGTTAAATTTTATTTAACCGTGTTGAATTTACTGAGGTGAGATAATTACTATTTACCTTGAGATAAAATAGTAATAATTGAAGTTACTTCAGTAAAATTTAAGTTTTGGAATTTTAATTATTAGATAATTAAAAAAAATTAAAATTTAAATTTTATTGAAGTTAAATGTGAAAAATTAAATTATATGAATGTTTAATTATTAGATAATTATTAAATTTAAATTTTGAATTTTAGAAAATTACTAATTAAGGATAATTATATTATTTTAAATTTATTTTCAAACAAAAATTATTGGATAATTAGTTTGAATTTAAATTTAAATTATTGGCATGTTTAAATTTTGAATTTAAATTTGATTATTGGATAATTAAATTTAAATTTAAATTTAATTAATTATTTTAATTAGATGCCCCTATAGAAAATGATGGTTCTTTACGTGCTCTACTTTATTAACCTTTTATTGGCCTACTTGTCTGTTTAATTTTAGTTAATCATGCTTTGATTTTTTAAAATTAAACAAAGATAGCCTATTTTTGTTTGCACAACCCATTTTTAAATTCAAAAGTAAGGATTATTTTCAGAAAATAACCCTTGATTGATTTTATTTGAATGGGTTTGCAAGTGATCATGGACTTGGATTAATGTAATTAATTGGGGTCTGCGAATCTCCTTTCTCTCTCTGTTGAAATTCTAATGTACTTCTATCTTCCTCAATTGTTGTACTCGCCCTAAGGGCTGCTGGAATTTGAGTCACATGTAATTTAATTTTTCTGGCATGCGTGCCGTGTAAAAGTTGTAATTAATGCGGCGTCGGAGATTGAAAGCGCGGAGCACACCCGACGAGGACGATCCAGCTGCTTCGGAAGCGGGCCGGATGTCTTAGTTACATTAGGGTTAAAGTCCATGATCACTTACGTTTATTTTTGCATTGGATGCATTTATTTTGTGCAAACTACTAGGTACGGTAAATATATTGGATATATTTATATTACCACCTAGGGTGAGATCAAGATAAAATTGAATTCCCTCGCGCTTAAATTTTAGATCTGGTAAGCGTGGCTCTAGGAGTCGTCGTGGCCCTCCATCATTATGGAGTGAATGAACGTCTTCATTTCATGGATTTGTTGTGCTTTCCACAAGGTCCATGAGTTTGGGGGCGAGATTAAACTCCAAGGCTCGGTCTCAATGGGGTGAGGAATTGAACTCGACTTTATTGTGCTTTCCACAAGGGTCGGGTCATAAACTCATTGCTATGAAGTAATGATGGTTAGATCTAACCGAGAATATCCTTTGTTGTACTTTCCACAAGGGGATGATTTCTCGGGGGCTGAATATCGGATATTGCATTAGATGCAAGTGTTTGTTGACTGCCCTTGAGATGGTGTATGACTTGTTGTGCTTTCCACAAGGTCGTACATCAATCTCGTTGGGATTCCGACCCACTAGGTTGATCTCGTTGATCTCCCGTTCTATATACTGAGGGTTATATAGTCTGATCGAAAAATGGTGGGACTAACTAAGATAGAAAATCACATCTAAGTTAGAATTTGAACACATGCTAAGTTGTCTTTTATTTCTTATCCAGATTACCATGTCGTCGTCCAACCCCCTCCGCGGCATCTTGGATGCAAATCGCTTAACTGGACCGAACTACTCGGATTGGCTACGTAATCTACGCATAGTCCTTACCGCCGAAAAGATTGCGTACGTGTTGGACACGGTTCATTCTGAGCCAGCTCCTGATGTCGATGAGGGCGAGTTACTAGCTTATGCCAAGTGGTCTGAGAACTCCTCCCTTGTCCAATGTTACATGTTGGCTTCTATGGCTCCCGAGCTACAAAGGTAATTTGAAAAGACTGATTGTAGAAGTATACTTCTCAATCTACGCCAGCTCTTCGGGGAGCAGGGTAGGATTGAGAGGTATGACATCTCCAAAAGACTTTTCAGGACACGGATGTCTGAGGGTTCTTCAGTACAGGCTCATGTACTGAAAATGATGGAGTGGATAGAGAGACTCAATGCACTGGGGTTCAAGTTGGATCTTGAACTGTGCATTGATCTTATACTCCAGTCATTGTCCGATTCCTTTTCTTCCTTCATCATAAACTTTAACATGAATAGAATTGATGCAACTCTCCCAGAGTTGCTCAACATGTTAAAGAGTGCTGAAGGAACTATGCAGAAAGATAAACCATCTTCTTCTGTAATGATTATTGGTCGGGCCAATAAGAAAAGGAAGGTCACCCAGATATCCACTACAAGTAACAAAGGGAAAGGAAAGAAAAAGGCCACGGGTAAGCAGCTCGCCAAGGTTGACAAAGGGAAGGGCAATAAGAATGAAAAGGAAGATAAATATTTTCGATGCGGGGAAACTGGGCATTGGAAAAGGAATTGCAAGGCAATTCTAAATGAAGGTATTTTTGTCATAGACCTTAATTTGTCATATATGGAATCCACATCATGGGTATTGGATACTGGATGTGCATCTCATATCTGTAATTCTGTGCAGGTGCTGGCAAATAGAAGGTGATTGGGCAAAAAGGAGATTGAACTGAGGATGGGCAATGGAGCTTTAGTTTCTGCCAAAGCTGTCGGGACTCCACGCCTCAGTTTACCTTCAGGAGTCATTCTGGAGTTGAATGACTGTTATTATGTTCCTAATATTATTAAGAATATTATCTCAATCTCTGGCTTGTATAACATTGGATATACATTGGCTTTTAATAGCACTGGGTGCTCTATAATGAATAATGGTTTGATCATAGCCAATGGTTCATTAGTCAATGGTCTTTATGTATTAGATACACGTTCTAATGTTATGCAAATTTTCAATGCGGATGAAGTGAATTCTACATATTTATGGCATTGCAGACTTGGTCATGTAGGTGAGAAAAGAGTCTCTCACTTACACTCAAATGGGTATTTGAATTCGTTCGAATACAAGTCATTTGATACCTGTGAGTCGTGTCTCATTGGAAAAATGACTAAGGCTCCTTTTGGTGGACATGGTGAGAGGGTTGTTGACCTTCTCGAACTCATACACTCGGATGTGTGTGGACCCATGTCCATAGAAGCAAAAGGAGGTTATCTCTATTTCATTTCTTTTATTGATGACTTCTCTAGATATGGCTATGTGTATTTAATGAGACATAAGTCACAAGCCTTTGAGAAGTTTAAGGAATACAAGAATGAAGTAGAGAAACAGACTGGCAAAAGTATTAAGGCTCTTCGATCGATCGAGGAGGTTTATACTTAAGCCATGAATTCACTTCTTATCTTAAAGACCATGGAATAGTTTCTCAGTGGACACCACCGTATACACCACAGCACAATGGTGTATCCGAGAGAGAAACATGACCTTGTTAGACATGGTCCGATCCATGATGTCTATGTCAGGACTACCCTTGTCTCTCTGGGGCTATGCATTAGAGACTGCGGCTTATTTATTGAATAGGATATCAAGTAAATCAGTTCTTCTATACCATATGAGATATGGAAGGGCAGGAAACCAAATTTTAATCACATTAAAATTTGGGGGTGTCCTGCTCATGTAAAGAAGAACGAGAGTGATAAGCTTGAGTCGAGAACCGATAAGTGTAGGTTTGTGGGATATCCAAAGGAGAGGTTTGGATATTATTTCTATCACCCTTCTGAGCAAAGGGTCTTAGTGGCCAAGAGAGCTGTATTTCTGGAAAGAGAATATCTACTCCAGAAAAATAGTGGGAGCCAGATAGAATTGGACGAGGTCCAAGAACCACAACCCATAGACACAAACTCATTAGATGAGACTGTATCGGTTGATCCTATTCAAGGTGAAACACTGACACTACGGAGATCTGGTAGACTACCGAGAGAACCTGAGAGATATGTTGGACATGTCTCAGAGGGGTCCTCTAAGGTATGTATCGATGAGGATGATGATCCTCAGTCGTACCAGGAGGCGATCCATAGTGTAGACTCCGAGAAATGGCAAGAGGCGATGGATTCAGAAATCCAATCTATGTACACCAACAAAGTTTAGAACTTAGTTGATGTATCCGAAGGGAAGGTCCCTATCGGCTGTAAATAAATTTTTAAAAGGAAAATCGGTGCAGATGGACAGGTTGACACATACAAGGCTAGACTAGTGGCGAAAGGATATCGTCAAAGGCAAGGCATTGACTATGACGAGACGTTTTCGCTGGTAGCCATGGTTAAGTCAATCAGAATCCTCCTTGCCATTACTGCATACCTAGATTATGAGATCTGGCAAATGGATCTGAGGACAGCTTTTCTTAATGGAAACCTGTCAGAAGAGGTGTACATGGTACAACTTGAGGGATTCACCTACAAGCCACATCCTAATAAGGTATGCAAACTTCAAAGGTCCATTTATGGATTAAAGCAGGCATCTAGAAGCTGGAACTTAAGATTTGACGAGGCTGTCAAATCTTTCAACTTCATTCGGAATGAAGATGAACCCTGTGTTTACAAGAAGGTCAGTGGGAGCTCAGTGACCTTCTTGGTCCTTTATGTTGATGACATCTTACTCATTGGGAATGACGTAGGGATGTTGACATCAACTAAGTCTTGATTGTCCAAGACTTTCTCCATGAAGATTTGGGAGAAGCATCCTATGTGCTGGGCATAAGGATCTATCGAGATAGATCTAAAAGGATGCTAGGATTATCCCAATCCATGTACATAGACACTATCCTCAAAAGGTTTAGGATGGAAAATTCCAAGAGAGGTCTCATTCCCATGAGACATGGAATTTGCCTATCCAAGGGGATGAGTCCTAAAACTTTTGAGGAGGTGGCACACATGAATAAGGTACCATATGCTTCGGCGATAGGGTCAATCATGTATGCAATGCTATGTACACGGCCTGATGTTGCCAATGTTTTGAGTATTGTCAGTAGATATCAGGAAAATCCAGGCGAAGAGCACTGGAAGGCAGTAAAGGGTATCCTTAAGTACCTGCGAAGGGCTAAGGATCTTTTTCTGCTTTATGGAGGAGAGGACCTACAGCTTAGAGCTTACACAGATTCTAGTTTCAAGTCAGATCCAGATGACTACAAATCCATGTCTGGATTTGTATTCATGTTAAATGGAGGGGCAGTCAGTTGGAGAAGCTCCAAGCAAGACACGACTGTAGACTCGACGATAGAGGCGGAATATATTACTGCAGCTGAAGCTGCTAAGGAAGCCGTCTGGATGAAGAAATTCATCTTGGAACTTGGCGTAGTTCCCGAGATATCAGCTCCCATCCCATTATTTTGTGATAATAATGGGGCCATCGCCCAGGCGAAGGAACCGAGATCTCACCAAAGGTCAAAGTATATTCTCAGGCGCTTTCACCATATTCGGGAGATTGTTGATCGTGGAGATGTGATGGTAGAGCGTGTACCGTCAGAAGACAACATAGCAGATCCACTGACTAAGCCTTTGACACATACTGTATTTGAGCGTCATCGGGATAAGATGGGCCTCAAAGTTATGGGCAATTGGCTGTAGTTCAAGTGGGAGATTGTTAGTGTTGGTGTGCTACATGCCAATTTCGGGTCGGGTAGGCCCAATAGTTGTACGATCTTGTTCATTAATAAAGTGGTGTTTGAGCGTAAATATGCGATTGTGTTACTTTACGTTGTCCCTAGGATATGTGGTTGTAAAGTCAGCTCGAGATTGGATCTCGAACATGAGACTTACTTTACATGAACACATACCTTAAACTGTTCATGGTTGGAGGGTAATCACTCGGGGACTTTGATTACCTATTAAACCAGTACACATGATGTGTCAGTGACCAGTCTCATGGTCATTGGTGCGGGGCACCAACACATATGTGTAGGTGTATGTCCTTGTAGGATGTGCACTGAACTGATCCGCTATTGCATCTTCAGATGGTTGATTATACCTAATGTCAACTGAAGATCCAACGGTCACAGTAGCATCGTTGGTCCTTTGACCTGAGACATTGATCGGATCTTACACGAGGACTGGAATGGTTTAATTACTTAGCTAAGTGACTTTAAACATAAGTCATGAGTTGCCGAGTCATTAACCACTCCAAGATACGTGTGAAGATCATCAATGGTCAAGAGGGGATCGCTCACTGTCGAGTATATATCAGACAGTTAATGGGTCATGACATTGACGCTCCGTTAAATCTCTGGCCAGGGTCGTGTGAGTTCGTTTAGAACGGACGTCATACACTTTAAGGAGGTCATAGTCAAATGACACGATCATGGGGTTTGACAGATACCGTACCCTCGATCGTACCAGACTCATAGAAGGAGCGAATGATTATATCGATGCGGTAATTGTGGACTTACAGGTATCAGACATGCTGGTTTAAACCCAGCGTCATCTAGGATCACGCGGATTTGCTTGACCCAACGTGATCGAAGGTTCGGAATGAATTAAACTATTATTCGGCTCTTGTAGAAGTGAATAATATGTTTTATTTACTTCTAATTAAGAATTAGAAGTTAATGGGCCTTAAACTAGAGTGACTATGGGCCTAGAGGATCACACACAATAGATTCTTGGGTGACGGATTATTGTTATACAAATGTATGTATTAATTCTTTTTAATTCCTTTTGGAAAGGAGTGTAAATGGAGCTTAATATATATGTATAATAATAGATAGGACATATATACAGTTTCGATCTTTTGGAATCCTTTTCTAAAAAGTCTAAACTCTATATATAGATCTTACGTGAAGCTCATTCGAGCTTCTCCCTTCCAACCCCTTAAGCTAATCAAGTATTAAGCTTAAGGGAGAGGTTAAGCCTCCCCCCTTTCTCCCCCTTGCTATCTCTCTCTCCAGAAGGTGTTAGAGCTGGGGAAAGTTGTGCCGGGGAGTTACCGTCGCTGCGCAAGGGTCTGTGTGAATCTGCTCTAGAGGCCGTACAGCTGTGCGGCTCGGTTTCTCTGCATCGTGCTTAGCGGATAGCGTCGTTCCGCGCAAGGTGAAACACGCAACCCGTAATTAGGGTGTTAGAAACACCGATTAGAGCACAGATTAAGCTTTCCATAACACCGGGATCGGGCAAATGAATTTTTTGTTATCCGCTACGTCGCCCGTAGGTGCTGTGCGAAACCTTACACGAACGACTCCCCTCGGGAGCCGTTAAAAAGTTGCAAGCCCTTAGTGATGGCGCTTTCCCAATTCTGCGGAAGATTGGCTCTAATGCGTATGTTGTGGACTTACCTCCTGAATATGAGATTAGCTTGACCTTTAATGTGGTAGGCCTAGTGGCCTACAAGGAACCCACAACGATTCCTAGTTATCCTTTCGAGTATTCTCCTCCCATTGTGAGTGAGCCCACCCCTGTGCATCCCACAGCCTCGAGAGTACCGGGCGAACAAATTGAGAGGATATTGGATGAGTCGGTGACTGCTACACGGAGCCGGGTGCACCAGTGCTACCTTGTCCGCTCGCGAGACCGACCACCTTATGATGATTCTTGGATCAGCCGGGAAGATCTCCAATGTCTCGATCCAGATCTGTTGGAGCACTGCCCCAGCAGTGTCCCCCCTTACTCGACGGAGTTGAGTTCCAGCCGCCTCGGGAGGGTTGGTGGGGACACCGGGCCCACTACCAAGGCCACTACTCGGAGTCGACGCCGCACCGCCCAGATCACACCGAGCTTGTGGTTCGGAGACTCATTTGAAGACTCGGCGTCCTGAGTACGTATCTGTAAGTATGTGTGTATGTATTGTGTGTATTTTACTATAGTGGTATTTGTATTTTTTAACCACCAAAGTATTTATTTTATTGGGTTAAAGTATTGTATTTTATTAGGGTCCAAGTCAAACATTGGTTGTTGGATTTTGTTTTATTAGGCTAGGACATATATGCAAATAGGTAAGTTTGAGGGTATGGTTGTTATGGCTTTCCTATATAAGGGAGGCTAAGGGTGTAAGGTTTCATATGAATGAATGAATGGAAAGAATCAAAAGTTTGCAATCACGTAAGGAGCCCATAGCCCCTTGTGTTCTCCCTTCCTCCTTTCTCCCTTTGAGAGAATAGAGTGTCGCCCGATGAGAGACCGCCCGGTGTGTGGCCGAGCTGTGCGAGACAGCAAGCTATCCCATCTTGTTCGCCCCCTCGGAGTTGTCGTCGATCCGTCCTCCGGCACCGTCCGTGTCAAGAATACTCAGAGAGACATGAAGAGAAGAACCGTGGAGGGAACTTTCTCTCTCCGCTATCCCGTTGGAGCCTCCTTCAGTTACGGGCATGTGGGGAACTCTCTCTCTCTCTCTCTCTCTCTCTCTCTCGCTATGTGGAAGTATCTCTCTACTGGTGATGTAAGTCTCTCAGTTGCCTGGTGTGTGTCTCCTTCTGAATGTGTCCTTTGTGTCCTCGTCTGGGGACCTATTTATACTGGGTGCGGTGGCCTCATCTGACTTAACAATGGTGTTATTCACGGAGTATAGTATTGCTCGATCGTGGGATCGTGTGCCGCCTACTCGTCCGTTCCCGGAGGGAAGGTATCATGGAGAACATCTCAGCGGTGTAGGAGTGACCCAGGTCACGTCGGGGCAAGTCCGGTGATAGGGGCCCAACATTCATCTATTGGTGAATTCTGCTATGCCTGGATCGCCCACACACGGGTATCCCGCTCGTGTGCTGGCGATGCAATGTTCTACCCTTGGGCTGGCGATACTCTCACAGACCCTGACTGGGCCATGTCGATTAGGCCCCCAGTGGACCGAGGTGGTCTGCTATGGGCTTGGCCGTCTCTAGCCGTAACAGACCTGGCATTATCGGGCCACGCTGGGCCTAACGAAATTTCCCCTCCTCACTATCCCCCACCCCCTAGCATCGAACATGCTCGGTGCTTGGGAGGAGCCGTACGAGGCCCGATGAGAGAGGAAACCCATCAAGATCTTCGCGATCCTACTCATTCTTCTTGTGACGACCCCGACTTCGAATACCGGGTAAACCCGATACCACTTGGATTTTGAGAGGCCTCCCAAGAGCGGGAAAACTCCGAAGGGATAGAAAGGTGTGTGTAAGTACATTGAACTTTCAGATAAAGGAGTAAACAAATAATTACTATGATCAGGATTGCTAAAATAGCAGAAATAAAATTATATTTTCTGTTAAACAAATTGAACTACAGTAGCTAACAAGTTACAACAGAGTCCAGTCCAACTAAAGTACAGTACAACAGGAAAGAGAACGTACTCTCAAGTCGGGGGAAGCCCGACACTGGCAAAGCTGACAACTAAGAACCACCGCACTGCACCTCCAAGCACGAGGAAGAATAGCTACACCTGAAAAGTCAGGGGTAAGCCTCGTCTCACTGGCTCAGTAGGGGTCCCGCAGATCCCTACCATGTAACAAACGCAATAACAGCAGTGCAACAACAAAAGTAGGAGCAGAAGTAGGAACAACAACAACAACGGAAGTAACAGCCGCTACAACGAAAGTCGAAGGAACCACGGTTGAGCCGAAAGCTACTCCTATCGATAAGAAACATGAATCCCTGCATATAGTCGGGAATCACTAAACTGATGCAAGGAACTCTGGCTACACAGCCAGGACAACATCACGACACCTTAGTCGTGCAGGCTCGTCTACAGAGACAAAAGCCTAACGCAAGATCACACGGTCTAAAAGCACCAACACATACACGATCTCACCATCGTGTACACTACACTGACCTCTAGTAAAGCCTAACACAGACTACCCGGCGAGTCACGTCAACAGTGGAGGCTCACTAGACACAAAGACTCTCAAATAGAAACTCTGAAGTACGGACAGGCTAAGCACGCACCTGTCGCAAGTACTCGGAACATAAGGTAGCACACACCTGCCACTAGACCAAGGACAACCAACTAGACCTGCTAACACAACGATCCTTGAGTCACAAGACTCAGGTCAGGATCGTCGCACAAAGCGGTAACGCGTCGCCAATCCGCCTAGTCCCTAAGTCAAATCACGGTAAAACACATGGAAACGGCACAGAACAGTCGGATCCACACATCAATAATGAGTCCTCGGCCCCAAGGCCACTCAACGGACTCACAATTTTGTATAGCACGAAACATGAGAGATTACCTGTAATGCACCAGATTTTTTGGATATTTTTCGGATCAGGATCAGTGGGTTTCAGATCACTTTTGTAGGTCCCGGATTGAGTTTTATGGTTTACACGTATTTTTTCCTGTCGAGCCTTCGGAACCCTGCGTATGGCAAACCGTTGTGTTCTCCGACTCTGAGACGTTACCAATGCGTTGTGCGTTCTCCGAGGATCAGGGAGATGATTTTTCCTTATTTTTTATATTTTCCAAAAAATCTAGATTTTCTATATATATAAACCCCCTCTCTCTCACCTCACAACCCTCACTCTCTCCTTCTCTCTTCTCTCCCTCTCTTCTCTGGCGGCCGACGGAGCGAGGCGGAGGTGACGCAGGTGAGGATCGAGGGGCGGTGGCGCGTGGTGGAGCTCGTGACGAGTTCGTGAACCAGTGGCATTCGTGCGGCATTTTCTTGGCAGATCGGCGTCCTCGGTGCGCGGAATCTTCGGTGGAGGTAGGGGGACAGATCCTTAACCCCTGTACTTCATTTCCGTGAGTTTGGTAGCTCGAGGTGAGCCGAGAGGGTTTATATTACTGCCGAGGTTAAAATGTGTGATTTTGGGGTGTGAGCCAGATTTCGCATTTTGATTGTGTTTTTGAGGTTTAAATGGGTCCTCTCGGTGCTAGAGAGGTTGGGGAATGGTTTCCCACTATTTTTCCTTTCACATGGGTCTGAACGGTGCGTGGAATAGGGTTTTCTACCGGATTCGCCGTTTCTGCCCTCGGGAGCAAATGGTGATCGTACCAGGAACTGCCACTGCATGACGCGGTCCTCTGGAGACCGCCATATGTCCCCTTAAGTCGGTTCGAGGGTTGCAGTCTCACGATGGATCGTCACTGGTAGTAGCAGTCTCGAGGAGACCGCCAAACAGTGATTAGCGGTCAGGGCATGACCGTTTTTATGGCTTTAGCAGCCAGGGGGCTGGCCGCTACTTCTTCGTCTGTGTCCCGTATAGTAGCGGCCTCGCGACTGACCGCTACTCTCTGAATAACGGTCAGAGCAGGACCGCTACTACGGTTGTGGCCTTGGGGATGATCGCCTCTTGACCGTGTGTTTTTGGGTGGCTGGTGGCCCAAGGTGGACCACTATTTGGTGGCTTGCGGTCCAGGGTGGACCGCCACTTGAAGTGACGGTCTAGGGAGGGCCGCCACTTGGTTTTCTGAGTTAGTCGTGTTCCGTTTGCATTATGTTGGATCTCGGTCAACCTGGTTGTGACCCAGTAGTCGACCTTCGATCTTGTGGATGTCCCGGACACCCTGTGGGTTCTGTGTCTATGTTTTTGGGGTGTCTGGAGGTACCATATTATCTCGATTAATGTGCCCATAGGTTTGGAGGGTCCGGGTGACCCATGTGTTCCGGGCTTTCGTGTTCTCGCTAGAACGAGTCACCGTGTTTCGGCATGTGTACGGTGGGTTATTCCAGCACATTATTGGCTTTCCGATAAGTGTTTTCCGAGTGGGCCATGAGTTTGGCCCTTGGACTGTGAGTCCAGTCACCCTGCCTAGGGCTGGAGGCTTCCTGCTTTTCCCTTGGATAGGGGATCAACTCGGCGGCTTGTGAGCTACCTTGGGAATCATGCAATTATGGTTTTAGACCTAGGGATTAGGCTAGATTAACGGTGCTGTGCCGTCATGTGCAGCGGTCTTGACCAGATTCGGGTGACTCAAGGACCGTTGGGTTAGTAGGTTTAGAAGGCTATCCCGAGTCTGGTGTTCCCGAGCCACCTGGTACTCCTTGTTACTCGCAATGGATACGTGTGTGACTTCCGTGTTCATGTTAGTGACTCCCCACTAGTCGTAGCCTTCTTACAGCACGAGTGTGCTGACCCACCAGGGAGTTGTGGAGCGGCTTACTCGAGAGAGATAATTTTTAGGCTGGTTACTGTAGGGCCCCTTCGCACCTCCTGAGTCCTGGCTTTGGGGAAGAACCAGCTAGAGGATCTGACCTAGGGCGCATGGTCTGTTTGTGCACATGTGGTTGGGGGCGTCGGACCCGCGCTGACGAGTGCGACTCCACCTAGTCCTTGTTTGTGGTTACGGTTGTGTGTCTCAGTCTCTGCCTAGGACGTGTAGGGATACATTGGGCTGTGGACTAAGTCGTCAGTGAATGCATCTGGCCTTACTTCTGGTGGGCAGGTACTCTCGTCACATGACGTGAGGTTATTGTGACTCAAGCTTCCATTTCCCGTCTGCGAGACGAGGTTTCTCGTGTAGCTTCCGGGTGCTTTTCCGAGGCAGAGGTCTAGGGCTTCCGATGAGCGTCACCGAGGCTCTTTTCCCTAGACAGTGTAGGGTTCACGACGGCGAGGTCGTGATCGTGTCTACCCAGACCGCGTCGTCTTGGGTTAGGCCTTTGTTTGTGAGACGAGCCTCCATGATAGGGTCATCGTGGTGTGTTTTCTGGCGGTGTAGCCATAGGTCTTTCAGTTAGACTGGTGTTTCCCCGACTGTGAGATCGGGGCATGTTTTCAGGTACAGTAGGAGTAGATGTAGCGCCAAGTTTTACCAGTCACAGAGTTTGTTGTTCCTGATGTTGTTGCTATTTTTCGCTACCGCTGTTGTTTACGGTTGGGGTTCCGCAGGACCCCTACTAAGCCAGTGATAGGAGGCTCACCCCTACTTTTCAGGTGTGGCGGTTCCTCCTCGAGGTTCGAGGGTGCTGGCGGAGGTTCTTAGTTGCCAGCTCATCAGGCCCAATATTCTCTCGGTGCTGGGTACGCTCTTCTGCCTTAGACTATACTTTAGTTGGACTGGACTCTGTTGTAGTTAGTTTATTTATTTCTGTAAATTGTTAAATTATCCTGCTTTATTTCCTAATTCTTTGTACCTCCACACTCCTTTTAGCCCTTCTAAGCCCTCCGGCTCGTGGGCGGCAGGTCAGGATTCGAATGGTATTGGGTTCTTCCCGGTATCCAGATCTTGGGTCGTTACATTACCAAAGCCCTCAAATCACATGGACACATAAATTGAGGTAAGATGATACCTCCAAGCGTCCAAAACATAGTCTCGATCCCCATGGGATATCTGAGACACACACAAGGTCACGTGTCAACTGTTAGGTCACAACCGAGTTGACCGGAAGCCATAATGACTCTCGAAACAACAGGAACACTACTCGGTACAATGGCACTCACATACACCCTATAACAAGGTCACAGCTCTCATAGGACGTCCAAGACATCTACGGAACAGTGGGCTAACCAAGGGGTCAAAACCACAACAACCGGAAGCCAAACCAACACAAAAGAACACTCTGGGCAAGTGGCGGTCATCTCTCTGGCCGCTACTAAATAGCCCAGACAAATAGCGGTCTTAACCCTAGCCACTACTTGACTATCCAGCCAAGTGACGGTCTTAGCAGGGCCGTTACTTGCACGATTGAATAGGCAGGAGACGGTCTTGCTCAAGGCCGCTACTAGTAAGTTACAGTCCTCACAGGGCCGTCTCTTGAAGGTGACGGTCATGGCTAGACCGCCATCTCCAAATCGCCTCGAAAGTTTCTAGAAAAGCATGATAAGCCATCTTGGTTACGGTCCTTTGCCTGACCGTCACTTTATAAGGCGGTCAGTCGCAAGGCCACTACTAGGAACCGACTTAATCAAATAACGATCTCCCTGGGACCGTTTCTAGGAAGTGGTGGTCAGCCCAGGGCCAACACTACCAAGTTGCGGTCGGTCGTGAGACCGCAATCAGAAATCGACATAGAAACCTTTTTGCGAGCCAAATAGCGGTCCTCTTTGGACCGTTTCTCCAAGTAGCGGTCTCTGGTTTGACCACTACTTCCTACCGGTGTGAAAACCGTAGGAAGGCTCAAAACTCGGTCTTTCCACGCCCCAATCGCTTCTAAACGATGGGGAAACATACCTAGAGTCGATATCAACCTTCCACAATCCGAAAGGGATCAAACCAACCCCAAAATAGCTGAAAACGGGTGATTCCCACGAATCGACTCAAAACGAGTCACGTGGGCGCCCGGCCTCATACCGGCCCCAAATCACGCTCAAACTGAGTTAAACTGGCGAGAATCAAATCCCAACATGCCAGGGGTTCAAATGATACCATTTAAACCAGAAACCATCTCCTGGAATGGCAATTTTGGCTCATACCCCCGAAACATGCATTTACCCTTAACATGGCAAAACCCGCTCAAACTCACACCGTTCGGCTCCAAATCACGAGAGGAAGCAAGAAATCAATAGGGTATCCATCCCCCTACCTCCACCGAAGATCTCGCGCGCCAAAATGGCCAAACCACATCGAAAATCATCACACGAACAACCCACGCTGACTTCGAATCCACGCTCGGGATCGCACCAACCCCACGCTTCAATCCTCGCGCCATCAGGCTCCACGACATCTCCACGCCATCACCACCTCATCCAGCTCCGCCACGGTCGCGCGCCCGGGGGAGAAGAGAAGAGAGGAGGGAGAACGGAGGGAGAGAGTAAGAACCTGAGAAGAGAGAGGAGAGAGAGTGAGGGTTAAAAAGAAAAGAAAATACAAATATTTCTAAAATCTGATTTTTGGCCCAAAATTATGTAAACTCAGAAAAATACGAAAAAATAGTATATGCGATCCTCGGAAAGAGCACATTGCACATGTAGCGTCCCAGAGTCTCAAAACTCAACGGTTCACTCTCCACGGGGTTCCGCAAGTTATATAAGGGAAAAACTCGAGTGGATCGTAAAAACACTATTCAGGACCCACGAAAGCGCTCCGAAAGCTCTCCAATTCTGATCCAAAGAATCCAGGGTATTACACTTCTGGCATGGGGAGCCCCATCACCAACCACTTTCCTTGACACGCAAGGCAGCCCCTCGACATGTCAGGTGACCTCACGGTCATCATGACACCACTGTTTTGTGCTTGGGAAAATGGGCGCAGTAGGCATTGGAGGGTGTTTGGGTGTCCCGTCGAATATACTAGCAGTGTTTATTGTGTCTTCGACCGTTCGTCTGTCTGGCCAAAGAGAACACATCGCCTCCTGAAGGTTTTAAAAAGGAAGCGAGGGGGGCATAAAGAGTCACCTCTGCAACCTTCTTCTCTGGCGTTGGCGCTCGTTACATTTCTGTTGCTTGCTCAGTGTCTTGGTAAGACTTCTCTTTTCCTACTCTCCCCTAAACTCATGGCACCCCGTAGGAGGATCATCCTTAGTGGCACCGAGTCTTCTGGTGAGTAGGAGAGAAGTCGTGGTGGCATGTTGCCAGCACTTCGGGTGCCCATCCTAGCCCTAGTCGTCCTTATTTCGACGTCATCTATCGGGTGGTCCACGGCCTTAGGGAGGCCTTTCAATTCTTGGCGGACGTCAACATCATCTTCCCCACTAAGGTTGAGTACTTAGGAGGGTCTCTTCTTGGGGGTCTGAGTATCTCTGTAGTTCTAGGCTTTTAGGGCCAACTTCTATGTCCCGGTTCCTCCTATGTTTGAGTCAATCATCCACTTCTACGATTGAGTACCAGGGGAGATGTCACCTAACTCCTGGTGCATCCTCTACGCCTTCGCTTATGTCTGTCATCGGGTAGGTGTCACCCCTACCCCCTGGCTCTTTCGCTAGTTCTTCAGCGTTCAATGTTGCCCTAGCTCTGAGGACTCCTCCTATTACTTCCATGCTCGGAGCAGAAGGCCCTTCATCTTCTTCTCCCCTGCAATCTTCAATATTAAGCACTGGTCGGAGCACTTTATTTTCTTAACCAAGGTCGGCGGTGCCGGTTGACCAAGCAACTCGGGTTTCACCACCCTCTGCCAGCTTCACTCGGCCGACACACTGTCGGCCTCGACCAAGGAGGAGGCCGCCGTGGTGGAGGCCATTCTTCGCCGCCCCTTGCATGATGTCGACCTAAAGTTGACTCCCACGCTTCTCCGTTCACCGGGGTTAAGCCCCCTGCTACCACCTAGTATGGCCCCTGCCACCGGTACCATTCCCTTTGAGTTAGAGTCTAATCGTTCCTCTTGCTACTTTACAGGTACTCTGGAGCCTCCGGAGTTGAAATTTGAGACGATTATGCTACGGTCGTCAGACCCACGCCCACACAATCACGCCCCTCAGCATGCGGTGCCATAGGTCACGGTTACCGTCATTCAACCCACCTCGCTGGCAGTTGCCTTCGAGTCGGCACGCCTTCCATACCGCGCCCTACAAGTGCAAGCGGGAGAGGAGGCGCCACATCCTCAAGTGTCACCATCACCCCCAACGGCCATCCCTATTCTCAACCTCAGGATGGGCACATCAGAGGCCAACCCAAATACATGATTCAGTCGTTCATTCGCCTCCAAGAGCATTCCCAGCGAGTCATCATCCATGGTGGGGGGCAAGCACAAGGAAATAAATATGGAGGCCGTGGCAGCGCTGGATCGCCAACATCACTAGAGAAAAGGAAGATGAAGGCAGTGACGCCAACTCTAGCCGAGCTGTCGAGGCCTCCGACATTGTCTCTGCCGCTACCGCCCTTCGATGCCAGGCTGTCGGCTCCTGCCCCAATGCTGACACAAGAAGCCGATGAGCCTCCACCTGCCATCCCCGTCAACTCGCCTCTGCCAGAGGAGTCCCCAAGGGCCTTGGGTCCCTCCCCCTAGCCTTCTATCTGATGAAGAAGGCACTGACATTGAGGAATCTTCTAGCGAGGCATTCCCTCGACGTCGGCATGAGTATGGTGCGGTTGGCGGTGATGAACCTATCATTGATGGGACGGGTGCTTGGCCCGTGGGACGTCCACTTCCGGGAGGCCGAGAAGCAACTGGCCCTTCGGCAGATGGAGGTAGAGGTCCTGACGTCCCGACTCAAGATGTTGGAGGGAGAGCACATCAGCCCCCCGAATCTCCTAGAGTCTTAGGGGTGTTCCCTGGTGGAGGCCAATCGGGACCATAATGCCTTCAAGGTACAACTATGGTTGTAGGAAGTCGCTTGGAACTAGATGAAGGCACGAGCGGAGGTGGCTAAGGCGAGAGCGGTGGAGTTGGAAACTGCCCTAGCAACGGCCAAGGCGAAGGTGGCATCAGCAGCACATGAGGTGATCGAGCACTTCTGGGAATCCTCCGAGTATGGGGAGGAGCTGCAGCAGGAGGCCGTTGAGGTCTACGGGCCGGCCAAGGACATCGGCTTCAGAGAGGGGTGGGCGACGGCCTTGAAGGCCATGGCTAACACCACAGGGGATCCGACGCCTAGCCTACATCCTCCCTCCTCTCTGTTCAAGATCAAGGAAGATCAGTGGGAGGCAACTCAGGGCGCTGGGGCCGAACAAGTCAAGGGAGCCCCAGGGGGGAGCCGAGAATTGATCACCCTGGTGGATAGCCCCCACCCGCCTGAAGATGTGCCTACCGAGCTAGCCACTGAGCAAGGTGCCCCTACCGAGCACAGTTCCGCTGAGGAAGACACCTCCCAGGGGAGCACGATGTCCGCCTAAGGACCATTACCTCTTTTCTCTCTCTCTCTCTCTCTCTCTCTCTCTCTCTCTCTCTCTCTCTCTCTCTCTCTTGTAACCTCTTTGGGCACGCCCAAAAAGATGTACCCTTCTTGCAATTTCACATGTTGTTAAAGTAAGGAGGCTTTGTTTCCTTCCTATCCTTTTGGCAACGGGCTTGACTGCCTGAATTTCTTTGTGCTGATGTATCTTTAATGGAGATTTGAACTGTCTTTTATCGTTGGGTCTCCCTTGGGAATGTGGAATGTCGGTTGGGTCTTCTTGGGAAGTAGTACGTGATGACCGGCATGATTTTCGGGATCCTCTGCCTTATTTTTTGATAAACGATAAGGGGAAGTAACTTCTTATGACCTTTTGGAGAGAATGTCTCCACTATATATAGGAGGCTTGTAGGGGATCTTTTGAGCATGAAGCGTCTTCTTTCTTGCCTCACAAACTACTTCCTTGAAGTCATGTCGCAGCAAGACTATGATTCTTCTTTAGGGGAGTCATTCCCCAAACATCCCTGCTTTCGTAAGGAAGCCTTACCGGGGGCCAGCAAGACCCCGGTGGAAGGTAGCAGGAAGGGAGGGGCCCCCGACAAGTACAAGAGGGGGTATCTTCAAGGCTGGCGAGATACGCTAGTGAAGATCCACTGTTTCTACGCCGTCAAGGGGGTGCTGAGTCTTACTCTTGACTTGTATCGGTCTGGAGATGACAAATAACACTTATGCATCCCTTTCGTTGATTATAAAATCCCCTTCTTTGATTTCTTTGCTACATGTGTTTGCCTCGGTTCCCATCTCCGTGCGTTCACATGTCAACCATGGCCACAGTTGCTTGGGTTAGTCCTCGATCGGGCCGAGCCTAGGTCGACTAAGAGAGTGGGAGCGGTCAGTCATCTACTGTTGACTTTATGACAAGAAGACAAAGTAAGAGAGACCATGGGGTGACCAACTCTGATTTCTGAGAGGCGTATCTGGCTTTCTCCTGACGATGGGGGAATGCTCGGCCGCCATCCTCTAGGATGTGCCGAGGAGGGCACACCTGAGAGGTGGTCGGTGGTTCACCACGATGCTCCTAAAAAAGAGTCTAGTGGGTCATGAAATGACTGTTCCCTAGTTTCTGAGAGATTCGTCTAGCTCTCCCCTGAAGAGAAGTGCTCGAGCACCATCCTCTACGAAATAATGAGAAAGGTACACTTGAGGGGCGGTCTGTGGATCACCACAATTCCTCTGAAGATGAGTCTAGTGGGCCATGAAATGATCGTTTCCCAGTTTCTGAGGGATGCATTTGGCTCTCTTCCGAAGATGAGTGCTCGGGAGCCATCCTCTATAAAGAACCACGAAGGGCACACCTGTGGAGCAGTCGGTAGACCACTGTCGTACTCGTGACCAATGAGACCATGAAATGACCAGCTCCATTTTGGAGGGGAGTCAGTCTCTCCTTAAGAGGAGGAGACGTTTCGCCTCTTGAAGGCTACATAAGTCCACCCTTGGTATTTTTGCGTGGAGTGTGCGTCTCCTCAAGCGGAGAGGGGCACTGCTCGCCTCTAGGAAGCTAAGGAGCCACCCTTTGTATTTTAGAGGGGAGCGTGTGTCTCCTAAAGCAGAAAGGGGCACTACTCACCTCTAGGAAGCTAAGGAACCACCCTGTGTATTTTGTAAGGAAGCATATGTCCGTCTCTTGAGGAGGAGAAGATTATTGCTTGTCTCTTAGAAGCACGAAGCTACCAGCCTCCCTGTGAGTATTGGAGATGGAATGAAATGGCAAAAAATTACAGCCCTACCCACTTTTTATTGGTATAATGCCCTGAGATTTACATAATTCCATATGTGGGGGATCTCTCGGCCTTCCAGGAATGATAGCTTGTATGCTCCTTTGTGGAGCACTTTTGCAACCTAGTACGGGCCTTCCTAGTTTGGAGCCAATTTGCCCGCAGCCACCTTTGGGTCAATGACACTAGCGCGATGCAACACGATATCCCTAGGGAAAAAGAGGCACTCCTTGACCCTGACATTGTCACACTGCACCACCCGCTGTTGATAGACGGCTAGTCGGGTCCAAGCACGGCCCTTGTCTTCCGTTAGCGGATCTAGATTATCTCGTAGTGCCTGGTTGTTGCATGCTTTGTCGAACTGGCTGACCCAAATAGTTGGATTGGAAATCTCAATCGGCATCACAACCTCCGCGTCGTATGCTCAGTGGAATGGGATTTCACCAGTGGTCGTCTGAGCGGTGGTGCGGTGTGCCCACAAGATGCTTGAGATGGTGTCCACCCATGATTCGCCAGCTTGCTGTATGCGAGTCTTGATGCCATGAAGGAGGGTCCAGTTCAAATTCTCCACTAGACCATTGACCTGGGGATGACCTACTGAGGTGTAGTGATTCCAGATCCCCAGTTCTTAGCACTTCTCTCGGAATACATCACTGTCGAATTGCCTGTCGTTGTTGATTGTGAGGATGCACGGGATTCCAAATCGGAATATGATGTTGCCTAGGATGAACTTCTAGGATGCCTCACCTGTGATCTTTTCAAGGGGTTCTGCCTCGACCCATTTGGTGAAGTAGTCAATGGCGATGATAAGAAACTTTTTCCTCCCTTGAACTTCTGGGAAGGGGCCCAGTATATCTACCCCCTACCGAGCAAATGGGCGAGGCTCCATCAGGGTGTGAAGTTACGTTGCGGGTTGGTGATGCAAGTGTGTGTACCTTTGACATTAGGTGCAGCCCCGCACGTACTCCAGGCAATCCTATTATAGTGTGGGAAAACAATATCCTTGTCTAAGTAGACTCGTGGCAAGAGCTCATTCTTCGATATGGCTGGCGTATAGTCCCCCATGGACTTTGTGAATGGCTTGTTTGGCCTCAGTAGGAAACAACCACTTCATGAGAGACGTTCATTGACAAGTGTAAAATGTGTCACTCAGGCTCTTACCCCCCTCGCCTCCGAGCGGTCCTCAGGCAAGCACTGGTGAAGGAGATAGTCGAGGGTGGGATCCATCCAGGACGACTCGTAGTCGATGGCGTTCACCTAATGCTCGGGGTCCTCAACACTCGGTTGTTGTATCTCTTCAATCAGCATCGACCGAGAGGTTATTGTCATCGTGGACGAGGCTAGGTAGGGAAGGGTGTCTGCTCGGACCTTCTCCACCCTTGGGTGTGCACTACTTCGAAGTGAGTGAGACCTGAGGAGGCCTCTTTGGTCTTCTGGCGGTACTTCATCATGGCGGGCTCTTGAGCCTCGAATGCTCCTCGAACTTGGCTGGCAACCAACAAGGAATCATTCTATGTGCGAAGATGAGAGGCTCTGAGGTGCTTTGCCATACGGATGCCGAACAGCAACGCTTCATACTCGGCCACATTGTTTGTGGCTGGGAAGTTGAAAGGCAGGGCATATTGTACCTCGGCTTCGTCTGGCAATAGGAGGACCAACCCTACACCACTCCCGCTCGCACATGAAGATATGTCCACGTACAACTCCCAGGTGGGTTCGGAGGAGAGCGCGACCCCTTCCTCGTGAGGAAGGATACATTCTGCGACAAAATCTGCCAAAGCCTGAGCTTTGATAACAGTCCGTGGGTGAAAACTAATGTCAAATTCTCCCAACTCTATAGCCCATTTTACCAGTCTCTCTGAGGTATCAGGGTTCTGGAGGATTTGACATAGAGGTTGGTCGGTTAAGACCACAATTGCGTCAGAGAGGAGGCACGGAAGCAATTGTCGTGCGGCCATGACTAGGGCGAGCGTAAATTTTTCGGCCCGTGAATATCGAAACTCTAGTCCTTGAAGAACCTTGCTCACATAGTAGACTTGTAACGACCCGAGAATCTGGTTACCTGGAAGGCCCGATAACCCGAGACTCGTACCGCCACGCACGAGCCCGAAGACTCGGAAGGGTTAAAGGAATGGTGTGGAGACTACACAAGTATCATAAATAATTATAGAAATGAACAGTTATATTATTAAGCAGGAAATAAATTAATAGTTCACATGATACATGGCACACGAGATATAAAAATAACAATAGCAATAGTCCACAACTAGTACAGAGACAAGAAAGAAAAGTACAGCTACACAGGGCATACACCGGCTCTGACCTCTGGCACTAACGCTGGGCACCTAAACCACGCTGAGCCTCAGACGCACTCCCCTGAGGCCGCGACTCACCTGAAACGCGGTGAAAACAAGCAAGGAATGAGTCTCGGAACAAGACTCAGTAGGGATCACTCGGACCTTACCTCGTAAACGGAGAAAACCGCTACGCTAGCAGTAAGCGAGTACCTCAGAAAAGAAAGCCATGAAATCTATAAAATACCGCTCCCACGGCACGAAAACCGACACACGAGCCACGGTGAAACGACCGGAGCACCACGGTCAACGCGACAAAACCCGAAGGTTAAAGTCGCAAGGACTGACAGTCTGACACTCCCGACTCGACAGGAGTACCTCCCACTAGAAGCACAGTCGGTAGCGTCCCCTGACGTCTTACACCGCACCGCATGTGAACTGCCTGACGTGGTAGCTACTACCAAAGACACGAACACCGAACAAGTAACCACAAACGAGTTACTAGCTGGGGTCACGCCCATCAGCGTGGGTCCAACCGCCCCCAACCACGTGTGCACACACAGACCATACGTCCTAGGTCTGGCCTCTAACTGGTTTTCCCCTGGAGTTGGACTCTGGCTTCCACGAGGGGCCCAACGGAAACCAGTCTAAAACCGTCCTCACGGTAGCCTCTCCACCACTCCCTGGTGGGACCACACGTGTGTAAGCAGGCTACGACTGGTGGAGGGTCACTACGGAGTAAACTCTCAAGTCAATGGAAAATAACGTCCCCATCCGACAACATACGGGACCGCCCCACGTATCAGCACCGTCGCACGGTGACCACGGTCGGAACAGAAACAGGGTTGCAAACCACCTGGGACAACCCAGAGCCTGACGGTCTACCCTAGATGCGTCACAGGCTCTAACGGTCTAGGCAGGACCGTCACAATCACCTGACGGCCCAACGCAGGGGCGTCACACGCTCGGTGCAAAACAAGGCGTAACGCACCTACCATGGTGCGTTATAGTCTATGACGCTCCTACCCTGGTGCGTCACAAGAGAACAGAAAACAGCTGTGACGCGTGCCACTCGGTACATCACACGTGTAACGGACCAACCCTGGTGCGTCACAATGTGGGAATGCGTCTGCTCTAACGCACCCACATGGGGGCGTCACATGGCTGTGACGCGCCAAGCCAAGTGCGTCACATGCCTTGACCCCTAACGGTCAAAAACCAACGGTCGACAGCCAACGGTCGAGCGCCCCTGACGGTCCAACCTAGGTGCGTCACAGCACCGTGGCGGTCTATCGTGGGACCGTCGCAGCCCACAGACCCCACTTGGCTGCACTCAGGGCTGTAACGCACCTATTTGGGCGCGTTACATAGTGTGATGGTCATTGGAAGGACCGCCACACCCGCCCGAGGGTGAAGCGGCGGGAAACGCCCAAAAAAATTGGTCGCGCCCCCATGCCTCCACCGGAGAGGGGAAAATCAAAGGGGAAGACCCCTGGGGATCCCTAGCATGATTCTAGGCCAACAAAATGCGAGATCATGCATCAA
Source organism: Amorphophallus konjac (assembly GCA_022559845.1). Lineage (NCBI taxonomy): Eukaryota > Viridiplantae > Streptophyta > Magnoliopsida > Alismatales > Araceae > Amorphophallus > Amorphophallus konjac. The sequence goes on from CM040126.1 coordinate 393,461,574, forward strand.
ATCTATAGATCGGGCGAGCTCTCCCCAAATCATGGAAAACCCCAAACCCGCAAGAAATCCCGTCTCTCGGCCTCCCCTCGGCCTAAAAATCGCGGGAAAGGAAGGCTAGAGGCTAGGGAACGTCACCCTACCTCAGTTGCGTCTTGAGACGCGCCGGATCAACCACGAATCACAAAGAATGCTCGAAAACCCTCGTTCTTCCTTGAGCTCCCACGGTTCACGTATGCCTCCACCATCACCACGCCGTCGCCCACAGCCGTCTGCAGCCGGAGGGGCTCGCCGCGGTCTCGCCGGACGAAGAAGAGAGGGAGAGAGGGCGTCGCACGGTGGGGGAGAAAGGAGGAAGAAGAAGAAGAAGAGGGTGGGGAAGAGAGAGAAAAATGGGGGTATTTATAGAAAAATATGGAAAATCCAAAAAATACCAAAAAAATAGAAAATTACATTTCCGTGATCCTCGGAACGCACCGATCGCAACGGTACCACTCTTGCCTAGGTGAACAACCCGGTTCACCCACAACGAGGTTCTGAAAGAATTAACGAAACACACACCGGGAATCGGAAAACACACGCGGAAAAACTATGGAACGCTTCCGGACCTCCGATACAACTCTGGATCGCGCCGATCCGAACACGAAAGATGTCCGAAATAAAATTTCAGACACAACGGAGCCGGACACTCCGAGAAACCAGATCCGGGACCCACGAAAAAGTATCTGAAAGGTCTGGGATATTACAGCCCTCCCCCCTTAAGGAATTTCATCCTCGAAATTGAGAACAACCTAAGGAGAAAGAAGAGGAAGACTCACTCAAACAAGTAAGGGAGCTGCTGACGCATCTCATCCTCACGCTCCCAATAAGTCTCACCACCAGTGTGCCGCTGCCACACCACCTTAACCAAGAGGTTGACCTTGTTCCGCAGGCGCTGCTCTCGCCTATCCTCCACGCAGACCGGAAACTCTGGGAGAGAAAGATCTGGAGTCACCTCGGGCCAAACAGAATCCTCGAGCACATGAGAGTCATCGGTCATATACTTCCGCAACATCGAGACGTGGAACACCTCATGCACCGACGCCAACTCAGGGGGTAACTGTAACCGATAAGCAACGTCACCCATGCGCTTCACAATCACAAAAGGACCAATATAGCGGGGACTCAGCTTCCCACGCCGTCCAAAGTGCATCACCCCCTTCATCGGAGAAACTCTCAAGAACACGTGATCGCCCATGGTGAACTCGAGAGGCCGCCGCCTATGGTCAGCATAGCTCTTCTGCCGACTCTAGGCTGCCAACATGTTCCGACGGATCAGGTGTACAACCTCCACACACTGCTACAACAGCTCCGGTCCCATCAAAACACGCTCACCGACCTCAAACCAATCAAGTGAAGTACGACACGGACACCCATACAAAGCCTCATAAGGAGCCATGCCGATGCTGGAATGATAGATGTTGTTATAGGCAAACTCCACCAACGATAGGTGGTGAATCCAACTCCTCTGCCACGCCAGGCAGCAGGATCTTAGCATGTCCTCCAAAGTCTGAATAGTCATCTCTGACTGACCATCTGACTGAGGATGATACGTCGATCTAAAAGCCGAATCCGTGCCAAGCGCTCTCTGGAAACTCCCCCAGAATCCAGAAGTGAAGTGCAGATCCCGATCCGACACGATGGAAATGGGAATCCCATGCAACGGAACGATCTGCTCCACATAAAGATGAGCCAACCTGGACATGCTCTAGCTGACTTTAACCGGTAACAACCGAGTCACCTTCGTTAGCCTATCCACCAGCAACCAAATACTATCCTGACCACTCGGAGTCCTCGACAATCCCACCATGAAATTCGTGGTCATGTAGTCCCACTTCCACGTAGGAACATCTAAGGGCTGGAGAGTACCTCCTAGTCGCTGATGCTCCGCCTTCACCTACTGATAGGTCAGGCACCTGGCCACAAACGTGGCGACATCTCTCTTCATGTCAGGCCACCAGAACTGCCTCCGCAAGTTCCTATACATCTTCGTCGCACCCGGGTGTACGTTGTACCTGCTCCCATGAGCCTCGCACAACACCGCACGATGAACCTGCTCCTCAGCTGTGACGTATAGCCTACCATGGAACCTCACGGCACCGTCCTCGCCGAGATCCACATCAGCCAAAGTCAATATACGGGGTAACTCAGGATCCGCATGCTGAGCATCTGTCACCTGACGGTGAATAGCAGGCGTGATAGTAAGACTCGCAAGCACTGCCAACCCTGGCTCCTGGGGAATCTTGAGCCTGAATGAAACTTCGGGCACTTGTTCCCAGAGCCTCCACTTCCTCAACATCAAGGCACTGACCGCGACCTTCCGACTCAAGACATCGGTGACGACGTTCATCCTGCCCGGCTGATAAGACAGGGTGAAGTCATAATCCTTCATAAACTCCATCCATCGCCTCTGCCTGAGGTTAAGGTCCCTTTGCGTGAACACACATCGCAAACTCTGATGGTCAGTGAACACCTCAAACCTCTCGCCGTACAGATAATGCCTCCAGATCTTCAGCGCGAAGATCACAGCTGCCAACTCTAGGTCATGGGTAGGGTAGTTCTCCGCGTGACGCTTCAGCTGTCGAGATGCATAAGCCACCACTCTACCGTGCTGCATCAGCACAGCACCCAATCCGACCCCGGAAGCATCTGTACACACCACAAAGGCTCCCGATCCAGAAAGCAAAACCAACACCGGAGCTGAGGTGAGCAACCTCTTTAGTTCCCTGAAACTCTGCTCACACTCCTCAGACCAGACGAAAGGCACGTCCTTCCGCGTGAGTCTAGTCATCGGGGCCGCAATGCAAGAAAAATCTTGGATAAACCGCCGATAATAGCCCGCAAGTCCCAAGAAACTCTGGATCTCCGTCACAGACCTCAGTCTCAGCCACTGCATTACTGCCTCGACCTTGGCGGGGTCTACAGAAATGTCATCACCAGAAATCACGTGCCCCAAAAAGTGCACCTCACGAAGCCAGAATTCGCATTTACTAAGCTTCGCATACAACTGGTGATCTCGCAACGTCTGCAGCATCACACTCAAATGGTACACGTGCTCCTCGACAGACCATGAATAAATAAGGATGTTGTAGCGCTCGTACCTTAGCGGATTCTTAACTGTTCGGATCTAGACTTTGTCCTGATCGTTTTGGCTATTTTTGTGGATTTTTAGGCGTTCGTTTGGCATTTATCGAAATTTGTTTAAGGTTAATGGCAATTAGGGTTAAGTTTTAAAATAATAATAATAATAATAATAATAATAAGTTTAATATATATATATATATATATATATATCTCTCTCTCTCTCTCTCTCTCCCCATCGATTTCTCTCTCCCTCACTCGTTCTCTCTCTCACCCTCTCTCTCACTCACGCGATCTCTTTCTCCCTCTCTCTCGGATTCGGCGCTGTGGGCCGCGGATCGAGGCTTGGGAGGTATCATCGGGACCGGCTCGTCGCGAGGAATGCGTAGGTGTTGACCTCATCGCGATTCGTCGGGCGTGGAGACGGGGCGAGAGGAACCGCGGTGACCCCTCGCTTGCATGCGGCCTAAACTCAGTTTTCGTCCCGATTAAGGTAGGGGGATGGAATCCTTGTCTCGCAAGGATTGCATTGGCATAGCATGCACGCCCATCCGACATCGTTTTCTTCAATTTCCATGTAAAATTCCATGTTAGTGTAATTTTAGGCTAAATCTTTGAAAATCACTCCATGGGCATTGTTTTTATGTTTTGATGCATGCTTTAGTTGTAAAATATTGTGATTTGGTAGATTTTATAGTTTTTCTGTGTTTCCCCATCGATCCGGCTTGACTGGGAGGGGGCTTGGTTTTAAGCGGTTCAGTTTTAGCTCCTAGTCGGTGTGACGGTCCTACCAGGAACCGTCACACGCGTAACGGCCCTCACGGGATGCATTACAGCACTATAACGGCCCTGCGATGGGGCGTCACAGTGTGTGTAACGGTCAGGCCCCTGACCGTTACACTCCTGTTGGTTCCCGTTGACCCAGTCAGGCGGTTGGCCTGACAGTCTGTCGGGCGGCCGCCAGGGCACCGTAACGCGCCTACGCGAGCGCGTTACGTCCCGTTAGACCGTGGGTGTTTTCCGTCACGGGTGGCTGTAACGGCCGTGCGGGGGCGCGTTACAGTTCATGTAACGCACTACCCCTCGACCGTCACACCACTGTGACGCGGCGGCAGTAGACCGTTACACTCCCTGGGGTTTTCATTAGCCGTCTGCTTATTTGATTCCAATAGAGTTGCTTCCACTTCCTTGTGATGGAACCACTAGTCGTAGCCCAACGACCGAGCGTGTCGTCCCACCTGGGAGAGGTGGAGGGGTGTTCCCATTGAACGGTTTGTAAGCTAGTTACCGTGGGCCCCTGCGGTTACCGTTGTGTCCAACGGGGGGGAGGGGGGAAACTAGCTAGAGGCCTGGCTCTAGGCAGGAGTCAGTGTGTGCACACGTGGTCGGAGACTTAGACAGGCACTAACGAGTGTCGCTCTGACTAGTACTTGGTTTGGTCCAGTTACCCCTCTTGTTTATCGTGATCCAGACTTGCAAGTTGCCGAGACGCAGTGTAAGTCGTCAGGGGACGCATCTGGTCTTGTTCTTCTAGTGGGTTGTTCCGTCTCTCACTTCACTTGGTTAGTGTTGGTTTATTCTATTGGTAGATTTATTTCCTGTCATTAGTATTTATTTAATTGTGCATCTGCTTGTTTATTATTTAAATGCATGCTCTAATTGCTTTTATATTTGCATGCTTGTCTGTTTAGTTTGAGGTAGGGATCCGCGTGACCCCTACTGAGTCTGGCTGTGACTCACCCTTCCCTCTTTCAGGTGAGCCGCCACAGTCGTCCGCCGATTCTGCTCGAGGTTGTGCCGAGCGTCGTTAGAGTGCCAGCTGTGTTGGTTTGTCTTTTTGTTCTGTTGTGCCGGGGTATGCCCCGTGTAGTTGTACAGTGGACCTCTTTTTATCTGTAAATCTGGACTATTGTATATATTTTACCACTCTGATATTTTAGATTGCTTCCGCACTTATTTATTAATTCTTGTCATACTTAATATTGCACGCATGCGGTCCCAATTCGTTATGCAACTCCTCAGCAAACTCCCTTAACCCTTCAGGGACCTCATCAGCCTCTTGGGTGGCTTCCCCAGTTCTTGGTATCGGTATATCGATCTTATCGGCATATCGGTATCTGGAGCTCTGGGTCGTCACAGATGTCGTCCACAAATATGACCACAAACTGGTCCAAATACGGATGAAACACCCTCTGCATCAAGTCCATGAAGGCTGCGAGGGGATTGGTGAGCCCGAACGGCATCACCAAGAACTCATAATGTCCGTACCTCGTACTGAACGCAGTCTTCTCCACGTCGGACTTGTTAATCCTCAGCTGATAGTAACCAGACCGCAAATCAATCTGCGAGAACACTCGCGCAGACTAAAGTTGGTCGAATAAATCATCAATCTGCGGCAACGGATACTTGTTCTTAATGGTCACCTCATTCAGCTGCCGGTAGTCAATGTACAACCGCAAGCTACCGTACTTCTTCTTCACAAACAACACGGGCACACCCCAAGGGGAAAAGCCTAGGCGAATATACCCTTTGGCCAGCAGCTCTTGTAAATACGCCCTCAACCCCCTCAACTCAGCGGGGGCCATACGGTAGGGAGCCTTCGCCAAAGGTCCCGTACCAGGCACAACCTCGATCACGAAATCAATCTCCCGCTGGAGAGGCAACCCAGGTAAGTCCTCCAAAAAAATATCAGAAAACTCACACACCACCGAAATGTCCTCGACATCCGGCTCCATCCGGTCAGTCACAACCACGGAGGCGAGAAAATCCTGACAACCCGCATCAAGCAACCGACGAGCTCGAATCGCAGAAATAAGAAAGCGGGAAGAGGAAGACATGATACCTTGGAAATAGAAGGTGGGTCCGTGAAGTTGCTAGAAATAAACCCTCTTCGAGCCGAAATCCACCAACGCATGATGTGCCTCGAGCCAATCCATGCCCAAAATCACATTAAAGTCCTGAAGCAGCAACACATAGAGCCCAACCGGTAAACTCCGCCCTTCCACCCACACATGAACCTCATTGAAACAATACGGAGTGATCATAAAATCACCCGAAGGTAACTCTACTGCCAAATCACAAGACAACTGGGTCACCGGCTCCTCAATACTCAGCGTGAAATCCTCCGAAACAAACGAGTGAGACGCGCTAGAATCGAACAAAACCCGAGCCGCACAACCCAAAATCTGAACGGTACCTTCCACGAGCTGCGACGCCACTACCTTTGCCCTGGTCATGTGCGTGATCTGGCCTCGAGCTCTCTGCCTGCCTCCCACGCTAGCTGACCTGGGTAGCGGCGGATACTATCCATGCTGCTGCTGCTGCTGCTGCCTCTGCTGCTGGGGAACCTGCTGCTACTGAGGAAATTGCTGTTACCGCCTCTGAGGACAGTCACGCGCCATATGCCCTGACTGGTCGCACCGGAAACAAACTATCGACGTCGTGCACTGCCTGCCTGGATGGAACTCGCTACACCGTGGGTACGGTCCTTGCGATCCACCCACTGATCCCTGACGCTGAAAAGGAACCGGCTGCTGTACACTGCCCGATGACGCCTGCTGCTCACAGCCTCCCTTGTTCTTCTTTCAGAAACTCTTCCCGAAGAACTTCTTGACCTCCGAGCCGAAGGACACAGATCCTGTCACTGACGCTGTCGGCGCCGGCGCTCCTGAACCACCAGACGCATGCTGGAAAGAATCATGCTGCTGGGTAGCCGACGGCTGGCTGCGACCTGACAAAGACTACCCCTGGCTAATCGGTCCTTGTGTCCTCTGCACATCCATCTCCAAGGAAGCCGTGACATGAGACGATGTCTCCAGATCAGTGGCAGCGTTCACGATCAAATGGTGTCTCAACTCTTGCCTCAAGCCCTGAACGAACTGTGCGGTCTTCACCCTCTCATGCTCCATGATATGGGGTGCATACCGACCCAGCTCAACAAATCGGACCCTGTACTGCAACACAGACATGTTGCCCTGAACCAGCTCCAGAAACTGACGCATCTGCTGCGTAGCAATAAACTCTAGACAGTAGGTATGCTCGAAAGCACTGACAAAGTCACCCCACATAATCTGCTTAAGTGGACGAAGCTGGAAAGACGTCTTCCACTCGGAAGACCACCACTCCCAAGCCGTACCCTGCAACTGGTTGGAGGCGAACATCACTCTATCCTCCGCAGTACTCCGCACGGAACTGAACACCCGCTCCATCTCGTCGAGCCAACTCCGAGCCAAATCAGGGTCTGGCTGACCGCCGTAGTAAAGTGGATGAAACTGCATGAAATCTCTCACTGCTCGGCCTGGCCCACCCCTGGTGGACGACCCCTGTGACGACCCGAGGATCCGAGTACCGGAAAGGAACCGGCGCGTCTCGAATCTCGGCCCGCCAACCCACGAGCCCGAAGACTCGGAAGGGTAGAAAGGAGTGGTGTGGGGGTACAAGAGAAGCTGCAATGACCACAGAGATAGCACAATAATCCAGAATAAAATGCAGAGAATAATATAAATAAATAAACTGCTACAAGGTCCACAGTGTCTCATGTCCAAAAGAAAGTACAGTCAACAGGAAAGAAAGTACAACTACACGGGGCATCCCCCGGAGTACAACTATACGGGGCATCCCCCGGCTCTGGCAGACTGGCGACTAACCCTGGCTAGAAGAACCGCGCTGAAACTCGGCCGCGCCTCTTGAAGACCCCGCCTCACCTGAAAAGCAGGGGTGAGCCTCATTTCATTGGCCCAGTAGGGATCCCGTGAATCCCCACCTCGCACGAGAAGCGAGAAGGCAGAAGGTAACCCTACCTAACAGGAGTACGGTAGAACCAACAAGCTGAAATAAATAAATGGAAAAGCCGTCTACTCTAACAGTACCGTACTACAGAACCTCGGTCCAACAAAACACGAGTCCACGCCTACCAGTGAACAGGAGCACCACCCACTAGAAGAACGACCGGATGCGTCCCCTGACGTCTTATACCGCGTCACAAGTGTCTAGCTACTACGCCCTGGGCGTGAGACTCAGACACACTCAGTAACCAGAAGTAACCGCAAAACAAGGACTAGCTGAGGTCACGCTCGTCAGCGCGGGTCCGAACCCTCAGCCTCGTGTGCACACTCAGACCGTACGCCCTAGGCCTGTCCTCTAGCTGGTATTTCCCCCTAAACCCGGACTCGGAAGTACGCGGGGGCCCTGCGGTAACCAGCCTACTCACCGCCTCTCTCGGGTACGCCGCTCAGCCACTCCCAGGCGAGCCAGCACATGCATGCCGTGGGAAAGCTACGACTAGTGGTAGGGTCACTGGAAGTAAGGACTAATCCACGGAAACCACCGACCAACACTAGCAAGGTGCAGAGGTCATCCTCTGTACCACACCGACTCTCGGTAGCACCGGCCGACGCATCACATCCCGGGATCCCCGCGGCACCCTCGTACAGTCCCCACACGATGCCAAGCATCAGTTGGACTGTAAGACAACACAAAGGGGTCAGGACCCACTCACCCGGGCTTGATCGGCACGAAACGGCAGACGCAGTCACTGGAGGACCGCCTCCGGTGGTGGCGGTCTGCCCTGGACCGCGACCACATGGTAGCGGTCCTCTTGGGACCGCGACCACCCTGGCACCAGAAAAATGAAGGCGGTCACCTGATGACCGCCTTCACACAGTAGCGGTCCATAGGGGACCGCGACTAGGAACCAACGGTCAAAAATTGCCTCGAGGCCCGTGTCGGTCCCCACGGTGATAGCGGTCGTCCCCAGACCGCGACCAACAGTCGCGGTCTGTCGCAAGACCGCGACCAGCCACCGACACTTTAAGGCCTAACAGTCAAAAATCTAATGAAGGCGGTCCTCACCTGACCGCTACCATTGATAGCGGTTACTGGTGAACCGCGATCACCCCGAAAAACCGAGAACGACGGGAAATGGTCGAAAACTCCATTCCATGCCCCAATCACCCCCCGATGATGGGGAAACAAAGGGGGAACCCTCCCCAACCCTCCTAGCATGCATCTACAGCCTCGGATCGGCCAAAAACCCGAAGAAACGGCTGATCGGCTCACAAACCCCAAAAATATGGTTTCACCCAAACCCGCTCAAAAACGCCTCTCTCGACCTCCCCTCGGCCTACGAAGCACGGGGAACGATGGGATGAGCATGGGGGTTCGTCTCCCTACCTCAATGGAGCGAAAGCTCCGCCGAATCACCGCCGAAATCAAGGATGAAGCTTTTACTCCCACGAACGCCCCGCCTCTCGCCGCGAAAAGCACGCCACCGGGACCGCCTTGTCGCCGCCGCCGCTGCCACGCCGTTGCCAGAGTGAGAGGGGCCGCGTCTCGGTCGCCCGGGGAGAAGAAGATCGGCCGCGGGGGAGAGGGGGAGCTCTCACGGTTGAAGGAAGGAGGAAGAAGAAGAAAAGAAAAAGGTAAAAAGAAAAGAAAAAGAATTGATATATATATAGAAAATCCAGAAAATCAGAAAATCCTGAAAAATAGAAAAATACACCTCCACGACCGTCTCGACGCGCTGATCGCAACGGCACCACTCGCGGGTTGGTGAACGACCCAGTTCACCCGCTACAGGGTTCCGAAGGATTCGTCGAAACCCGTACGCGGAAATCGGAAAACACGCACGGAAATGCCGCGGACACAGTCCGGGCCTCCGAAACGACTCCGGATCGCGCCGATCCGAACATGAAAGATGTCCGAAATGAAATTTCAGACACAACAGGGTCAGACACTCCGATAAACCAGATCCGGGACCTACAGGGAAGGATCCGAAAGATCCGGGAGATTACAGCCCTCCCCCCTTAAAGGAATTTCGTCCTCGAAATTCAAGAACAAAGCACAAGGACGGGGGACAGACTCACACAAATAAATACGGATATAACTCTCACATCTCATCCTCGCGTTCCCAAGACGCCTCGCCGCCAGAATGACGCTGCCAGACCACCTTAACCAGAGGGATAACCTTGTTTCGCAGGCGCTGCTCTCGCCGATCCTCAATGCGAACAGGAAACTCCGGAAGGGACAGATCTGGGGTCACATCAGGCCAAATGGCATCCTCGAGAACATGAGAGTCATCGGGCATATACTTCCGAAGCATCAACACGTGGAACACATCATGCACCGCGGAAAGCTCCGGAGGTAGCTGCAATCGATAAGTAACTTCCCCAACGCGCTCAACGATGGGAAAGGGGCCAATGTAGCGGGGACTCAGCTTCCCACGCCTATCGAAGCGCATCACGCCCTTCATGGGAGACACTCTCAAGAAAACTCGATCTCCGATAGCAAAGCTGAGAGGTCGCCTCCTACGATCGGCATAACTCTTCTGTCGGCTCTGAGCTGCCAACATCTTCTGCCGAACGAGATGCACCACCTCAACACACTGCTGCACCAAATCTGGTCCGGTCAAGGCACGCTCGCCTACCTCGAACCAATCAAGCAGAGTCCGACAAGGTCGCCCATACAATGCCTCATAGGGAGCCATACCGATGCTCGAATGATAGTTGTTGTTATAGGCAAACTCCACTAATGGCAAATGGTGGGTCCAACTCCCCTGCCATTCCAAGCAACACGCTCGCAGCATGTCCTCTAAAGTCTGGATGGTCCGCTCAGACTGACCGTCCGACTGAGGATGATAGGCCGAGCTGAATGCCAACTCAGTGCCTAGAGCCCTCTAGAAACTCCTCCAGAATCCAGAAGTGAAACGGGGATCACGATCCGATACAATGGAGATAGGGACTCCATGCAACGGGACTATCCGCTCCACGTACAGACGAGCCAAACGCTGCACGCTCCAACTGACCTTGACCGGCAGCAACCGCGCCGTCTTCGTCAGTCTATCCACTAGCAACTAGATACTATCTTCCCCACTGGACGTCCTCGGCAATCCAACCACGAAATCAGTGGTCACGTGGCCCCACTTCCACGCAGGAATGTCCAAGGGCTGAAGTGTGCCTCCTGGTCGCTGGTGCTCATCCTTCACCTGCTGACAGGTCAAACACCTGGCCACAAACTCTGCAACATCTCTCTTCATACCATGCCACCAAAACTGCCTCTTCAGGTTCTGGTACATCTTAGCTGATCCGGGGTGCACGGCATACCGACTCCCGTGAGCCTCACGCAGTACAGTACGCCGCACCTGCCCCTCGAACGGCACATACAATCTACCTCTGAACCTCACAGCTCCGTCCTCGCCAAGCTCCACCTCGGCCATCGACAGAATACGGGGTAGCTCGGGGTCCGCTCGCTGAGCCTCAGTCACCTGTCGACGCACCGCGGGCGTGACAGTTAGACTCGCAAGGACAACCGAACCCTGGTCCTGTGGGACCTTGAGTCTAAAAGTCATGGCCGAAACATGCTCCCAAAGCTTCCATTTCCTCAACAACAACCGACTGACCGACACCCTCCTACTCAGGGCATCAGCCACGACGTTCATCCTGCCAGGCTGATAAGACAGAGTAACATCATAATCCTTCATGTATTCCATCCACCTCCTCTGCCTGAGGTTAAGATCCTTCTGCGTGAACACATACCTCAAACTCTGATGGTCAGTGAAAAGCTCAAACCTCTCGCCGTACAAATAATGCCTCCAGATCTTCAGGGCGAAAATCACCGCTGCCAACTCAAGATCATGAGTAGGGTAGTTCGCCTCATGTGGCTTCAACTGCCGCGACGCATACGCCACAACTCTCCCATGCTGCATCAACACAGCACCGAGGCCTACCCTGGAAGCATCCGTACACACCACAAAACCACCCGAGCCAGATGGCAACACCAAAACCAGAGCAGTGGTAAGCAATCTCTTCAGCTCCATGAAGCTCCGCTCACACTCCTCCGTCTAGACGAACGGCACGTCCTTCCGCGTAAGCCTGGTCATCGGGGCTGCAATACGAGAGAAATCCTGAATAAACCTCCGATAATAACCCGCGAGCCCCAAGAAACTCCGAATCTCCGTGACAGAACTCGGCCTCGGCCACTGCACCACCGCCTCGACCTTGGCCGGGTCCACGAAAACACCACCACCAGAAATCACGTGCCCCAAAAAGTGCACCTCACGAAGCCAGAACTCGCACTTACTGAGCTTCGCATACAACTGGTGACCACGCAGGGTCTGCAACACCACCCTCAAGTGATGCACATGCTCCTCAGCAGACCGCGAATACACAAGGATATCGTCCACGAACACGACCACAAACTGGTCCAAGTACGGACGAAACACCCTATGCATCAAGTCCATAAACGCTGCGGGGGCATTGGTGAGCCCAAACGGCATCACCAAGAACTCATAATGCCCATACCTCGACCGAAACGCTATCTTCTCCACGTCCGACTCTCGGATCCGCAGCTGATAGTAGCCCGATCTCAAATCGATCCTCGAAAACACTCGGGCCGACTGAAGCTGATCGAACAAGTCATCAATCCGAGGCAACGGATACTTGTTCTTAACGGTCGCCTGGTTCAACTGACGGTAGTCGATGCACAGCCTCAAACTACCGTCCTTCTTCTTCACAAACAACACCGGCGCACCCCACGGGGAATAACTAGGATGAATATACCCCTTGGCCAGCAACTCCTGCAACTGCGCCTTCAGCTCTCGCAACTCGGCAGGCGCCATCCGATAAGGGGCCTTCGACATAGGCGCCGTGCCCGGCACCACCTCAATCACGAAATCAATCTCTCGCTGCGGTGACAACCCTGGTAGCTCCTCGGGAAAAACGTCAGGAAACTCGCACACGACAGGAATGTCCTTGTCACGCCCCGAGCGCGGAAGATACCCGGAGAAGCGCGACGAGTTTATATCAATCATGTCAATCAGAGTGGTCGTGTATTCGACACAAAGACAGAGACGCGTAAAATAGCAAGATAATCCAATCCTTTATTTCATAATGGATAGACTATTACAAAACCAATACTCTGTTTAATAAAAAGAGGAAAAGAATACATAGTTGACTCAAGAAAACTATAGAAAAGACTAGATGACACTTGAGCAGCTCTATCACTTTCACTCTTGAATATTCCCATCCGATTGACTTCCATCGTCGTCGGACTTACCTGAAAAGTTCAAAGGGACAAACGGAATGAGCGAACACTCAGTAGGAAATTATATCTCAAGTACTAGCAAGGGGTTTAAGTAATTACATCTTTCATGAATGCAATAAAGCTATGCATGCTCGCATAAAACGACAAGATAGAGAGAATGTAATATCAAAGAAATAAGATGGACTAATCTTGATCTTTCAACAAGATGACAAGTGTATTCAAGATATTCAAGCAAGTACGTTTAACAAGTCATGTCAAGAACTTTGGCTATCATGTATCAAGCAAGTAAATTACCCTTTTTCGGGCCACGCATTTCATGTAAAGTCAAGTACGATTCAAGTACAAGATGTGTGTGGAATGTCCAATCAAGCAAGTCAAGTACTCGGTATAATGCCAGATACCTTATCATTTTAACTCCCATGGGCACAAGTACTTTCGGGTGCTCCTCCCAGGACCAGATCGGGCCCTATATGCGCAGGCATTTATCATGTTTTTTTTTTTGACATTCACTCTTGTTTATATAGCCAATATAGAATTTCAATATTCAAGCTTGTAGACATGTATGACAACTTTGACAGAATAGAGTCCAAAAATATGACAAAGGACATAGATTGGCGATAATAACGGTAGAATCACGATATCGATAAAACTAGGTAGAATATGGTTCCCTTAACTTAGGTACCATGACAAATCAATATGGACATTCTTTATATAGAATTGAGGTCCACATGAACAGTATATCAAAGTAAGATACCCTCATTCTTATCATAGAATTGGGATTTACAAGAACGACCTGATATGGCATGATATCATCATCACATTAAGAATTTTCTTATGATATACTCTTTGTATAAACATAAGGGCCGGTATACCATGTTTCTTTCGATTGACATGGCAAGGATCGTGTAATGGGTTTTTAGGGTACAACCAGCTCAGTCGGCCTTGAGGGAATCCAAGGCTACGAGGAGTCTTACGGAGGTCTCTATGACTAACTCGCTAGTCCAAAGGAACGGAATGTCCAATGGAGAGCTCGTATGTCAATGAGAGTTGAGTGTGATCGGTAAATCAACATGAAACGTGGGACTATACTCACGGAGTGGAGAATAGTGCCGATATATATATATATATATATATTATAATATGAAACCATCGGTTATAGAATCAGGATAAAAATCAGTTTACAGTAAAGTAACGACTTAGGTCAAGTCGTTTCTCCAGTAATTAACGCCTAACAGAAGGGCGTTTACATACGTTTCAGTTTTGCAGAATTTTTTAATAATTCAGTAATTTATCGAAAACACGCCCTGGACAGGGGCGTTTCTTCAAGAGTTGACGACTACAGTAGCAGGCGTCTCCTTATTTATATATTTGACAGAATATCAATAATTTTCACGATTTGTCTAAAACACGCCCTTGTAAGGGGCGTTACTCTTTAATTCTATTTTTTGGCAAAAGATATTCCAGGATTTTAACTGAGGAACGCCCTAGGAAGGGGCGTTAAATTTCATATTCACGCCCTGTTCTGGGGCGTTAACATAAAAAAAACGACTTTGTCCAAGTCGTGAATTCAAGAAATTACAATATTTCGGGAAATAAAAATAGGAGGCATGGTCATGACAAGAAAATTACCAGGAATTCACAGGTGGAGTCATGCAAGATATTAGAATCGATATTTCATATTTATTGAATTTTAAACAGGATCAATTATTAATTACATGCGATTGTTCATGAAATTAACGCATGTATACAAGGCGTATACTTTTAATTGACGACCACTGTAATGGTCGTTTCTTTTAAAATAGCGCCCTATTCAAGGGCGTTTCTTGAAAAATTTACAGAAAACGTATTAAAACTATATGCAAACTGTATAAATATATCATGCATGGTGCTTCTTGTATTATTTTTAGTTTGGGCTACGAGACTTGAGAAAATCCTACCTTAAAGGGTTGATTTGGAGATAACCGTAAAGGGTCTGTAAGAATCAAAGATGCAGCAGACGTTGGATGAAGATGAACGACCTACAGAGGATAGAATACGAAGGTATTATGCTTCGTAATAACTTAACAGAGGTAAAGGAGGAGAAAGAAAGAAGACTTACCCGTTAGTCTTCTTATCCTGCAAGAATAGAAGAAACGAAGAATATTAATTCTTCTCATGCTACGTTCATAAGAAAGGAACAGAAGAAGAAAATATAAGAACATATGTTCTTCACGTACCTGTGCAGTTCAATCGTCCAAATAGGTTTAGGGTTGTTCGATCAAGACTATTTATAGGATTTTGGAGTCCTAACAAAAGTAGTGTTTGATTGAGGGTAACATATCCCTAATAGAGTCCTTACTCTAATAGACACTTACTAGATTAGGTTAATCTTTCCCTGGATAAGCTCTGGGTTCGAACGGGTCACGAACTGAATTAACGCCTTTGGTCAGGGCGTTTATTCTTAAATTAACGACCTTGTCAGGTCGTTTCTTAAGAAACGTCTTGTATAAGGGCGTTCCTTGTTTTTGAAACACGCCTAAGACATGGGCGTTTATTTTACTTGCCTATTTGGTCGCGTGAGAGTTGACGACCACATGCGTGGGCGTCCTTTCTTTAGTCACGCCGTATGTAGAGGCGTTTATTTTTAAATTAACGCCTTACTCAGAGGCGTTATTTTTAATTTGCTTTATTTTGTCTGTATTACTTCTGTACTATGTATGTTTTTACTTTTATTTCAATATTCATTTATCAGGGTTGCTACAGTCCTCTACCTCAGGACCCTGTCGCTCGACCAAAACCACGGATGCGAGAAAGCCCTGACAACCTGCATCAAGCAAACGACGCGCACGGATAGTCGAAATAAACAAGCGAGAAGAGGAAGACCGAATACCTTGGAAATAGAAGGTGGGTCCACGAAGCTGTCAGAAGTAGACCTTCTTCGAGCCGCAATCCACCAAGGCATGATGAACCTCGAGCCAATCCATGCCCAAAATCACATCGAAGTCCTGAAGCGGTAACGCGTAGAGTCTAGCCGGCAAGTTCCGCCCTTCCACCCATACAGGTACCTTCTCGAAGCAGTACGGGGTGATCATGAAGTCACCGGTAGGCAACTCTACCGCCAAGTCACAGGACACCTCGGTCATCGGGTCCTCTACGCTCTGAGCAAAATCCTCCGAGATGAACGAATGAGAAGCACCTGAATCGAACAAAACACGAGCCGCACAACCCAAAATCGAAAGAGTACCTTCCACCAGATGCGACGCCTCAGCCTCTGCTCTGGTCATGTGAGTCACTCTGCCTCGAGATCTTTGCCTCCCCACAGTAGCTGACCGTGACAACTGAGGAAACTGTCCCTGTTGCTGGTACTGCTGCGGCTGTGCTGATGACTGCTGGGGCCGAAACTGCTGCTGCTGCTGAAACTCGTGCGGCTGGCACGGTCTCTGCGGACAGTCACGTGCCATGTGCCCTGGCTGGTCGCACCTGAAGCAAATCACGGGCGCCAAACACGGTCTGCCTGGATGAGAACCACCGCACTTGGGACAACCGCCCCGAGCACCTGACACCGAACCCTGACGCTGCAAAGCCACGGACTGCTGATCACTGGCCGATGACTTCTGCTGTGACTGCCCCTTCTTACCCCGGCGTCTCCCGCCGAGGCCCGCCTCCTTGAGTAACTTCTTGAGCCTCGAGCCAAAGGACGAAGACTCTGGCACAGGAGCCACAGACTGCGTCGCCACTGATCCACCTGCCGAGAGCTGGACGGTACTCTGCTGCTGCGCTACTGACGACTGGCTAAAACCTGCCTGCACCTAACTAGCACTGCCCTGCCCTCGAACCTTCTGTAAATCTCTCTCCAGTGCCGACTCTGCCTTGCACGCTGCATCCAAAGTTGTCAATCCCGACGCAAGAAGATGATGCCTCAACTCCAGCCTCAAACCACCCACAAACTGATCGGTCCTGACTTCCTCATCTGCCACGATATGAGGAGCATAACGGCCCAACTCGATAAACCTGGCACGGTACTGCATCACCGACATGTCACCCTGAGTCTGCTCCATAAATTCACGCAACCTCTGCGACCTGACAAAGGACGGACAGAAGGCACGCTCAAAAGCCGTGACGAACTCCTGCCATGCAATCTGTCGAAGAGGACGAGACTGGAACACTGAACCCCACTCTGACGTCCACCAAGTACGGGCCGGTCCCTGAAGACGATGAGTAGCCAGCGCCACCTGCTCCTCCTCGGGACACTCCATCGCACTGAAAATCCGCTGAACATCATCCAGCCACTCTCTGGCCACCTCAGGATCTGGCTGCCCATCAAAAGAAGGAGGCTGGAACAGCAAAAACTCCTTCAGTACACGACCATGACCACCACGAGCCCGGTCCTCACCAGCATCGCCACCCTGCTGCTGATGATCTCCCTGCTGCCGCTGAAACACATACTCAAACATGCCTCGGAAGAAGTCGTCCATCCCTAGAGCTCTCGCATCTCCAGATACACCCTCGGAAACTGAAGCCCTGCTCTACTCCTCCGGACCACCACTAGACTCTCCCTGCTGGGCACGAGTCCTCCTCCGTGGCGCCATATACACACCTGCATCAAAGAAAAGCAACCGGAAATCAATAAAACACACGACCCTAAGCCAGTCGCCGACTGTACAGGACATTCATGGACCTTCTGGACCACTGCAATTCATTCCAAGTTCCGATGCACCTCCACAACCGACGCTCTGATACCAGCTGTGACGACCCGAGGATCCGAGTACCGGAAAGGAACCGACGCGTCTCGAATCTCGTCCCGCCAACCCACGAGCCCGAAGACTCGGAAGGGTAGAAAGGAGTGGTGTGGGGGTACAAGAGAAGCTGCAATGACCACAGAGATAGCACAATAATCCAGAATAAAATGCAGAGAATAATATAAATAAATAAACTGCTACAAGGTCCACAGTGTCTCATGTCCAAAAGAAAGTATAGTCAACAGGAAAGAAAGTACAACTACACGGGGCATCCCCCGGAGTACAACTATACGGGGCATCCCCCGGCTCTGGCAGACTGGCGACTAACCCTGCCTAGAAGAACCGCGCTGAAACTCGGCCGCGCCTCTTGAAGACCCCGCCTCACCTGAAAAGCAGGGGTGAGCCTCATTTCATTGGCCCAGTAGGGATCCCGCGAATCCCCACCTCGCACGAGAAGCGAGAAGGCAGAAGGTAACCCTACCTAACAGGAGTACGGTAGAACCAACAAGCTGAAATAAATAAACGGAAAAGCCGTCTACTCTAACAGTACCGTACTACAGAACCTCGGTCCAACAAAACACGAGTCCACGCCTGCCAGTGAACAGGAGCACCACCCACTAGAAGAACGACCGGATGCGTCCCCTGACGTCTTATACCGTGTCACAAGTGTCTAGCTACTACGCCCCGGGCGTGAGACTCAGACACACTCAGTAACCAGAAGTAACCGCAAAACAAGGACTAGCTGAGGTCACGCTCGTCAGCGCGGGTCCGAACCCTCAGCCTCGTGTGCACACTCAGACCGTACGCCCTAGGCCTGTCCTCTAGCTGGTATTTCCCCCTAAACCTGGACTCGGAAGTACGCGGGGGCCCTGCGGTAACCAGCCTACTCACCGCCTCTCTCGGGTACGCCGCTCAGCCACTCCCAGGCGAGCCAGCATACGCATGCCGTGGGAAAGCTACGACTAGTGGTAGGGTCACTGAAAGTAAGGACTAATCCACGGAAACCACCGACCAACACTAGCAAGGTGCAGAGGTCATCCTCTGTACCACACCGACTCTCGGTAGCACCGGCCGACGCATCACATCCCGGGATCCCCGCGGCACCCTCGTACAGTCCCCACACGATGCCAAGCATCAGTCGGATCGTAAGACAACACAAAGGGGTCAGGACCCACTCACCCGGGCTTGATCGGCACGAAACGGCAGACGCAGTCACCGGAGGACCGCCTCCGGTGGTGGCGGTCTGCCCTGGACCGCGACCACATGGTAGCGGTCCTCTTGGGACCGCGACCACCCTGGCACCAGAAAAATGAAGGCGGTCACCTGATGACCGCCTTCACACAGTAGCGGTCCCTAGGGGACCGCGACTAGGAACCAACGGTCAAAAAATGCCTCGAGGCCCGTGCCGGTCCCCACGGTGATAGCGGTCGTCCCCAGACCGCGACCAACAGTCGCGATCTGTCGCAAGACCGCGACCAGCCACCGACACTTTAAGGCCTAACGGTCAAAAATCCGATGAAGGCGGTCCTCACCTGACCGCTACCATTGATAGCGGTTACTGGTGAACCGCGATCACCCCGGAAAACCGAGAACGACGGGAAATGGCTGAAAACTCCATTCCACGCCCCAATCACCCCCCGATGATGGGGAAACAAAGGGGGAACCCTCCCCAACCCTCCTAGCATGCATCTACAGCCTCAGATCGGCCAAAAACGCGAAGAAACGACGGATCGGCTCACAAACCCCAAAAACATGGTTTCACCCAAACCCGCATGAATCTAGCCCCTCTCGGTCTCTCCACGGCCTAGAAATCATGGGGAACGCTGTAAAGAGGGCAAGGATCCGTCCCCCTACCTTAAAGAAGCTTAAAAACCACCGGATCGCCGCCGATCACCGAATCTTGCTCGAACACAAACTCCTTTCCCAAGCACCAATGGGGGCACCGTCACGATCCTCTCGCCACCGCCGTCGTCACAGCGCCGCCACCGAGGTCCACCACCCGTCGCCGGAGGGGAAGGGGCGCCACAAAGTCCAACGGGCAAGGAGGGGTTGCAACGGTCGGCCGTGGCTCACGGGAGGAGAAAAGAAAAAGAGGAAAAGAAGAAAAGGGGAAAAAGAAAAGGGAAAATAGGGGGGTATTTATAGAAAATCCAAAAAATCAAAAAAATCTCAAAAAATAGAAAAATACACCTCCTCGATGCTCGCGATGCACCGATCACAACGGTACCACCCTCGCCTAGGTGAACGGCCCAGTTCACCCGCAACGAGGTTCCGAAGGATTCGCCGAAACCCGTACGCGGAAATCGGAAAACACGCACGGAAAAGTCGCGGACACACTCCGGGCCTCCGAAACGACTCCGGATCGCGCCGATCCGAACACGAAAGATGTCCGAAACGAAATTTTAGACACAACAGGGTCGGACACTCTGATAAACCAGATCCAGGACCTACAGGGAAGGATCCGAAAGATCTGGGACATTACAGCCCCTCACCAACCTCTCCGCCGAACTGCTGAGACATAAGCTGGTACATGCCACGGAAGAAATCCTCGACCCTCGGCAATCTTGCAATATCCACTGCCTCGGTGGCCGCAGGTGGCACTCTACTCTGCTCCTCCTGCTCCTGCTGGATCTTTTGACCTCCAGCCGACTGCCCCTGGTAAGAGCGAGTGCTCCGCCTCGGCGCCATGTAAGCAAAAGACAGAAAACACGGAAACAGTAAGGTCAAGAAAAATGCACGATGCCCGATGCCAGCGTCAACCATACATCATCGCTCTGGACTAGTGGACCACTACAATCACTTATGATTCTCATATAATCCCACAACCGCCGCTCTGATACCAGCTGTAACGACCCGAGAATCCGGTTACCGGGAAGGCCCGATAACCCGAGACTCGTACCGCCACCCACGAGTCCGAAGACTCGGAAGGGTTAAAGGAATGGTGTGGAGACTACACAAGTATCACAAATAATTTCAGAAATGAACAGTTATATTATTAAGCATGAAATAAATTAACAGTTCACATGATACATGGTCCATGAGATATAAAAATAACAACAGCAGTAGTCCACAACTAGTACAGAGACAAGAAAGAAAAGTACAGCTACATGGGGCATACCCCACCTCTGACCTCTAGCACTAACGCTGGGCACCTGAACCACACTGAGCCTCAGACGCGCTCCCCTGAGGCCGCGACTCACCTGAAACATGGTGAAAACAAGCAGGGAATGAGTCTCGGAACAAGACTCAATAGGGATCACTCAGACCATACCACGCAAACGGAGAAAACCGCTATGCTAGCAGTAAAGATGTGACTCACCTTGAATGAGGTGGAAAGAACTTGAATGGATGAAGATGATTTCCTTTGAAGAACTTGAATCAAACCAGCTTCCTTGGATCACTTTGAGAGCCTTGCTATGATGTAATCTTCCTTGAGGTTTGCTGGCTTTGATTTGAGCTTGATTCCCCTTTGATTGGATGAAGAACACCTTCACGAACTACTGTTCACGTGAACAGTAGCTCGTCTCCAAGCTCTCTTGCAGCCACCCTAGATCTCACAAGAAGCCCCTTGAAGCATTAGGGTTTCCATCCCCTCATGTGTTGGTTTTATAGACCTTGAATGGTCTATAGACAAGCCTCAGACCAGATCCACAATTTGTGGGTGATTATGTGACATTTGGATTAAAGAAATCCATGTTGAATGGCCCTTTTCGAAATTGGAAACAAAGTCAACAATGAAGGCTCGGGGCTGGCGGTTGTTGCTGCTCGACAGTCGTTGTTAAATATGCCGTGCCACACAAATTTCAAATATTTATAACCGCACTCACTCACTTATGGATTTGAAAACATGAGTACAATGGTAAGTACGGGTCGATCCCACGGGGAGAGAATATTTGATTTTAGTTCAAGTTGGACATATCCTTATGTTTGGAAAATCAAATGTTGTATTTTGGAGTGCGATTATCACTAAAGAAATTGAAATTACAACTTTAAATGACAAGAGATAAGTAAAAGAAATTTAGCCAATGAATGTCGTCGTTTCCACGCCGAGCCTTTGATGAAGATCGCTCCGCCTAGGAAGTCGACGCCGTGAGAGGATTTGAAGAAGACTTACCGCTTCGGGTATGATTGAAGATGAAACACTTAAGAAGACAAGGTTTGCATATAACAAATTTGAAAACTTAAGTTTAAAACATAACAGAATTCAAGTGAAAATAGGGATTGGAAGAAAAAACATAACTTCAAATCTAGACGGAATTAGAAGAAGTGTAAAACATGAACGTTGTAGAGAATTGAAAGAGGAAGAACTTTGATGAAGAACACAGACACAGAAAATAAGAGGAAGGCACTGAAAAATCAAGATCTATCCCTGCTGGTGAATAGTAACTGACAGAAAAATAGCACCTTGAAAAATTAATTCTAACTCTAAAAATACACAGAATTAGACAAAGTGGTAGAAGAATGAAATGGGGATCTATAAGAGAGGAACAAAGTTGATGAAGAACTCAGATTGAAAAGAGATCTAGAAAGGCTTCAAAACATAAGAAAACTAGAATGTCTCACCACGGATGAACAGTAAACATCTAAAACAGCACTTAAGAAAATGGACCAAAACTCTATGAAGTAGGAAGAATTTGAAGAAATGATCAACAGAGAAGTTAAAGAGAACTTGAAAACAAACAACTTTTATGAAGAACACAAATTGAAATGAAAATTACAATCATGCGAAATAAGGCTAGGAAAAGGCTGAATTCAAAAATGAAACTTTTATTGAAAGAACTTCAACTTACAACTTTGACTTCAAAAGCTTGTAAAATACAACTCTAACAATCAACAACTTCAGAAAAATAAAGAACAAACTTACATTAAACATGATCCATAGCTAGCTCTCTCTCCCTTTCAACCTTCACTAACTACTCATCCCCCATTCCATTACACATGAAGCCCTTATATAGGGTTACAAACTCTTCTTGCCCATGTGAAACAATCAAGTGCACCTAATTTTGACCCAACTTGGTAGGCTGGAATGTGCTGCACCTTTGTCATTTTTTTCTGATTTTTTTTAAATTTTTTTGGAATTTTTATGGCCTTCTTTCTCCTTCTTTCTCTCTTATTCTCTCATTTTCCTCTCTGTCGGCACGTTGCGCTGACCGCCGTCCGTTAGGCGGCCTACCGCCGTGGGCCCGCCATGCGCCCGCCGCTCCGCCGTCGCCACGTGTCGCACGCGGCGCACGCGCCCGCGTGCGTCGCGTGTGGTCGCCCGCTCGCGCCTCGCCGCGTGTCCCTGCCGGGAGCCGCCACGGCCCCCGCCGCTGCCGCTGCCGCCTCCGCTCCGCGTGCCACGAGCCCCCCCCCCCCGCCATTCGCCTTCTCGCCTCGTCGCCCGTGCGGGCGCCGAAGGCGGGAAGGGGGGGCGGGGGTTTGAACTTTTGTTTTTTAATTATATATATATATATATATATATATATATAATATATATATATATAATATATATATATATAGTATATATAAGTAGAAAATTCTAAAAAATACACAAATAATTTTATTTTTTTTCTAATTTTTTTTCTATTCTTTTTTAACAACTCCCTGAGCTTTTGGCTCAGTTTAACATATAACTTTTATTTTCTTTTATTTTCTTTTTCTTGGAGTTTTCCTCGTATTGCGTGC
Organism: Amorphophallus konjac; assembly: GCA_022559845.1. Lineage (NCBI taxonomy): Eukaryota > Viridiplantae > Streptophyta > Magnoliopsida > Alismatales > Araceae > Amorphophallus > Amorphophallus konjac. Next base: position 393,485,105 of record CM040126.1, read on the forward strand.
CTGCATAAATACATAAAAATTATGATTAAAATTTATTTAATTTCAAAAAATTAAATATTTGATTTAAAATCAACAGTAAGTGTGAGAAGTGTATATTTATTAATATTTAAGCGCATAAAGGTGTATATAATCATGAATTAAATGGTAAAAATACACACTTATCACACCCCCAACTTACTCATTGCTAGTCCCTTAGCAATGCAATTAATGAAAAATTTAGGACTAACAAGAGTTTAAAGATATGCAGGCCTCATTTCTAGTTCATCTTTCATAGAGTCAACTAAAGATCAGGAATCTAGAGTAATTATCACAGACTAGCCTTATGTCGGAAATTCAGGTACATGATCAAGAATTCTAATCAAAATTCAGTAGCACTTGTGCAAGTGTAATACTAAATTCACAGTATAGACAATTGCGTCCTCCAATTGCTATTCTGAACAAATGCCTTTCAATTCTACACTTCTTACTTAGAGCGTTCAATGCACACTAGCTTTTTATCTGCCTTATTGATATGTCCCTTTGGGATCACTATATATATATATTTTTTTCTTTTCTTTTTCTTTTTCCCTTTTTTTTTCTTTACACACATGATGCTGCACTACCCTTCACTGTTTTACGCGAACCTCAACACGTCTTAGGTGAAGTAGGCCCGGTTCTACAGATCCAAGTTCCCTTTTCCTTTTGACGCGAACCTCAACACGTCTTACGTGAAGTAGGCCCGGTTACTCAGAATCGGAGCATTTTTCATGGTGCTTTAATTTTTCTCATACTTTTCTATGGCAGAAAGCTTATAACAAATCTCATTTTCAAAAGTGCAGAATATCAGACAGTATATCTAAAATAGCAGAAGGCTTGTCCTTCTTGTTTCATTAGCGTGCATCGTGATTTTTTTTTTTTGAAAGTGCATCTGAACTTTAAAGAGATTATTTAAATCAGTTTTCCATGGCTAGAGTAAATAAATTATCCATCATCCTTTTCCCAGTAGTTTCTATTCAGAATCACTTTTCATGCGACATGAATCAAGAAATTCAACTCGGGGAAAACTGTTGTTGAACATGACAATTCACGAAAGTAAGAAAAATTTTTGTTGAAATTTTTAGAAATTGTTGAAATTTTTGAAATTTTTGTTTTTGAAATTTTTGACATTTATCTCCCCCCCCAACTTAAATGACATTGTCCTCAATGGCAAAAACTGTAGAAAAATCAGAGGACATGTAAAAGAGATAATATAGTTGGGATGGAAGGATACAACCTGATGGGTCGGGCGAAGTGATGAGGGCTTCATTGCGTTGTGGCCTGAGAACTGTAAAAGAAACACACTAAAATAAATCATCAAATCACAAAAACCGTGGGTGGCCTCCCAAGAAGCCATTTATTTGCATACCAAACTGTGAAGATATTGGGCTGCCTCCCAAAAAGCGCTAAATTTAACGTCTTCAGCCAGACGCAGTGTAGCTCAACAACCAACAAGTTGATTTTAAAATGAGACACCAAAGAATTTTATCCTTGCCAAAATTATCTTTTTCATGCCCTAAGAAAACGAATGTGACTGGTGAATGCAAGGGCGAGACAGAGATCGAGATGGAGGTAGCTCAAAAGCATTATCCCGAGGAAAGAATAGAGGAGGCACCTTGGGAAAAATCATATCATGAAGTATGAAATATTCCTCCTGAGATTCCTTAGGATCAGATAAATCAGCATGTAGAGCCAGGGTGGACCAATGAGTTGGGAGAGTTGAAAAGAATCACCATGGTCCAGAATTGGCACAAGCTCTACCTGCTCCTCTAGATTGAAATTATCATGCGGCATACTCGAATCATTCAATTCCTCATTTACCCCAACTTCATTATTCAAATAAATATTCAATTCTAGATCCATCTTCACTTCTTCTTCCTTCCCATCTTCAAGATAATTTCATCAAAGTCATGTCCCATCTCCACTTCTTCTCCATTCCCATCTTCAAAGAGAAGGTCATCATGATCGGGGAGAGACTTGTGATGAGGTTCAATATATTCATCCTCTCCCTCTAACTGAAGATCATCCACCTCTCTTGCATTTCCCTCATGTTGACAAGCAAGCACTGGCTCCTCAAATTCCTTTGTAGGAGGGGGAATATGATCATTCATCAGTTCATCACCGTCATGAATTTCATTTCATCAAATTCTTCAATCTCCTCAAATTGTCTAGGTTCCTCATTCAAATCGTTTTGACAAGATCTCTCCATAATTCCTTCATCTTCTAAATTAAGATTAATCAAAGGGTAATGCTCTTGGGGAATCATAGAGTGATCATAGTCAGTGGGAAGGACTTGATGAGGATCGGGTCCAGAGGAATCAAAGAATTGCTCTCCCTCCATGGTTTTGACTTCCTCAGTAAGCCTATTGATGTGCTGTTGGAGGGATTGACTATGGAGAAGTAACTGAATGAATTGATCATCAGAGGCATTAGGTGTGGGTGGAAGAGATGAATAGTAATGATTTGTCTGTTGGGCTGGGTCATAATGGTCATCAGAGGTTTTGGCCCAAATACGATTTTCATCATTCCCTTCTTCTCCCCCCGACGACTCAAGATCATCATAATCCTCTTCACAAATGGAATGGGGTTTAGGCTCCTCAGGTTGCTCTTCCGTTACGTCCTCCGCATAAGACTCTTCCATGATTCCCTCAAAATCAACAGTGATATGAGTGGTAGATTGTGGGATCATAGGTTGAGCATATAGACTTTTATCATTATAACATCCAAGAAGTTGGTCCTCAAGACTTGTGGAGTTGTTAGGCATTGGATCCACTTCCGTTTCTATGATGTTTTCAGCAATCCTACTCACTTGGGCCTCAAAGTTTTGCAGTTGTTTCTGAAAGGCTTGTTGTTGAGTCTGGAAGAGCCGTGTCAATTTATCAAACATCTCCTCCTTATGTAAATCTGTGTATAGAGGAGATAGATAAGTGGGCTGAGAGTCAGATTGTGATGGATAGTAATTTGAAGGGCACTCAGTCTGAAAATCAGGAGAGTGTATTGGTTGCCCTCCATAATAGGGTTGATCATAAGAATGGACTTGATTGTAAGGATCATTGGAATATGAATCCCAATCTGCAAAGTGTGGATTTGAAGGACGTTGAATGGGGTCTTGGTATGGTTCCCAAGAAGAAAATTGTTGATTTTCCCATTGATTATTTGGGTTTGTGTAGGAGACAGAGGTGGAAAAATTCGATGACCATTGATATGGCTCTTGGGTGAAAGATGAATTATGAACCCCATTGTGGAAGAGTGAAGGAGTTTGTTGATAAGGGGTAAATAGAGAGTTGGAATTCACATAGCCCGCATAATTAAACATCAAAGAATCTATTATTGGGCCTGAACAAAATTAGATATGGAAATGAAAAAAACCCAAGAAAGAGTGATGATTTTTCAATGAAATTTTTTATGTTTTGATTTTATTGTTTTTTTTATGCAAAGATAAACAAGTTAGCACACAAATGACCCTAATGACCTAGATGTGACCTGGACCTATAAATAGGGTTTCACAAAATGATTAAAGTGAGACTTAAGTTTACCCTCAATATGACCACCAGCCAGGTAAGGGGTGGGGAAGTGGGAGGTTCCCCCTACTTTCGTAGGGACCTTATTATGCCAAACCACTAACCCGCTTAAAACGTTTGCTGTCCGACCGTCTTGCCTTAGGCACCGGTTTTCATATGAGGATAAACCTAAATAACACAAGAATCACAGTGTGATCCTAGGGCCAACGTTTACTGACTTTTATTTATGGCGGAGGTCATGCGAAGATGCAAGAGAAATGTGGTTTGTGGGCTAAGGAAGGGTGATGAAATCCCCACCTTATCTTATTAGGGGTGTTGCCCTTAAAGTATTTTGAAATGAAAATGCACACCATAATTTCAAACAAGGGGTTCTTTATGCAAAATGAATGCCAGAATATGGTGAGTAGAACATACCTTGCCCCTCGCAATCTTCAATATGCAATTGACAGGAATTGAACAAAGAAAACTTCTATACTAAATGATGCATGTCCTAAAACATGATGTGTGGTTTCTAATCTTGAAATGCATTTTTTTTAGATTTTGGTGCAAGTATATTTTTTTTCATTTTTTTAGTTAATGAGCCTATCTAACCAGCACAAAAAATTTCTTTTGTTTTGATTGTTTTATGATTTTTATAGAGTTTTCAAGAAATTTTCAGATTTTTGTAAAGATTTTTCAGAAAGTGGAAAGATAGAACCTGTTTCTTGATTTCAGCCCTTTAGCAATGCTTCCGGGCTATTTAACGACGTTTCATATCCTTGGAATTTTAGGTTCGATCTTCCTCTTTCTTTGATTTTCAAATTTTTTTCTTTGTCCTGCACAAGTAAAAAGAGCAAAATGAATATTCACATATATACACCAAACACAAGAATATCCAACTATCATCATAATTCACTCCCCGGCAACGGCGCCAAAAATTTGTTGAGCTCGACAGTCGTTGTTAAATATGCCGTGCCACACAAATTTCAAAATTTATAACCGCACTCACTCACTTATGGATTTGAAAACATGAGTACAATGGTAAGTACGGGTCGATCCCACGGGGAGAGAATATTTGATTTTAGTTCAAGTTGGACATATCCTTATGTTTGGAAAATCAAATGTTGTATTTTGGAGTGCGATTATCACTAAAGAAATTGAAATTACAACTTTAAATGACAAGAGATAAGTAAAAGAAATTTAGCCAATGAATGTCGTCGTTTCCACGCCGAGCCTTTGATGAAGATCGCTCCGCCTAGGAAGTCGACGCCGTGAGAGGATTTGAAGAAGAATTACCGCTTCGGGTATGTTTGAAGAAACACTTAAGAAGACAAGGGTTGCATATAACAAATTTGAAAACTTAAGTTTAAAATCATAACAGAATTCAAGTGAAAATAGGGATTGGAAGAAAAAACATAACTTCAAATCTAGACGGAATTAGAAGAAGTATAAAACATGAACGTTGTAGATAATTGAAAGAGGAAGAACTTTGATGAAGAACACAGACACAGAAAATAAGAGGAAGGCACTGAAAAATCAAGATCTATCCCTGCTGGTGAATAGTAACTGACAGAAAAATAGCACCTTGAAAAATTAATTCTAACTCTAAAAATACACAGAATTAGACAAAGTGGTAGAAGAATGAAATGGGGATCTATAAGAGAGGAACAAAGTTGATGAAGAACTCAGATTGAAAAGAGATCTAGAAAGGCTTCAAAACATAAGAAAACTAGAATGTCTCACCACGGATGAACAGTAAACATCTAAAACAGCACTTAAGAAAACGGACCAAAACTCTATGAAGTAGGAAGAATTTGAAGAAATGATCAACAGAGAAGTTGAAGAGCACTTGAAAACAAACAACTTTTATGAAGAACACAAATTGAAATGAAAATTACAATCATGCGAAATAAGGATAGGAAAAGGCTGAATTCAAAAATGAAACTTTTATTGAAAGAACTTCAACTTACAACTTTGACTTCAAAAGCTTGTAAAATACAACTCTAACAATCAACAACTTCAGAAAAATAAAGAACAAACTTACATTAAACATGATCCATAGCTAGCTCTCTCTCCCTTTCAACCTTCACTAACTACTCATCCCCCATTCCATTACACATGAAGCCCTTATATAGGGTTACAAACTCTTCTTGCCCATGTGAAATAATCAAGTGCACCGAATTTTGACCCAACTTGGTAGGCTGGAATGTGCTGCACCTTTGTCATTTTTTTCTGATTTTTTTTAAATTTTTTTGGAATTTTTATGGCCTTCTTTCTCCTTCTTTCTCTCTTATTCTCTCATTTTCCTCTCGGTCGGCACGTTGCGCCGACCGCCGTCCGTTAGGCGGCCTACCGCCGTGGGCCCGCCATGCGCCCGCCGCTCCGCCGTCGCCACGCGTCACACGCGGTGCACGCGCCCGCGTGCGTCGCGTGTGGTCGCCCGCTCGCGCCTCGCCGCGTGTCCCTGCCGGGAGCCGCCACGGCCCCCGCCGCTGCCGCTGCCGCCTCCGCTCCGCGTGCCACGAGCCCCCCCCCCGCCATTCGCCTTCTCGCCTCGTCGCCCGTGCGGGCGCCGAAGGCAGGAAGGCGGGGCGGGGGTTTGAACTTTTGTTTTTTTTAATTATATATATATATAATATATATATATATATATCTAGTATATATAAGTAAAAAATTCTAAAAAATACTCAAATAATTTTATTTTTTTTCTAATTTTTTTTCTATTCTTTTTGAACAACTCCCTGAGCTTTTGGCTCAGTTTAACATATAACTTTTATTTTCTTTTTATTTCTTTTTCTTGGAGTTTTCCTCGTATTACGTGCCTGCATAAATACATAAAAATTATGATTAAAATTTATTTAATTTCAGAAAATTAAATATTTGATTTAAAATCAACAGTAAGTGTGAGAAGTGTATATTTATTAATATTTAAGCGCATAAAGGTGTATATAATCATGAATTAAATGGTAAAAATACACACTTATCAGCGGTCGACCTGCAGCTCCTGGCGGTCGACCGCTACTGTGAAATCTGCAAATGGGCGATCCCTGGGAAATCCGGTCGACCGCCACTGGCTGGCGGTCGACCGCTACTGAGAAAGCCTGTAGACGGTGAGGCTCTGGCTGGGGCGGTCGACCGCCCCTGTGCTGGCGGTCGACCGCCAGCTGGGCAGACCCGGTCCAGCCCGGGTCGATCCGTTAGCCGCTTCAGCTCCGCCGCTTGACTTCTTTAGCAGCCCGTTCATGTCCGTGGCATCTCCCTTGACTGTCTTAACTGTCGATCCCCGCGACCTGACCGCGCAGGTCGATCCGCGTGCGAGGGCGCAACATTGAGCGTTCACGTTCACCATTTCCACTTGATTCCTTGTCCATTCATTGGCACACCTGTCATGAACAAAAACATCACGTATGTCAATCACATGAAGGTGAAAAACATCAATGACTAATAGTGTTTAGCCATTATCAAAACCAAGAATACATTAGAACTCATATGACCATAGAATGATGTCGAATGACCCAAGTGACCATATGAACTTAAGTGACCATAGGGGCACAACAAGTCGGACGGTCTACCCTAGATGCGTCACAGGCTCTGACGGTCTAGGCAGGACCATCACAATCACCTGACGGCCCAACGCAGGGGCGTCACACGCTCGGTGCAAAATAGGGCGTAACGCACCTACCATGGTGCGTTACAGTCTGTGACTCGCCTACCCTGGTGCGTCACAAGACAACAGAGAACAACTGTGACGCGTGCCACTCGGTGCGTCACAGCGTGGAACGGACACAGCCTGGTGCATCACAACGTGGGAATGTGTCTGCTCTAACGCACCCACATGGGGGCGTCACATTGCTGTGACGCGCCAAGCCAGGTGCGTCACATGCCTTGAACCCTAACGGTCAAAAACCAACGGTCAGCAGCCAACGGTCGAACGCCCCTGACGGTCCAACCTAGGTACGTCACAGTACCGTGGCGGTCTATCGTGGGACCGTCACAGCCCACAGACCCCACTTGGCTGCACTCAGGGCTATAACGCACCCATCTGGGCGCGTTACATAGTGTGACGGTCACTAGAAAGACCGTCACACCCGCCCGAGGGTGAAACGGCGGGAAACGCCCAAAAAATTTGGCCGCACCCCCATGCCTCCACCGGAGAGGGGGAAAGCAAAGGGGAAGACCCCTGGGGACCCCTAGCATGATTCTAGGCCAACAAAACGCGAGATCATGCATCAAATCCATAGATCGGGCGAGCTCTCCTCAAATCATGGAAAACCCCAAACCCGCAAGAAATCCCATCTCTCGGCCTCCCCTCGGCCTACAAATCGCGAGGAGGGAATGCTAGAGACTAGGGAACATCACCCTACCTCAGTTGCGTCCCGAGACGCGCCGGATCAACCACGAATCGCAAAGAATGCTCGAAAACCCTCGTTCTTCCTTGAGCTCCCACGGTTCACGTATGCCTCCACGATCACCTCACCGTCGCCGTCGTCACCACGCCGTTGCCCACAGCCATCTGCAGCCGGAGGGGCTCGCCGCGGTCTCGCTGGACGAAGAAGAGAGGGAGAGAGGGTGTCACACGGTGGGGGAGAAAGGAGGAAGAGGAGGAAGAAGAAGAGGATGGGGAAGAGAGAGAAAAGGGGGGGTATTTATAAGAAAATCTAGAAATTCCAGAAAATACCAAAAAATAGACAATTATATTTTCGCGATCCTCGGAATGCACCGATCGCAACGGTACCACTCTTGTCAAGGTGAACAACCCGGTTCACCCACAACGAGGTTCCGAAGGAATTACCGAAACACACACCGGGAATCGAAAAACACACGCGAAAAAGTCGCGGAATGCTTCCGGGCCTCCGAAACAACTCCGGATCGCGCCGATCCGAACAAGAAAGATGTCCGAAATAAAATTTCAGACACAACGGAGCCGGACACTCTGAGAAACCACATCCGAGACCCACGAAGAAGGATCCGAAAGATCCGGGATATTACAAGACTAGTTTCATGCTCCTCTCATCTTCTCGGGCGAGCACTGCACTGACTGTGCTCCGCATCACAGACAGGTAGAGGAACAACTATTCTTTGGTGAGTGGCTTGGAGAGGGTCAGTGGTGAGGGCAGATACCTCTTGAGGTCCTCGAAGGCCTGCTCGCACTGTTGGTCCCAATCGACGCATCCTCTCTTCTCCGGTGACTTATTGGCTTGCTTGATCAGCCGGAAGAACGGGATGCACATTTCAACAGCTCTGGAGAGGAACTGGGTGAGTGCGGCCACGCGGCCGGTAAGGAATAGGATTCTCCGCTATGCCTCCAGCTTCAATAAAGTGTATATGATTCATGCTTGTTGCCATTATCCATTATTCATTACTTACCATTATGCATAGTTTACATGTCTAACCCTTTGTTAGTTAATTGGACGATCCAAAATGCATGTCATGTTCTACACGTGCATGTGTGTTTGTGTGCGCGTGCACCCAATGAAATGCATCTTGTCATGCTAATATCGGATAGCATAACTAAAGAAACTACTAAAATTTGCTCTATGCTAGTTAATGTTATGCATGTGCTAGATTTGTTTCATTTGTTCTTACAGCCCCAATTTGGTAGTGGATTCTTCTCGGATTAACCCAAGTTAACTAGATTTAACTCTCACTCTGATTTGATAAGGTGAATTAGTTAATTAGGTGAAAAGTGGAGTAAATTCAAGTTAACTATGGATTATCTATCTCACATCAATAGGTGAGTTAAGTTGGTTCTTTTTGTTGTCAAATCGAACATGGGTTAAATAAGAGATTTTTTGGATCCATTGAACTTAATATGGGTTATCCTAACTCTCTACCGGAGTGGCCTTAAGGCACAAAATCAGCCAGCTCTCACCTTTTCATGTTAAAAGTCATAAAAAAGAAACTTGCACAACCTATTAAAATGTAAAATGGAAACGAAATAATCCCACTTCCTAAAACAATACTAAAATTCTAATGAAATGCATAGAATGAAAGAATTTATTAGGGGAAACAAATTAAGATAATGACAAAGTGGAGCATAGCTATGCACAATTTAATTTACGATTTTTTGCATAATGCCACTATTACAGGCAACATTATAGATATGCCATTCACGGAAATGATGGGGGCATATCAAGGAGGGGGTGGGGGCATAGCCCTTACTCGTCGGAGGTAGAGGGGGAGAGGTGTAGAGAGGGGTGGGGGGGGGGGCCTGCACATCAGAGCCAGAGGGGGAGAGGGTGCAGGGAGAGGTGGGGGGGGGGAGATCAGGGAACGGCAAGGGCGCGGCCCCTACGCACCTAAGAGTGAGGGGGAGAGGGCGTAGGGTGGGGTGGGGGGGATAAGGGATGTTAGGTGCGGAGACGCTGATCTGGAAGTGGGGTTGAATAGATATACCCCCCTTTTAACTTCTCAAACGTTATAGATATAGAACTAATGCGCAGAATAGATGGAGTTATATGCGCTCGGTCCTAAACAGCAACTAGCGCTTCAAAGATAATTAGAAAGATATGAAATCACACACCACACAAAGAGACAAGAATTTTTAAGGTGGTTCGGTCCTCAACCCAGAGGCCTACATCCACCCCTCACTCAACCAAGTGAGGCTTCCACTAGTGCCAAGCACTTAACATTTGAAAAACAACCCAAACAACTACCGCTGATCCACAGCTTAACGAGAGAAGCTCTTCTCTCAAATCTGCTGACTCACATCTTGCACTTCCTATCTTCCATGATAGTTCTGGGAGAACCAAAGAAACGAAAAGAAAGAAAGTACAAAAGATAATCTGAAATGCAGATCAGATTTGGAATAATTTTCTCAAAGTAGCAGACGAGATCTGTGTGTCAGTTGATGCCGCTGCACTCCAATTCTGATCTTCGCACTTGAATCCTCGAGTTCAGCAAGAATTCCTTTTGACGCTGCTTCCGTGTGGCTCTTCCTGCTGCTTGTAGATAATATGAAGTCACCCTGATTTTTCTAGTTGCACACCCTTTTTCTATCTTCTTCGATCTCTATTATTTTCTCTCTGTATTGAAGTAGTCTCTGTTCCGCAGGGTATGGAGACCCACGGAGGTGCCATGACAAAGTAGAACTCTTGATAGACTCCTGATCAACTCCTTCCTTCCATAAACATAGAAGGTAGGACTATTTTGCTTTATCTCTTCATAACCTTATCTGGCTTAAGCCCATCAATATCGAAAACCATTAGAACTGGAGATTAATCTCATTCCTTGATCTCAGATGAGGTTTATCAAGGTAGTCCATTGCTTATAAAAGCTCCAAATCTGAGATGGTTGGGTTAGGAAACCATTGCACGATTAAATCCTTCGAACAACCTTGATCACTCTTCATGTGTCACGGCTATGAGCCATTGTTCACCGTTAGAAAGCTATTTGATATTGCTATCGGCCATTTGTCACCCATAACAAGCTATTTTTCACCCTTATCACTCGTTAGCCGTCGCCTTTGATCAGCTCCTTAGCTCAACATGACTGGAGTCGACTCCATTTGCAACTAGAGTCGACTCCGCTTCTACACTTTTCAAGCTTTTTGTTCTGTCGTCCATTTTCACCCTTAGGAAGGTATTTGTCAGCCTTATCGCCTATTTGTCACCGCTGACGACCTATTTGTCACCGCTGACGACCTATTTGTCACCACTATGCGGCACAAGCCGTCGCCTTTTGTTGCTTCATCTAGCGAGTGGCTCTGGCTGAACTGGGGTCGACTCCATGGACTGCTGGAGTTGACTCCGTCTTCATGAAAGCTTCTCCTTGGTCATTTTTCTGATGCTTTGCATTGAGCTGGAAACAAATTCTGCTGGGCTTGTGCTACACTGGAGTCGACTTTGCGTTCACATGGCGTTGTCTCCTCTTCATGGCTTGTTGAGTTTGGGCTACTGCCAATGATGAACTTGAGCTGCTGAACAAAGCTGGAGAGATCTGTTGACACTTGTTGGCTTCAATGTTATTTGACATTTTGATGCGGGACGCTAGGAGAACTGGGACTCTATGTGAAGACGCGACCAAGTGGACACTAGACCAGCAACTTTGCAATTGTTTGAACGGCGTAGACGCGACACCTAGAGTTCCCTAGAAGGAAATTATACCAAATAACAAGAAACAAAGCTCACAGGCATCCCAAGAGAGGGAAGCGCGTCGATCCGCACGGTTGAGAAACCAGCGAGTCTAGGGTGGGTAGCTCCACACTCGTGACTCGGATGAGCCACGGGACGGTCACACTCTCTCGCCGTAGCAGTGAACTATAATTTATAAACGGGCTAGGAACCTAACGTACACACAAGCAGCGGCCTCAAGAGTATATACTGATAGGGTGCTAGGTCCGGATACAGAGGGGGGGTGAATGTATCCCTCTAGAGCTAATGCCCAAATTAAAACACTAATGCTCAGATATGCGGAATAAAAACTAATGAGCTTTCCAAGATGAGATGATAAGACAACAACTGATCAAACAGTTGGACTGCAACACTGCAGCCACCTGATTAAACCAGAAACGCAGACAGAACAAAGCAAACCAATCACACCTAGCAAAAATATAATGCTCAAGGTTACTGCAGATAGGGACAACACAAACAAATTAACTCCCAAGATAACACAACTAACCAAGCATGCACAACATGTGAATGGGAGGTAGAAGGCAAGAAGCAAACGCACAAAGCAAAACCACTGCACAGTAGATTTTTAGGTGGTTCGGTCACCAAGACCTACGTCCACCCCTCACTCCCAACCGGAGTGAGGCTTCCACTAGCACAAGCTAGAACGCAGACTCAGTCTGCAACATGTGCTGCCACACAGCTTGACCAGGGGAACAACCTCCCCTCTTCCTCCCAACCGGAGGGACACCCCAAGTGACTCCCAGCCACTTGGAAACCAGAGACGCAAGTCTCTCTTCCTCCAGACCAGGAGGGAACACCTGGACTTGCAATCCATAAGAACAGAACTGGAGGAGCGATCCTCCCTTCCTCCAAATCGGAGGGAACACACAAGTGACTTCCAGCCACTTGCAAACCAGAGGTCGTAGACCACTCTTCCTCCTGACTAGGCGGGACCCATGGACTTGCAACCCACAAGCCCAGAACCGGAGATCAGATCTCCCTTCTCCTGAGTCCACAGGAGGAACCCGACCTCACTACTGAGAATCGGAAGGACAATGATAACCAGAGTAACAAAAGGAAAAACAAAAGACACGAAATGAAAATAACTTTAGCAAACAGAAAGCTGGAAACTCAAATACACAATGTGACTCTCATCGGAGCTGACTGGCCTGGATTTGATCCACGGTCCAGTATGAACTTCTTCTGCTGCTTCTCTTCTTCTTCTTTTCAGCTCACGCTCTCTTTCTCTTTTCTGCTCTCCTTTTCTCTCTCACTGTCTTTCTCTTTTCTTTCAATCCTCACGAGCTCTATCTTTCTCTTTTTCTTCTATTGCTCTCACTCTCTATCTTCACTCTTTTTCTTTCTCTATTGCTCTGGCCTTCTTCTATTACTTTCGGCTCCCTCTCTCTCTTGCTCGATCTCTTCACTTTATACCAGCATCAGCTAGGGCATGTGTCTTCCACATCTCTCACCCAATTGACTCTGCCACGTGTTAGCATCTCAGCTCCTTGGATCACGTGCCAGACACCTGCAAGATAAATGAAGAGTTCAGTCGATTAACAAAATCAACTGAAGACAGTGTATAGACTTTAGGCAAAACAACAGATGTATAGAGTTAGTCGGGTAAAGGGGGACGGGTGTATAGACTTGATAACTCATACTGTAAAATGTAGTGTATAGACTTTATAAGCAACAAATGAGCAAGTGTGAACACTGAGTGAGTGTATAGACTTTGAGTCTTCATGCGATCTCAGTGTATAGACTTGAGGAAATTCAAGCAATGCAACACAATGTATATACTTAGAAGATATGTGTGTGAGGCTCAATAATGTATATACTATGCAACGACATCAAGACAACATATCGATGTACAAACTTTGGCTCAAGAAACGGCTGTATAGACTTTAGCTCAACAGCGATGTATAGAGTTTTGAAAGCTTGAACGACGAAGCATGTTGAACAGACTTTGAGCATTGTATAGACTTAGGAATTGAAGCCAATGTACAGACTTGTCGAATGGCTCAGCAATGTATAGACTTGGTGAGTTGAAGCCAATGTACAGACTTGTCGAATGGCTCAGCAATGTATAGACTTGGCGAAGCACAGTCCAATGTATAGACTTTGCGAGGCAGAGTCCAATGTATAGACTTAGCAGGTTGACCCACTGTACAGACTTGGATGCTTGAACCAATGTATGAACTTGGGTTCTGAACGTAGGTAAAGGCTGAGACTGTATAGACTTGCACAGTGCTGCCAATGTATGGACTTTGATGTTCAACGTAGGTAAAGGCATCAGTGTACAGACTTCGAAGATGAACAGTTGGATGTATAGACTTGAAGGTTCACTGATGGCTGTACAGACTTCGAAGAATGAATGAACAGTCAATGTATAGACTTCAACTAAGCAAGCTACACTGTGATGTCTAGACTTAATGATGCAAGCGAGACGCTGATTGAGACGGTCCACTGTATGGACTTCAGTGTAAAGACTATGCATAAGACGCTGCCAGAGACGCTCAGACATGAACCCATATGAGACGCTAATTAAGACGCTGGAATGTACATACTTGATGCATGTGAACAGTGAGACGGATGTATAGACTTGATGCCTGTAGCAGTGTATAGACTTGAGATGCACTAAGACGATGAATGTTCAGACTTTGGCAATGTGCAGACTTAGAACAGCAGCTAAGCATGTGTGTATTATGTGAGAGTGTATACACTTGAAAGCAGCATATAGCCAAGTATGAACAACGTGAGAGTGTATACACTTCAAGCTATTGAACACAGGGACAATGTATATACTTCATGAACAGACGATGTACCTACTTGGAATTGATGCATGCTGTGCAATGTATATACTTTGAAATCATGCAAGCTGATGTGCAGACTTCAGTTGAAGCCAACCGAAGAGTGTATACACTACACTTATCTGGGGGGTTGACCCATCTAGAAATGGGTCGGCCCACACTATGCTGATTGTGATGATGCAATGAAGTTTAGCCTGAACAGAGTTCCACAAGCTGAGTAAAGTAACTTATGAATGTGAATATGAATGCTTTATGCAGCAGATAACATGACTGAACATCAAATATGCAATGCTTTATGATCTGATGAACTGACTGAACATCAATGCAATACTTTGATAAACAGACTGAGCATCAAAATGACTGAACATATGAAGCTGACTCATACAGTAAGATGACTCATACAGTAAGATGACTCACAGTGATTAACTCACAACAAAACCAATCATCAAATGATTAACACACAAAGCCAATCATCAAAACCACAGGGGCACAACAATCTCCCCATTTTGATGATGGCAACACTACATTGTGAGTAATTCTGAAGACACAAACTATTCTCCCCCTTTGACTTCATCAAAAAGAAAATAGATTGAGACGTTAAAGCATGTTTAAAAATTCAGTCAAGTTCTCCCCCTTACAATAAACAAGATGAACCATGGAGAGGTATGAATGTAGAAATGTAGATGCAACACAGAAATGCAATACCTCCCCCTAAATATATGAATGCAAGGTCACAATTGTTATGAACATGATGCATTATGACAAGTAAGCTGCCCCTGAATAGATGCCAATTGATATGCATTATTGTATATCTCCCAATTGATATGGGTGAGATGGAGACCACAGAGACATTCAAGGATAAGTTCAGGTCAAAGAATCAAGGACAGTGAGCTGAAAAGTTTCAAATAACAGATTTTCAAAGAAGCTCCAATCACAAGAAATTCAGCCAGATTTTTAAAGAGATATCAATCTCATAAATCCAAAACATATATTTTCAAAGTCTTCCATTATAAGGGCTTATGAATGAACTTTATTGAACATCATGATTTAAACATGATGTATACAAGTTTGTCAATAAAAAATCTGTATTGATATCTAAAACTATGGTCTAATAAAAATGAACCAAGCCCTAATATTTATCTTGATTAACCTCCCTTTTGTCTTACACAATCAAATTTATTGACTTCTTTCGGAATTACATGCACTAGTATTGAAATCAAGCAATTATGAAGTCATATGATTTTATCTAGGGTTGTAGCAATTTGATTTTAGCATCAATATTCAGATTTAGCAATTTGTTCAACAATTTTTCATGCTAGAAATTTTACGAGCACTTTAGTTCAGTGCACACCTTGTAACTAGAGGATATACCTTGATCAGAGGCCAATATCCCTAAGCACTTAGTGTGACTAACAGGCATGCTTTATGTGAACAGAGATAACATTTACACATCATGACACACTACAAATCATTTCTTGATGAGTGAGTTATATTTCTCAGTGTGCATGCCATTGCTCTGCCTCATAAATAATTATTCTTAAGCAGAGTTAACTATGGCGCCTCATGACACAATCCTTTGGACATGTGTTTCTCAGTGACACAAAATCATTGCTCTGACAGATATTACCCTTTAGACATTTCAGAGAAATTCATTTGCTTCAATTCAATAATAATTTCATGTACTTAACCAATTAAAGTCATATATTCAATAATGCAGATTTCAGAAGATTTTACAAGACACAGCATGAACATATTGTTAAAGTTTATTAAACATGATTCAGATATTTTTAAGAGATTTTAAAGTCAAACTCCATGAACACATTAAACTTAAACCACATGAGTTATTTCAGACTTTCATAAGATCGTATAATAGAAGATTCTTAGTTCAAGAGTTTTCAGATTTATGATCAAGATGGTCCCTTGAAATCTTCATGAAAGACTGATGGAATTCTGATATCAAATGATAGAGGAGATTTTGAAGTCCAGTGTTTTCAGAACATGATCAAGGTTTGTCAATAGAGACCAATAAGGAAGGAGATGCAATGAATTCTCACAAGAGTATGCATTTGACAACCTACATGCAATGCATTGACTCCCCCTGACAATATACATTCAGACACTCTTTTTGGCATTTTCAATGAAATGCAATGCAATTATCTACATGTATGCAAGGACATGCAAAGACTCAACATTGAATGCTATGCAAAGATATGCAATTAACTTCCTGAAAAATATGCAATGTTTTGCACTGAGGACTGAACATATGACAATGTGATTCATGCTCAAACAGACTGCCCAATTAAACAAAATGACCCATGGTACTAGGCGGAGCACTTGGTCTAAAAGACCACCTCACACATAGTAATAACCTCCAGACAGATTTTCATGCCTTTTGGTAGCTTACCATTTGATATACCATAGTGGTCAATCATGATAATTCAACATGCAGTCCTATATGCAATCCAGATTTTCGGTGAGCTATGCAATAGACAAATTTCAAGCCACATTCATATGCAGTTCAGATTTTTCAGAAATTATAAGTTTATTCTCATTTCAACATGTAAGCAGACAATTCAGCATAAGCAGTGAGAGACATGAATCCTCATAGTGTTCAAGAGATGACAGATATGCAAGAACACATCAAACCAGATATGCAATGAATTTCATTATGCAAGAAGAGGATTCAAACAGAGTTGTGCAGATAACACATGCAGCCATGTATGCTTAACAGATTATGCAAACATCTAAAATAGAAATTTCATATGGCAAATTTTAAAACAAGTTTTTCAGAACTAACCTGAACAGTGCAATCCTAGGGGTTTCAACTTGTGATGTGACACAACCTAGGACTTAAACAAACAAGCACAATCGCAATCAAACGGACCGATGTCGACGACTGCTCACCCGTTGCTCACCAAGACCCGGGGTAACTTGGCAATGTCAAGGTGAGGTTGAGGGGTTGGGCCCTTGCTGATAGAGGGCCAGCAAGGCCAAGATTTGAATCCCAAAGGTTGTGGCTGCCCAATTCAATGGGGCCGACAAAGTGCCAAAGGCACCGGGTTACTCTCTCTTCCCACGGTGATCACTCAAAGCAACGGGGCTTGAGGATCGAGCTCTCACTCTCACGGCCAGCGGAACTATGAACTAATATTGAAAGAACAAGCATGAATTAGAGCAAAGTTTTGGAGCACTCACTCGACTGGTTTGAAGAAACCGGTCCCGCTCGGAGACGAGGGCGAGCGGGGAAGCGTGGGTTCCCCACACGCCGCGCCTGGGTAGCTTGACCTGTTTAAGCTATTACAACACTACACCTCTCGCATGAGGGGGATCTTGGGGTGGGGGTTAATGAAATTACAAACAATACTACCTCCACGCAGGGAGGGGCCTTCATCCGGCCAAGCGAGGCGGGGAAATTAGAGTAAAGAGGGATGACTAAGTGACGGCACCGAATCTGCCTGATGTCTACGAACAGGGACAGATAGTCGGTGTTACTGCTGTAGAACCCGATCAAGAATTTTGCTGGTGGCAAGACCGGTGGGAAAATCTTCGTAGCTGAGAAGGGAATGCCTCAGAATTTCTTTAATTTCTTCTGGTGTCGCTGCTGGCTGGGATGGAGGTTTGAACAGAGCCTCAGATTCTCGGATCGGCAGCTGCAGACATCAAACAGCAGATTGCAGAGAATGCCCCGGCAGCTCCCGACCTCGGAATCAAGCGCCGTCAGAGTCGTTGGAATCGTGGACGAGTCCTCTTCGTAGAAAAACTGACAGGGAAGCCAACCAATGTCGGAGAAGACTAGGGGATGCAGAACAATGGCGACTGGTCGGTGCAGACTATGAGTAGCAGATCTGCGTAGCTGAGGGAGAAAAATGAGAACTCTGGATCAAGAATGCCAAATGAAGTTCTGTTTCTTGATTCTGGAAGTAGACTGGGCGATGAAGAACTTTGAAGAAGAACTTGTGGACTTATTCCTTCGGGGTTCGTCGTGGCAGAGCTTCTAATCTGGCTCAGGTCCTCAGCCGAGGTAGAACTGCGTAATTGTGGGAGAATGGACCTCCTGAGCGGCTCGGAGATCGGAAGAAGATGAAACCACTTCTGTTGCGAAGGAGACTGGTAGACGCTTCCGACGATGGCTCTTGGGTCTTCAAACTCATCCGGAGGAAGTCATGGTGGCCGCTGCAAGTTGCTGGTTCATCTGCAACCTCTGGACAGCAAACTGCAACTTCGAAGTAGCTTCCAATGACCAAGAAAGAAGAAGGGGAAGGGGGTAGATGAGTGTGGGAGTGACCCCTGGTTGTAAGGGGGTCTTGGAGGGGGTGTTCTAAGGTGTGGGAGGTGGAGAATAAGGTCTAGAAGAGGGTCCAATAGATGGTGGTAGTGGGGGCTGTGAATTTAGTTAGAATGGAGAGAGGGAAAGGATATTCGAAAATAGGTTTAAGGGTGGGGTTAATTTTTTTGTCTTGGGAATGGGGGGGTTGTGTTGGGGAAGGGAAGGGGTGCTTGGGGTAGTGGGAAGGGTGCTTGGGAAAGTGGGAGGGGTAGTCGGGGGTTGGATGGTGAGGAGAGGATTGGTGGAGGGGGTCTTGGGAAGGGGTGGAGTATTGATGAGGGTTGTGGGGAATGGGAAGAGGCTTAAATGGGGTAGGTGGGGAGTGGAGGTGGTTGGGAAGTGAGGAGAGAGAAGAAAATTTGAATTTGGGTGTTGAGGAGAGAGAAAGCGGAGTGAAAAAGAGAGATTAAGAGAGGGAAGGGTGGGGAATCTCTCCCCTAGGGTTTCTCACCCAAAACATGGAATCTCTCCACTAGATAAGAAGTGTAAACTCTCAAAATGGTAAGTTTTTTTCATTCATTGATTCATTAAGTTGAAATGGGGGGAATGGGGTCTTATATATAGGCAACCCACATTTTACAATAAGTCCCTGACAATAGACTCAATGACAAATAACCGAGGGGGTAGGGGTTGCACTTGGGCCAAACCCAATGAATTGGGCCCAATAACTAACTAAACAACATAATGACTCTCAAACTTAGGGAAATAAGCACAAGACCTAGGGATATGACTCAAGTAAAATGAAAATTACATCAAATGACTCAAATAAAAATTACATAGGACTCAAAATTAGATAACTAGACCATGCCGGATGCAACCGGGGCGAGGAGACGAGCTGTGAACTTGGGCATGGGAGGTGATGTCCCCATCATACTCCCGGGGTGCGGAGAACTCGACTCCGTCGAGTAAGTGTCCTTCCCTCCTCGGAGGGTGTAGAAGTGGTACAGCCCTTAGGTCTTCCGAATGAGACCGATCCATCCACCTGCCGAGATAGCGCTCGTACACCTTGCTCCGGGTGGTAGTGACTTGTTCATCCAATATTCGTTCAATGCGCTCACGCTGGGCTCTCTTGGCTGGTGGTCTCTCCTCACGGGTGGGTGCTCTCTCAACGGAGGGAATAGGCTCAATATCCTCACTAGGTACCACCGTGGGTCCCTTATATGGCACTAGGTCGGCTGTATTGAATGTGAGACTCACTCCATACTCCTTGGGGAGATCTAACTCATCGGCATTAGCACCAATGCGCCTCAGGACCTGGAAGGGACCAGCCCCACGTGGCCTCAAGTTGGAGATGACTCCCGGGGAGAGCCTCTCCTTCCTCACCATCACAAAGTCACCCTTATGGAATTCTTGGTGACGTCGATGAGAGTCGGCTTACCTTTTATAAGTCACATTCTTCTTGCTAATGTGCTTGCGGATCTCTTTATGCAATGTTGTGTATGCAGACATTCTGGGGGTGATGGGTGGACCTGGGCAACCAAAAGTAGACCTATCGTGTAATGATGCAGTGTAGACTTTGGTTAGCCTAGGTGGGCCGGGGCACCCGTAGGTGGCCCTATCATGCAAATTGGTGATAAATATTAGGGGACCCGGACATCCGTAGATGCCTTTGACATGCTTAAGACTCATGATGAGTGAAGGTGGACCATTACATCCGAATTTGGACCACTCATGCTTTCTACTTGGCATGTGGGTGATATAAATGAATGGACTCAACATAGTGTTCATGCCAAGTGGTGTGATAAGCCTAGACACATGCATGTTTTTCCTATGGGTGACTTCCATGTGTATAGGTGTGGGACAACCTTTGAACTCCCATTGGAAAGGGTCGAATGGATCTAAGAATGTGGTCATCATGGGGTGGAGCACAACCTTATTACCTAGGGATATGTGGACCAAGGTCATGGCTCCCAAGGTGTAACCCGGGTCTAAGATGGAGTGGATTGGGTCAAACATGGTGAGTTGGTGTAGGGAAATGTGGGTGGTGGATAAAGTGTTTGGGTCACACGAGTCTCTTGACTCCCATTGGAATGGATCATATGGATCATAGAATGGGTCACCTAGGGGGAGGAACTCCATGTCCTCAAGATCCTCAAAAGGTGCTAAGTCATCCTTCTCCATGATAGTTGGGCCAATGTTCTTGGCAAGTGGGTCGGCCATGAGTGGAGGGATTGACTTTCTATCCAAGATAAGAAGCTCTAAATCGAGGAGAAGGTTGGGCTCATCGGGTGTAGGGAGGAATAGAAGGAGGTCGCTAGTGTAGCAACCAATTGTGCAAACCGAGGTGATAGACCCTATGCATAGGTGTAGGAGGCTAAGGCTCCTAGGTTGTTCGACCATAGGGGTCAACATGCTAGTCATCTCTAATTACCATGCTATGCCCTTGAGAAGGTCCTCTAAGGTCTCCACTTGGTAGGATGCTTGGATTGTGGTGTGATAGGAGAAGAAGGGCACTAAGTGAAGGTCTTGTTCTATGGGAGGGAAAACATGGGCCGGGATCTCTCTAATTAGGCTCTTCTTTAGCCAACTAATAAGGGGTTCCTCTAAGATGAGTTTGGCCCTAACTAGAGAGGGTGGTGTAACGTGAAGGTCACCATGTGATGCTTCTTCTTCTTCTTGGTCATGGGTTTCCTCCAAGGTAGGGAGTGGGTTTGGGGTGTTCACCACTATTAGATCGGGTATGGGTTCTTCTTCCAAGGAGGTGAGAGGGGTTTTTGAGGGTGTGGTGATGATTGGGGCATGGTGTATCCGGGGTGGTAGGTAGTGGGAAACTTGGGTTAGGATAGGTAAGGGTAGTAGTGGAGGCTTTGGTGGGAGTTGGATTGGGGTAGGGAGAGGAAGATGGGTGGGTTGAAGGGGTTTGGGTTGATTGGTTTTGGGAGGAGTGTCCCCTTTTGGGGGTGATGGAGAGGTAGTGGTGAGGGTTACCATGGGCCTAGGTGGAGAGTTGGTCATGGGGCCCAATTGGGTATGGGGACCTATGGTTGTGGTGTGGACTTGGAGGTGGGGTGTAAATGTAGTGGTTGGGGTAGGAGAGATGGGAAGTGGTGGGGAATGGGTGATTGGGGTCTTGGATTGACTGGGTGGGGATGACGGAGTTGAAGTGCTCCTTGGACTTTGGTGATTTGAGTAGGAGGGAGAGGGTTGGAGAGTGTAGGTTTTTCTAAGCTTGGTCTTCATCTCATCCCAAGTGCTAATTGGAGCCTCCCTACGGATCTTTCTCAAACCTTCCACAACTAACCAATGAGTTTTAGCTTGTTTGGAGAGGTGTGCCTTGGCTAGCCTCATTCTCCTTCCTTCGTTCAAGGGGCAACCTTTAAAGAATTGGTCTAGGGAAATCTCCCAATCTAGGTAAAGGCTTGGGCTGTTGGATCCATCAAAGGTGGGGGTTTTGATTTTCAAGTGTTCTAAAAATATGTTTTCTAGATTTCCCCAAAGGTCACTCTCATTCACTCTTGGTACACGGCTATTTCCTTCAAGTCGGTCGAGTCGAGACATGATATCTTCAAGCCGATTAAGGACATTAGGTAGGGCTTCTATGATAGAGGTGTTGCTACCCACTTTGTTGGCAATGGAGCTTCCATGAGGATTTGGGCTTATTGGGAAAGTTGATGGGGATGGATATGACGGGTATGAAGTGGCCATTCTAGTGGACATGGGAGATGCAACCGAGGATTCTAAATACATAAACATGCCCTAGGACCAACTTGTGGAGAGACAAGTTGTGAACTTGCTCTGATACAAATTGATGTGACACAACCTAGGACTTAAACAAACAAGCACAATCGCAATCAAACGGACCGATGTCGACGACTGCTCACCCGTTGCTCACCAAGACCCGGGGTAACTTGGCAATGCCAAGGTGAGGTTGAGGGGTTGGGCCCTTGCTGATAGAGGGCCAGAAAGGCCAAGATTTGAATCCCAAAGGTTGTGGCTGCCCAATTCAATGGGGCCGACAAAGTGCCAAAGGCACCGGGTTACTCTCTCTTCCCACGGTGATCACTCAAAGCAACGGGGCTTGAGGATCGAGCTCTCACTCTCATGGCCAGCGGAACTATGAACTAATATTGAAAGAACAAGCATGAATTAGAGCAAAGTTTTGGAGCACTCACTCGACCGGTTTGAAGAAACCGGTCCCGCTCGGAGACGAGGGCGAGCGGGGAAGCGTGGGTTCCCCACACGCCGCGCCGGGGTAGCTTGACCTGTTTAAGCTATTACAACACTACACCTCTCGCAGGAGGGGAATCTTGGGGTGGGGGTTAATGAGATTACAAACAATACTACCTCCACGCAGGGAGGGGCCTTCATCCGGCCAAGCGAGGCGGGGAAATTAGAGTAAAGAGGGATGACTAAGTGACGGCACCGAATCTGCCTGCTGTCTGCGAACAGGGACAGATAGTCGGTGTTGCTAATGTAGAACCCGATCAAGAATTTTGCTGGTGGCGAGACCAGTGGGGAAATCTTCGTAGCTGAGAAGGGAATGCCTCAGAATTTCTTTAATTTCTTCTGGAGTTCTTCTGGCTGGGATGGAGGTTTGAACAGAGCCTCAGATTCTCGGACCGGCAGCTGCAGACTTCTAACAGCAGATTGCAGAGAATGCCCCGGTAGCTCCCGACCTCGGAATCAAGCGCCGTTAGAGTCGTTGGAATCGTGGATGAGTCCTCTTCGCAGAAAAACTGACGGGGAAGCCAACCGATGTCGGAAAAGACTAGGGGATGCAGAACAATGATGACTGGTTGGTGCAGACTATGAGTAGCAGATCTGCGTAGCTGAGGGAGAAAAATGAGAACTCTGGATCACGAATGCCGAATGAAGTTCTGTTTCTTGATTCTGGAAGTAGACTGGGCGTTGAAGAACTTTGAAGAAGAACTTGTGGACTTATTCCTTCGGGGTTCGTCGTGGCAGAGCTTCTAATCTGGCTCAGGTCCTCAGCCGAGGTAGAACTGCGTAATTGTGGGAGAATGGACCTCCTGAGCGGCTCGGAGATCGGAAGAAGATGAAACCACTTTTGTTGCGAAGGAGACTGGTAGACGCTTCCGACGATGGCTCTTGGGTCTTCAAACTCATCCGGAAGAAGTTGTGGTGGCCGCTGCAAGTTGCTGGTTCATCTGCAACCTCTGGACAGCAAACTGCAACTTCGAAGTAGCTTCCAATGACCAAGAAAGAAGAAGGGGAAGGGGGTAGATGAGTGTGGGAGTGACCCCTGGTTGTAAGGGGGTCTTGGAGGGGGTGTTCTAAGGTGTGGGAGGTGGAGAATAAGGTCTGGAAGAGGGTCCAATAGATGGTGGTAGTGGGGGCTGCGAATTTGGTTAGAATGGAGAGAGGGAAAGGATATTCGAAAATAGGTTTAAGGGTGGGGTTAATTTTTTTATCTTGGGAATGGGGGGGTTGTGTTGGGGAAGGGAAGGGGTGCTTGGGGTAGTGGGAAGGGTGCTTGGGAAAGTGGGAGGGATAGTTGGGAGTTGGATGGTGAGGAGAGGATTGGTGGAGGGGGTCTTGGGAAGGGGTGGAGTATTGATGAGGGTTGTGGGGAATGGGAAGAGGCTTAAATGGGGTATGTCACGCCCCGGGCCGATAGCAGCGGAACGTGTCGTTTGCTCGGAACGTGGCAGTTAAACAGTCGTGAATGATCAAGAGCAATCGCATAAGACCAAGATAATTTTGAACAACAATAGAATTTATATTTCTATTATAAATCTCTTACAAGAACTTGTTTTCCAACTTGGAGACTTCAACATAATGGAAAAGAAGATAACGACATACTAACAGACTTAGACAAGATAACTGAATAAGAGACGCCAAACTGACTTAGCTAGACAACACTATCTAGACTCAAGAAAGATAAAAGACTCGGGTTCACTAGTTTCCGAAGCTCGCTTGCACACTTGTCCCGCCCGTGTGGGTCTCGGTCCTGCTAGCTACCTGCTTACCTGAAAATGTTGGAATAAAACGGAGTGAGCGAACGCTCAGTAGGAAATTATATCTCAAGAACTAGCAATGGGTTTAAGTAATTACAATTTCTCACATGTAATTGCAATAAGGCTATGCATGTAGAAATAACTGAACAAGTAACTAATCAAGAGAATAACACATCGTGCAAAACATTCAAGAAACTTTCATGAAAGACTTTATAGATTATTGGCTATTTCACGCAAGTACTTTGCCCGAGTCGGGCCACGCAAGTCAAGTCACGCAAGTCGAGTCACGCACGCAAGAAAAGAGAGATCGTGGAATGCCAAAGATCAAGATAAAGAGTACTCCGGTGCAATGCTAGAAACCGTTATCATTAAAACTCCCATGGGCACTAGTACTTTCGGGCGCTCCTCCCAGGACCAGATCGGGCCCTATATGCACAGCATTCATGATAGATCTAGACATCCACGATAGTTTATAGCCAATAAGGAGTTCCAAGAACAAGCTTTAATTAGGATGATAAGATAAGATTTTCATGGAATTCAAGGGCAAGGCCCTTGAGTAAGGACACACTAGCGATAAAATTCACGCAAAGCATATAAATCATGACATGTCGATAAACTGGGTGGAATTGGTTCCCTAACCGGGTACCATGACAAATAAGTGCCCATATGTAGATGGTCACTCCTTTATATAGAATTGCGATGAGGTCCACAAGAATCATCATAACAAAGTTGATATAGAATTGGGGTCTACAATAACATCTCATTGATGGCATGTTTCCCCCATTCCTTAAGATAGTTCTCATATCATACATATAGTATAACATGAGGGCCGGTATACCATGTTTCATTAGAGTGACATGGTAAAGATTGTGTAATGGGTTTTTTTTTTTTTAGGGTACAACCAGCTCAGTCGGCCTTGAGGGAATCCAAGGCTACGAGGAGACTTACGGAGGTCTCTATGACTAACTCGCTAGTCCAAAGGAACGGAATGTCCAATGGAGAGCTTGTATGTCAATGAGAATTGAGGGTAATCGATAAATCATCGTGAAACGTGGGACTATACTCACGGAGTGGAGTAATAGTGCCAATATATATTTATATACTTATACATCAAACCCTTGGTTAACAGAAACACGGTAACATATTATCACAGGAAAATAACGACTTTAGTTAAGTCATTAATTAGAAATTAACGCCTTACAGAGGGGCGTTTATTTTCAATTTGACGACGCATATATCAGTCGTCCTTTCGATATTTCTATTTTGCAGAATATTAATAATCTGGTAATTTTAACAAAAACGCGCCCTGCACAGGGGCGTTTATTCATGATCTGACGACCTATGTATCAGGCGTCCCTTCTTTATTTCAATCTTAACAAATTTATAATATGTTGGAAATTTTATGAAACGCGCCTCAGACAGAGACGTAAATAGTAAAGTCACGCCCTGGCGAAGGGCGTTAGTTCTGTAACAGACGACCTTTAACCAAAGTTTTTCAGAATAAGAATATTAACGCAATTTTCGTTATAAATAGTTTGCAGGGAATAATTATATGGATATTACAAGGAAAATACCAGGATTCTATATCTAGGATCATGCATTATATTGGATTAGTATTTTGACAGATATTAGATTTTAAACGAGGGTAATTAACCATTAAGTAAAATTGACGACTCCTCGGTTGGGCGTCAAATCATGAATTAGCGCCCTAGTCTGGGTCGCCTCTTTTAAATTAGCGCCCTTGGCTGGGTCGCTTCTTTCAAAATTGCATAGAAAACACTCGAAATCGTAATAAAACTACATGCATGGATGACATATGATTTTAATAAAGATTTAAATTAGATTGGGGCTACGTTTCTTGAGAAAACCTACCTTTTAGTGATTTTGATGAAGAAACGTGAAAGACTTTGATAGAACTGATGCTTGGTTTGGAACAGAGTCTTCCGGAAACAGAGGAAGATGATGAAGATGAAGAATCCCTCGTTCTTCAGGAATATAAAGAGCTCCCCACGTTACAGGCAACCCTGTAATTGAAGAAGATGAAGAAGCATTAGAATTTTCCTGCTTCGGTTTGAAGGAAATAGTAAGAAGAACGAACCTCTTCTTTCAGCAGCACGGCAGATCAAATCGTCAAATAGCGATCTGGGCCGATCAGGAGGGTATTTATAGGATTTTGGAGATCCTAACAAGGTTAGAGTTTGATTGGAAGTAATACTTCCATGATAGAGTCCTTACTCATGTAGACACTTGCTGGATTAACATAATCTTTCCCTAGATGAGCTCCGTGTTCGAACGAAACTAAAACTGAATTAACGCCTTATTCTAGGGCGTGAATTTTTAAATTGACGCCTTGCATTTAGTCGTTTTTAAAGCAATAACGTCCTTCCGTAGGGCGTTATTCACGATTTCACGTTAACTTATGCTAGTTACTATATTTGAGGATTTTTATCTTTTTTTATTTGATTAGGTTTAGTTATGAAATTTTATGGGTAATAGTTTTCCATTTTTCTTGATTTTTCCATGTAATTAGTTTTTAAAAATTCCTTGAAATCAAAAAGTGGCACTATTCACATATTTTGAAATGACGACTTAGTTTAAGTCGTTTCTTATAGAGTTGACGCCCACTAGTATAGGCGTCAATTTAGTTTTTGCTTTATCCGCTGACCTCCAAAAGACCGATATGGTACATATGTCCATTCTTTTCTCTTTTGATTTTTTTCTTAATTCCTTTAAATCCTATTAATGTATATTTCTTCCTTCTAATAAAAGTATAATGTAATAAATGTGAATATTAATTTTTTTTTAAATTATTAATAAAATACTAATTGATGTTTTCTTCAAGATTTAATGATTCTCAATTCAAATAAAATGGTATTATGCATTAAATGCCTTACTTAAAAATAACATGTTATTCTTAAAATTATTATAATACAATGGTAGGGTTCATGAGTTCTTTTTTGTGAGATTTCTCAGGATGTCAGGGGGTCGTGTACCGAGTCTGGCCTTGATTATTTACGTTGTATTATATTTATTTATATTGCATTATATATTCATAAACATATTTGTTACTTTCTAACCCTCATATACCTATTAATAATTTGTATGTATATAGGGATTTTATTCCTCATAATTTGTTTAACTTTTATTAGTCCTTGTCCTAGGTATCAGAGGCAGGTTCGATCTGAGCAACCCTATAGGAATATCACTTGACCATTTATTCAAAATTTTATTTATTAAACATTATATACTTATAAGAGTATGCATTTATTATTATGTATATTTTTATTCTTATTCCAAAATTACCGGGCGTTACACCCTCCCCCACTTAAGAGAATTTGGTCCCCAAATTCACATCAACTTCCATTCCTAATAGAGAACTAGCTATAACTTATTACGAGCAGAAGAAATCTTCAGAATGAAAAAGGGCTAGTTTAGGATTACGGGTAAGGGATACCTTTCGCATCTTTCCCTTTGGCAAGTAGGGTTAAATCTAGAACTCCTCTTGGAGGCTTCTTGGGACATTCTGCTATCTTGTGATTTAAGTTCCCGCAACGCAGACATGCACCCGAACTCCACCAACACTCCTTCAATTTGTGACCATATCTTCCACAAGATTTACACTTATCTTGCGGGCGATCCGCCGAAGTTTCCCTCTTATTACACTTATTACACTTCTTACATTTCTGGCATTTCTTACACCTTTGTGAAATATCTTCCTCATTTATTCTTTTCTTGGTAACGGCGAAACTTTCGGAGTTATTTGTTTGATCTTTCCCTTCAACTCTTTCTTTTTCTTCCACCACTTTCTCTAGTTCTTGAACTCTCCTGACAAGGTCCGCGTAAGCTTGGATATCCACTAAGATCATCTCATGAACAAAGCTTGGCTTAGATGCTTCCATTTTATCTAGGTTCCTGCAAAGATGATTGGGGAGATAATTTATTTACTCAAGAATTAATATTATTGAAATGTAAATATTTTATCTTTCTTTTATAACTTTTACCCCAAGTTCTACCCATCTCTCACGAAATTCCTATAGGATGACCGACAAGGATACTTAACCTATCTCCTGGACTTAATGACTGGAGGATATGAAAGTCGAAGCTCTGATATGACAGACAAGGATACTTAACCTGGAGGATATGAAAGCCGAAGCTCAGATATGACTGACAAGGATGACCTATCCTTGGGACTTTAATAACTGGGGGATATAACAACTGGAGGATGTGAAAGCCGAAGCTCTGATATGGTTTAATAACTGGAGGATAGGAAAGCCGAAGCTCTGATATGGTTTAATAACTGGAGGATAGGAAAGCCGAAGCTCTGATACCACCTCTGTCACGCCCCGGGCCGATAGCAGCGGAACGTGTCGTTTGCTCGGAACGTGACAGTTAAACAGTCGTGAATGATCAAGAGCAATCGCATAAGACCAAGATAATTTTGAACAACAATAGAATTTATATTTCTATTATAAATCTCTTACAAGAACTTGTTTTCCAACTTGGAGACTTCAACATAATGGAAAAGAAGATAACGACATACTAACAGACTTAGACAAGATAACTGAATAAGAGACGCCAAGCTGACTTAGCTAGACAACACTATCCAGACTCAAGAAAGATAAAAGACTCGGGTTCACTAGTTTCCGAAGCTCGCTTGCACACTTGTCCCGCCCGTGTGGGTCTCGGTCCTGCTAGCTACCTGCTTACCTGAAAATGTTGGAATAAAACGGAGTGAGCGAACGCTCAGTAGGAAATTATATCTCAAGAACTAGCAATGGGTTTAAGTAATTACAATTTCTCACATGTAAATGCAATAAGGCTATGCATGTAGAAATAACTGAACAAGTAACTAATCAAGAGAATAACACATCGTGCAAAACATTCAAGAAACTTTCATGAGAGACTTTATAGATTATTGGCTATTTCACGCAAGTACTTTGCCCGAGTCGGGCCACGCAAGTCAAGTCACGCAAGTCGAGTCACGCACGCAAGAAAAGAGAGATCGTGGAATGCCAAAGATCAAAATAAAGAGTACTCCGGTGCAATGCAAGACACCGTTATCATTAAAACTCCCATGGGCACTAGTACTTTCGGACGCTCCTCCCAGGACCAGATCGGGCCCTATATGCACAGCATTCATGATAGATCTAGACATCCACGATAGTTTATAGCCAATAAGGAGTTCCAAGAACAAGCTTTAATTAGGATGATAAGATAAGATTTTCATGGAATTCAAGGGCAAGGCCCTTGAGTAAGGACACACTAGCGATAAAATTCACGCAAAGCATATACATCATGACATGTCGATAAACTGGGTGGAATTGGTTCCCTAACCGGGTACCATGACAAATAAGTGCCCATATGTAGATGGTCACTCCTTTATATAGAATTGCGATGAGGTCCACAAGAATCATCATAACAAAGTTGATATAGAATTGGGGTCTACAATAACATCTCATTGATGGCATGTTTTCCCCATTCCTTAAGATAGTTCTCATATCATACATATAGTATAACATGAGGGCCGGTATACCATGTTTCATTAGAGTGACATGGTAAAGATTGTGTAATGGGTTTTTTTTTTTTAGGGTACAACCAGCTCAGTCGGCCTTGAGGGAATCCAAGGCTACGAGGAGACTTACGGAGGTCTCTATGACTAACTCGCTAGTCCAAAGGAACGGAATGTCCAATGGAGAGCTTGTATGTCAATGAGAATTGAGGGTAATCGATAAATCATCGTGAAACGTGGGACTATACTCACGGAGTGGAGTAATAGTGCCAATATATATTTATATACTTATACATCAAACCCTTGGTTAACAGAAACACGGTAACATATTATCACAGGAAAATAACGACTTTAGTTATGTCATTAATTAGAAATTAACGCCTTACAGAGGGGCGTTTATTTTCAATTTGACGACGCATATATCAGTCGTCCTTTCGATATTTCTATTTTGCAGAATATTAATAATCTGGTAATTTTAACAAAAACGCGCCCTGCACAGGGGCGTTTATTCATGATCTGACGACCTATGTATCAGGCGTCCCTTCTTTATTTCAATCTTAACAAATTTATAATATGTTGGAAATTTTATGAAACGCGCCTCAGACAGAGACGTAAATAGTAAAGTCACGCCCTGGCGAAGGGCGTTAGTTCTGTAACAGACGACCTTTAACCAAAGTTTTTCAGAATAAGAATATTAACGCAATTTTCGTGATAAATAGTTTGCAGGGAATAATTATATGGATATTACAAGGAAAATACCAGGATTCTATATCTAGGATCATGCATTATATTGGATTAGTATTTTGACAGATATTAGATTTTAAACGAGGGTAATTAACCATTAAGTAAAATTAACGACTCCTCGGTTGGGCGTCAAATCATGAATTAGCGCCCTAGTCTGGGTCGCCTCTTTTAAATTAGCGCCCTTGGCTGGGTCGCTTCTTTCAAAATTGCATAGAAAACACTCGAAATCGTAATAAAACTACATGCATGGATGACATATGATTTTAATAAAGATTTAAATTAGATTGGGGCTACGTTTCTTGAGAAAACCTACCTTTTAGTGATTTTGATGAAGAAACATGAAAGACTTTGATAGAACTGATGCTTGGTTTGGAACAGAGTCTTCCGGAAACAGAGGAAGATGATGAAGATGAAGAATCCCTCGTTCTTCAGGAATATAAAGAGCTCCCCACGTTACAGGCAAACCTGTAATTGAAGAAGATGAAGAAGCATTAGAATTTTCCTGCTTCGGTTTGAAGGAAATAGTAAGAAGAACGAACCTTTTCTTTCAGCAGCACGGCAGATCAAATCGTCAAATAGCGATCTGGGCCGATCAGGAGGGTATTTATAGGATTTTGGAGATCCTAATAAGGTTAGAGTTTGATTGGAAGTAATACTTCCATGATAGAGTCCTTACTCATGTAGACACTTGCTGGATTAACATAATCTTTCCCTAGATGAGCTCCGTGTTCGAACGAAACTAAAACTGAATTAACGCCTTATTCTAGGGCGTGAATTTTTAAATTGACGCCTTGCATTTAGTCGTTTTTAAAGCAATAACGTCCTTCCGTAGGGCGTTATTCACGATTTCACGTTAACTTATGCTAGTTACTATATTTGAGGATTTTCATCTTTTTTTATTTGATTAGGTTTAGTTAAGAAATTTTATGGGTAATAGTTTTCCATTTTTCTTGATTTTTCCATGTAATTAGTTTTTAAAAATTCCTTGAAATCAAAAAGTGGCACTATTCACATATTTTGAAATGACGACTTAGTTTAAGTCGTTTCTTATAGAGTTGACGCCCACTAGTATAGGCGTCAATTTAGTTTTTGCTTTATCCGCTGACCTCCAAAAGACCGATATGGTACATATGTCCATTCTTTTCTCTTTTGATTTTTTTCTTAATTCCTTTAAATCCTATTAATGTATATTTCTTCCTTCTAATAAAAGTATAATGTAATAAATGTGAATATTAATTTTTTTTAAATTATTAATAAAATATTAATTGATGTTTTCTTCAAGATTTAATGATTCTCAATTCAAATAAAATGGTATTATGCATTAAATGCCTTACTTAAAAATAACATGTTATTCTTAAAATTATTATAATACAATGGTAGGGTTCATGAGTTCTTTTTTGTGAGATTTCTCAGGATGTCAGGGGGTCGTGTACCGAGTCTGGCCTTGATTATTTACGTTATATTATATTTATTTATATTGCATTATATATTCATAAACATATTTGTTACTTTCTAACCCTCATATACCTATTAATAATTTGTATGTATATAGGGATTTTATTCCTCATAATTTGTTTAACTTTTATTAGTCCTTGTCCTAGGTATCAGAGGTAGGTTCGATCTGAGCAACCCTATAGGAATATCACTTGACCATTTATTCAAAATTTTATTTATTAAACATTATATACTTATAAGAGTATGCATTTATTATTATGTATATTTTTATTCTTATTCTAAAATTATCGGGCGTTACAGGGTAGGTGGGGAGTGGAGGTGGTTGGGAAGTGAGGAGAGAGAAGAAAATTTGAATTTGGGTGTTGAGGAGAGAGAAAGTGGAGTGAAAAAGAGAGATTAAGAGAGGGAAGGGTGGGGAATCTCTCCCCTAGGGTTTCTCACCCAAAACATGGAATCTCTCCACTAGATAAGAAGTGTAAACTCTCAAAATGGCAAGTTTTTTTCATTCATTGATTCATTAAGTTGAAATCGGGGGAATGGGGTCCTATATATAGGCAACCCACATTTTACAATAAGTCCCTGACAAAAGACTCAATGACAAATAACCGAGGGGGTAGGGGTTGCACTTGGGCCAAACCCAATGAATTGGGCCCAATAACTAACTAAACAACATAATGACTCTCAAACTTAGGGAAATAAGCACAAGACCTAGGGACATGACTCAAGTAAAATGAAAATTACATCAAATGACTCAAATAAAAATTACGTAGGACTCAAAATTAGATAACTATACCATGCCGAATGCAACCGGGGCGAGGAGACGAGCTGTGAACTTGGGCATGGGAGGTGATGTCCCCATCAACTTGGGTACCTTGGTTTATTACCCCTCTTTATTCTTCAGCTTCCAAGGCACACCTACAGGTTAGCAAACTATTTTGCACAAATAGGCACCCAAGAAGTCTTGGGTCCTGACATGACAGTATCACTCCTAGCATGTTTTCTCAACACATTTTTAACTTGATGATCATCAAATTTCATCAGAGGATAACCATTCATCAAATGTCCAGATTTGCCATAATGATGGCAAGAAGCAGCAGATTTCTGATTCTTTTTATGCAAATTACTGTTGTCATGAAATTTGTTAGCAGAGAGAGAATTTTGTTTACTAAAATCAGCCAGCCAACAGTTAGCAGCTCTATGGCCTGGCTTCCCACAGTTATAACATGAAAGTTTTACAAATTATTTTACATGGAATTTAGCATGTTTGAGATTCACATTTATACCCTGAATATGCCAACAGTCCTTGACTGTATGGCCATGCTTTCTACAGTGAGAGCAATTGAGAGAATTTCTTCTAAAAGAACCTGACCAGCATTCAGAGGCCTTGTAACCAATTTTGTTACAATTAAAACATATGATGTGCTTGTTCTTTGAAACATATTTGTTCTTGTTAAAGACATGCTGATTTGTAAAGTGTTTTGTATGATATGAACATGATTTTTCCTTACCACTTGCAAACCAGCAATGAGCAGTAGTGTGTCCTACTTTATCACAATTAGAACATGTGACACTCTTTTTCTGACCAAACACAGATTTTCTAGCATATTTTTTGTCATCTTATTTCATCACAAAACAGTTACTCATAAGATGTCCATACTTACCACAATAATGACATGAGCCATTTGATTTCTTTAAAACATGGCATTTATCTGATGAGTTTTTAGCATGCAGATTGTTCCTTTGAATTTTTGATGTTTTATGATTTTTATTTTGTTTTTCTATTTTCTTAGCCTTGTACTGAGGTGGAGATGAAGTAGAAGGCTTCTCCTGTTCAGAGGATTTAACAAAGACAGTTTTCAGGTTGGCTCCATCAGCCTTCCTCATGACTGGACTGTAACCCAGTCTTTTTTTCTTAAAATTAATCTTTGTTCCTAGTATTTTCTGAACAATGGGCTGTTTGTCTTTTGATGTTGTGGCTACATTTGAAGCATTTACAAAGGATGTCATTACTTTGTTCTGCAAAGCCTTTTTATTTAGATTATTGTAGCCCAACCCTTCCTTTTTGACATTGACTTTTACACCTAGCAGCTTGTCTAGG
Source organism: Amorphophallus konjac (assembly GCA_022559845.1). NCBI lineage: Eukaryota > Viridiplantae > Streptophyta > Magnoliopsida > Alismatales > Araceae > Amorphophallus > Amorphophallus konjac. Next base: position 393,519,592 of record CM040126.1, read on the forward strand.
TTTTCTTGCCCATCAACAAATTTAGACAAAGATTTCCTCAAGTCTTGAATCTCATTTTCGAGAGATACAATGTTTATTTCATAGCTTGCAATCTTTTGTTCACTGTACTTGACAACTTCATTCAAAACTTTGTTAGTTGTTTTGTATTTTTCAATTTCCTTTCTCAGCTCATCTACTTCATCAGTTTCGTTTGTACAGATGACTTTTCCTTTCTCCAATGTGAGAAGTCTTTCAGACATGGCACTGTTTAACAATTTTAATTTTTCAACTTCTTCTTTAGGCTTATCATTTTGAACCAATTCATTTATTAGAAGCTGATCTTCTGAATTGATTTCAGGTTTTCTTCCAGTCTCAAATTCCTTCAATTCTTTTTGTTGTTTTTCAAAATCTTTCTGTAATTGTAAGTTTACAGATTTTATGGCATTCAATTTTTCAATCAGCAATGTGTTCTCCTTTTTAAGTTTCTCTAAACTTTCTTCATTTTCTTTGGAGAAATTTCTGAGAGAATCATTCTCACTTTTCAGCTTGTTTAGATCAGATTTAACACATTCAACTTCTTTCAGCAAATCCTTACTCTGAACAGACTCATGACAAGTTTGGCTAAGCTTCTTCTCAAGTTCAGAGTTTTTTTTACATGATCTTGAGTCTCAATTTTCAGCAATGAAATTTGTTTCTTCAGCATTTGAATATCAGACATACAAGTATCATGAACATTTTTTAGTTCAGCACAATTTTCACATGGAGAATTGAAACTGTCTGAGCTACTATTCTTCTTCAATTTTTTGTATTATTTTCTTAACTGTTCATGAGACTCTAATAATTCAGCATATGAATTCTCCCAGTCATCCAAAGTATAGTTCTCAAAGGGATTTACCTCATTATCATCATCTTCTTCATTTTGGCTGCCTTGTCCACTTCCTCGAGCCATCATGCAGCTCGTTTGATTTCCTTTCCCGGCTCTCTTCATCATCTCCAACATATCCCTTGCAGATCTGCAATCAAAGAAACATGAATGAAAAGCTCTATCAGTAGCTGTCTTCATTAGATTTATAGCTATCTGATTCTCTTCATGCATTGATTTGTGACTGTCAGTCCATTTGGACTTTTTCTTTGGTAGTTCATGAGGACCGTGTGAAATCACTTTCCACATGTCTGGATTAACAGATTTAGCATAATTTTTCAGACTAGCAAACTATACACTAAAATTGGAACCGTTGAAAACTGGTGGTTCACCCATGAAAATAGATCAGATAAAATGCAACAGAAATATTGATGCACCAAAAGCAAATTAGCACCGAAGACTACAAGATCGGATCTGCAGGTCGCTGGACCTTCTATGCAGACACCGCTCTGATACCAATTGATAGGGTGCTAGGTCCGGATACAGAGGGGGGGTGAATGTATCCCTCTAGAGGAAATTCCCAAATTAAAACACTAAAGCTCAGATATGCGGAATAAAAACTAATGAGCTTTCCAAGATGAGATGATAAGACAACAACTGATCAAACAGTTGGACTGCAACACTGCAGCCACCTGATTAAACCAGAAACGCAGACAGAACAAAGCAAACCAATCACACCTAGCAAAAATATAATGCTCAAGGTTACTGCAGATAGGGACAACACAAACAAATTAACTCCCAAGATAACACAACTAACCAAGCATGCACAACCTGTGAATGGGAGGTAGAAGGCAAGGAGCAAACGCACAAAGCAAAACCACTGCATAGTAGATTTTTAGGTGGTTCGGTCACCAAGACCTACGTCCACCTCTCACTCCCAACCGGAGTGAGGCTTCCACTAGCACAAGCTAGAACGCAGACTCAGTCTGCAACAGGTGCTGCCACACAGCTTGACCAGGGAAACAACCTCCCCTCTTCCTCCCAACCAGAGGGACACCCCAAGTGACTCCCAGCCACTTGGAAACTAGAGACGCAAGTCTCTCTTCCTCCAGACCAGGAGGGAACACCTGGACTTACAATCCACAAGACCAGAACCGGAGGACCGATCCTCCCTTCCTCCAAATCGGAGGGAACACACAAGTGACTTTCACCCACTTGCAAACCAGAGGTCGCAGACCTCTCTTCCTCCAGACTAGGAGGGACCCCTGGACTTGCAACCCACAAGCCCAGAATCGGAGATCAGATCTCCCTTCTCCTGAGTCCACAGGAGGAACCCGACCTCACTACTGAGAATCGGAAGGACAATGATAACCAGAGTAACAAAAGGAAAAACAAAAGACATGAAATGAAAATAACTTTAGCAAACAGAAAGCTGGAAACTCAAATGCATAATGTGGCTCTCATCGGAGCTGACTGGCCTGGATTTGATCCACGGTCCAGTATGAACTTCTTCTGCTGCTTCTCTTCTTCTTCTTTTCAGCTCACGCTCTCTTTCTCTTTTCTGCTCTCCTTTTCTCTCTCACTGTCTTTCTCTTTTCTTTCAATCCTCACGAGCTCTATCTTTCTCTTTTTCTTCTGTTGCTCTCACTCTCTATCTTCACTCTTTTTCTTTCTCTGCTGCTCTGGCCTTCTTCTATTACTTTCGGCTCCCTCTCTCTCTTGCTCGATCGCTTCACTTTATACCAGCATCAGCTAGGGCGTGTGTCTTCCACATCTCCCGCCCAATTGACTCTGTCACGTGTCAGCATCTCAGCTCCTTGGATCACGTGCCAGACACCTGCAAGATAAATGAAGAGTTCAGTCAATTAACAAAATCAACTGAAGACAGTGTATAGACTTTAGGCAAAACAAGAGATGTATAGAGTTAGTCGGGTAAAGGGAGACGAGTGTATAGACTTGATAACTCATACTGTAAAATGCAGTGTATAGACTTTATAAGCAGCAAATGAGCAAGTGTGAACACTGAGTGAGTGTATAGACTTTGAGTCTTCATGCAAGCTCAATGTATAGACTTGAGGAAATTCAAGCAATGCAACACAATGTATATACTTAGAAGATATGTGTGTGAGGCTCAACAATGTATAGACTATGCAACGGCATCAAGACAACATATCGATGTACAGACTTTGGCTCAAGAAACGGCTGTATAGACTTTAGCTCAACAACGATGTATAGAGTTTTGAAAGCTTGAACGACGAAGCATGTTGAACAGACTTTGAGCGTTGTATAGACTTAGGAATTGAAGCCAATGTACAGACTTGTCGAATGGCTCAGCAATGTATAGACTTGGTGAGTTGAAGCCAATGTACAGACTTGTCGAATGGCTCAGCAATGTATAGACTTGGCGAAGCACAGTCCAATGTATAGACTTTGCGAGGCAGAGTCCAATGTATAGACTTAGCAGGTTGACCCACTGTACAGACTTGGATGCTTGAACCAATGTATGAACTTGGGTTCTGAACGTAGGTAAAGGCTGAGACTGTATAGACTTGCACAGTGCTGCCAATGTATGGACTTTGATGTTCAACGTAGGTAAAGGCATCAGTGTACAGACTTCGAAGATGAACAGTTGGATGTATAGACTTGAAGGTTCACTGATGGCTGTACAGACTTCGAAGAATGAATGAACAGTCAATGTATAGACTTCAACTAAGCAAGCTACACTGTGATGTCTAGACTTAATGATGCAAGCGAGACGCTGATTGAGACGGTCCACTGTATGGACTTCAGTGTAAAGACTATGCATAAGACGCTGCCAGAGACGCTCAGACATGAACCCATATGAGACGCTAATTAAGACGCTGGAATGTACATACTTGATGCATGTGAACAGTGAGACGGATGTATAGACTTGATGCATGTAGCAGTGTATAGACTTGAGATGCACTAAGACGATGAATGTTCAGACTTTGGCAATGTGCAGATTTAGAACAGTAGCTAAGCATGTGTGTATTATGTGAGAGTGTATACACTTGAAAGCAGCATATAGCCAAGTATGAACAACGTGAGAGTGTATACACTTCAAGCTATTGAACACAGGGACAATGTATATACTTCATGAACAGACGATGTACCTACGCGTTCTGGTCTGTTGTGAATTTTGCAACAGGCCCTACGCGTTCTGGTCTGTCCTCTGGCAGCAGGACCACAGGTCGAAGATTGGGCTTGAACCCGGTCCTCCGGATGACAAATTGGGCAGGGTTTTCTCTGGTGGATAGGTGAGGTGGTGGGGTGGCACGTAGTGGAGGTTTTGGGCGTGGAAAGTGAGAACAGATGGGGTTCAGTTCTGCAGTCCAGTGCAGTCAGAACTGATAGCTATGAAGGTGGATGGGATAAGTAGGGAACGGGGGCTCAAACACTTGCAATAAAATTCTAGGGGATGGTTTTGGACGTGGTGAAGAAATTCTGAAAATCTCAGGTAATTTGAAGACGTATAGAGGAACGTTCCTTTGGAGGGGCTTTGGCACTGTCGCGGTAGGACTGCACAGGAGCAGTCTACGCGACCAAAATGGGTCTAAAGGGAAGTTTTCTCCCTGATGGAGATTTGAAGTGGGATTTTCAAGAGAGGTAGGGGACATGTAGGGGAAGAGAAGTAAAGAAGAGGTCGACATGATCAAAGGTCGGGAAGAGGGCGTCCCAATGTGATCTTCTGGGTTCTGGTTTACTACAGGTATGCATAGAGACAGCCTGCGCAAGGAAAAGGGCTATGAAGACAACTTTCGCTACTGGATGAATTTGGCTATGGGGTTTTCAGAGGAAGTGGGGGACAGGGGGATGAAGAAAAGCTTAGAAGGGTTCAATGGGGTTTGGGGATGGGAAAGGAGGGTGCCAACCTGATCTTCCGGACTCATTTCTGTAGGCAGACAACCAAATCTGGGCGCAGGACAGCAAGGGCCATCTCCTCCAAGCTTGTTGCAAAACCTTGATCAATGGGACTCCCGGCTTGAGCAGAAGATGGGGAGGTCGCCTCCCACCTGTGGAGCATCCAAGAAACCTGTAATAGACCTTAGGAGTCGCTCCCAAGGGAAGAGGAAGAGAGGGAGGAGAGATAGAGGGTGTCACACCCTAGAGGGGAGGAAGAAGAAGGAAATGCTCTTGGCCAAAACTCAATTTTCATTCATTCATTCATCAAATCCCTCGAGAGGGGGAATACATGATAATATATAGAGTTTGGACTCCACCTTCCCTCCTTAGAGTTTGAATTTGAATACCTTTGAAATTTAAATTCTATGGGCTCCATCATTGCTCCTTGGAATTTGGATTTGGAACCCATTTGAAATTTAAATTCTATGGGCTCCATCATTGCTCCTTGGAGTTTTGTGTTTGACCCATTTAAATTCTATGGGCTCCATTCTCCCTCCTTGGAGTTTGAATTCGAACCCGTTTGAAATTTGAAATCCTAAAATGATGCAAACCCAAATACATGCCAAAGACACACCTAAGACGTACACAATACAAAATACGACCAAGTACGTACAAAATATAAATACGACCCAAATACATACAAAATACAAATACGACCCAAATACGTATAAAATACAAATACATATAAAAATACGTACTAAAGTGTCAAAGCTCCGGGGCGGACTCCAGACTATCCCCCAACCACAAAGAGGTCGGTGTCGACTGAGTCGTGCTGCGTGTCCGGTACCGGCGGCTCTCTGAGTCGAGCCGTATTCTTGCTCGGGTGTCCTCACCAATTCTCCCCGGGTGGGAAGAACTCAACCCTGTCGAGTAAGGGTCTCGGTCACTCTGGTACCGCTCTAGCAAGTCTGGATCTAACCTCTCCAGTTCTGCCCGGGCGATCCATGCATCATCGGACGCGGGCCGTCCCCTCCAACGCACCAAGTAGCGGTGATACACGCCACTCCTAGTGGCGGTCACCTGCTCATCTAGTATAAACTCTATCTGCTCATGCTGCTGAGGTGACAGGGTTGGAAGTGGACTCTCAGGGGAGGGCTCACTCACAAAGGGTGGAGAAGGCCCAAACAACTCACTAGGGATCACTGCTGGGTCCCTATATGCGACTAAGTCTGAGACATTGAATGTGGAACTGATACCATAGTCGTCCGGTAAGTCAACAACATATGTATTGGATCCAACTCGCTTTACTACTCTAAAGGGGCCAACACCACGAGCTTGTAGTTTCTTCACAGCTCCAGAAGGAAACCGTTCCGATCTGACCCGGATCATGACATAATCTCCCTCCTGGAACTCGTGGGGGTGTCTATGAGCGTCAACCAATTCTTTATATCGCGCGTTGCTGGTCTCTATATGGCGACGAATACCATCATGCAAACCCCTAACATGCTCGGCAAACGACTCTGCAGACTGTGACACTCTAGCATGCATGGGTAAGGGAACTAGATCCACCGGCTTCCTTGGTCTATATCCTGTAACAACCTCAAAAGGACTCATTCCTGTGGACCTATTGACTGGGTCATTATATGCAAACTCGGCAAGTGGTAAAGTCAGATCCCAATCCCTATCGCGTTCCCTAACCAAACATCTCAAGAGGTTCCCCAAACTTCTATTAACTACCTCGGTCTGCCCATCAGTCTGGGGATGGTAAGCTGTGGAGAATTTGAGCTGAGTGCCCAACAAGTGCCAAAGGGTCTTCCAAAAGTAGCTAGTGAACCGCACATCTCGATCTGACACAATGGACTTAGGAAGTCCGAATCGGCTCACTACACTAGAGAAGAATAAATGAGCAACCCGTGAGGCATCTGAAGTCTTAGAGCAAGGAATGAATAGGGCCATCTTGGAAAACCTATCAACCACCACAAAAATTGAATCATGCTTGCGGGCGGTCCGTGGCAACCCCAAAATAAAATCCATGCTGATATCCTGCCACGGCCTATCAGGCACAGGAAGAGGAGTATAGGGGCCTGAAACCTGCTTCCTCATTTTGGCCACAGTGCAGGTACAACACTGGGCCACAATGCGAGCAACGGCACGCTTCAAACTAGACCAATAAAAATGATGCTCGGCTACCTCGATGGTCTTATTCTGACCGAAGTGGCCGGCTAGACCTCCCGCATGCATCTCCCAAGTGAGGAAGTCGCGAACGGAAGTCCGTGGAACACACAAGCGACTCCCACGAAAGAGATAACCATCCTGCAACATATAATCAATGTGCTCTTAGGATGGCCCCGATTGGAGGGTGGTATAAATCGGACCAAAGTCTGGACAATCGGCATATGCCTCCTTCATCCTATCCATCCCTACCACCTCTACACTCATGGTGGTCAAAAGATAAGCGCGACGGCTCAGAGCATCGGCCACTCGGTTCTCCGCACCGGCCTTGTGCTTCAGCACAAAGGTATAATCCTGAAGGAACTCCACCCAGCGACTGTGACGAGAATTGAGCTTTTTCTGGGCATGGAGATACTTGAGTGCCTCATGATCAGAAAACAGGACAAACTCCTGATGCAACAAGTAATGTCTCCAATGCCGAAGGGCCTGCACAACTACGTAAAACTCTTTATCATACGTAGAATAACGCAGTTTAGCATCGCTCAATTTCTCACTGAAGTATGCAATGGGGTGGGTCTCTTGACTCAGAACACCACCAATACCAACCCCGGAGGCATCGCAAGAGACCTCAAACACCTTCGTAAAATCAGGAAGTCTAAAAATAGGTGCTTGGGTCATGCGCTCCTTGAGGAGCCCAAATGCGGCTGAGGCGGCCTTCGTCCACTCAAACGTCCCCTTTCGGATGCAATCTGTAATTGGGGTCGTGATAGAACTGAAGCCTCGAATAAAGCGGCGATTGAAGGTCGCCAGTCCGTGAAAGCTGCGGACATCATGAAGAGTACGAGGTTCGGGCCACTCCACTATGGCCCTGACCTTCTCCGGGTCAGCGGAGACTCCCTCGCTAGACACGATAAACCCCAAGAATGTGATCTGACTAGTCATGAAAGCGCATTTCTTAGGGTTGGCATAAAGACTCTCTCTCCTCAGAATAAGACAGACCTGCCGTAGATGGTCTAAGTGGGCCTCCCGAGTGTGGCTATAGATAAGGATATCGTCAAAATATACCACCACAAAGACCCCAATCAAAGGTCGAAGGACCTGAGTCATCAGACGCATAAAAGTGCTGGGAGCATTGGTCATCCCAAAGGGCATGACCAGCCACTCATAAAGACCATCTTTGGTCTTAAAGGCCGTCTTCCACTCATCACCGGGCCTGATCCTCACCTGGTGATAGTCACTTTTCAAATCAATCTTGGAAAACATAGTGGCTCCCGCCATCATATCGAGCATATCATCTAAGCGGGGAATGGGAAATCTATATTTTACCGTGATCTTATTGATTGCACGGCTGTCGACACACATCCTCCAAGTACCGTCCTTCTTAGGGGCAAGTAAGGCTGGGACGGCACATGGACTCATGCTCTCACGGAGAGATCCCCTCGTCATCAACTCCTCAACCTGACGCTGAAGCTCAGCGTGATCAGTGGGGCTCATCCTATAATGTGGCAAATTGGGCAATGAGGACCCCGGAATCAGGTCAATAGCATGATGAATGTCCCGCATAGGTGGAAGACCCTCGGGTAAATCATCAGGAAATACATCAGTAAACTCCCGAAGGACATCAGCAATATCAGATGGGAGATCACTCTCCGTCTCTCCAACCACCTCTCGGACTATAATGGCAAAAATAGGGTCCCCTCTAACAAAATCACGCTCCAACTCCCGGGAGCTGACTAGCATCAACCTCCTAGTCGGAGGAACACTCAGGGCGGGGACATCCGGAGGCAAGGTCGTAGCCTGAGCTGGCAATGGGGTACTGGGCCCTGGAATAGTAGGAGTCGGGGTACTAGGCCCAGTGGGACCCCGGATGGATGGACTCCTCGGCTGGGACGGGTGAAGGGTAATCTGTTGGCCATTATGGTCGAATGTGCATGTGTTTGACCGGCCATGGAGGGTAGCATCCCGATCAAATAACCAGGGCCGTCCCAGGATAATACTGCCTACCTCCATAGGCAACACATCACACCAGATCCCATCCTGGTAGGCATGGAACTGCAATGGCACCAGACACCACAGTCTTACTGGGATAGATGTGGAATCTACCCATGACACGCGATAAGGGGAAGGGTGGTTCATGGGGGTCAACCCTAAGCGTGTCACAGTACCCGTGGAGATAGCGTTAATACAGCTCCCACTATCTATGATCACCTTGCAGGCTTTCCCACCCAACCTACAAAAGGTATGAAAAATGGTGGTGCGACGCCAGTCATCACTCACCAACGGCTGGGTCAAGATACACCTGACAACACCCAGCTGAACGTCATCCTGGCACTGTGTGCCCTGGACATCTAGTTGCTCACACCACAAGAAAGTTCGCAAATAGCGACCGACATATTCGGTCTCTATTCAGTCGTTCTTCGGTCGCAAAATCCAATAGCGACCGAACAGACACCACTTAGCGACCGAATATTTCGGTCGCTATATACTAGTCGCTAAATTGCGACCGACATAAGTCGGTCGCGGATACGGTCGCTGATGGCGACCGAATAACTTCGGTCGCCGAATCAGTCGTGAATAGAGACCGATATAACTCGGTCGCAAGAACGGTCCCAGAGTCAATCGGTCTCTATTCGGTCTCCATTCGGTCTCCATTCCGTCGCCAATTTTGTAGTATTTTTTTAAAAAAAATTATATAAACGACTATATGGTCTCTATTCGGTCGCTATGCGGTCGCCAAAGTTAATATTTTCATAAAATAAGTAATAACTTCGGTCGCTATTCGGTCTCCATGCGGTCGCTAATTAAATTTTTTTTTTTCAAAAATTAATATAAAGCTACTATAAATCACCTGATAAATAACAATTTAATAAAATAAATAACCTGTTACATAACAATTTCATAAAAACATATAAATCAACTACACAACTCATAATCTCCACAAATTTCAAATTCATCACATACAAACACACAAATTAATCATACATCCATAATAAAATGGCAACATACAAATAACTAAAATGAAATCACAAATCCTCCGCATATGTGTCATCCTGGTCGTCGTCTCGTCCAACATCTCGCGACGGATGATCCTGTATATCATTTAAAAAAATTAAAATCAATTCTTTAATAAAGAAATCAATTATTCTTGAAAATTAAAAGCAAGATGTTTTTCATTGAAGTGAAATTGACGAATGATAATTTTAAACGTTTTGCTCAAATCGGTAGTCCGATTTAGAATCCGTCAGCTCTGACAAGTCACGTCTACCTCCCAGGTCGTGTTGGAATGATCGGAATGCCGATCGGATCAGTATTTCACATTCTGGACCCCCGGACCCCGACGGCTTTGATTATAAACCAAGTGCATTTGCAAATTGCACTTTTGAGCGTCGGGCTCAAACCGGATGTCCGATTTAGAATCCGTCAGCTCTGACAAGTCACGTCTACCTCCCAGGTTGTGTTGGAATGATCGGAATGCCGATCGGATCAGTATTTCACATTCTGGACCCCCGGACCCCGACGGCTTTGATTATAAACCAAGTGCATTTGCAAATTGCACTTTTGAGCGATTTGCTCAAACCGGTAGTCCGATTTAGAATCCGTCAGCTCTGACAAGTCACGTCTACCTCCCAGGTCGTGTTGGAATGATCGGAATGCCGATCGGATCAGTATTTCACATTCTGGACCCCCGGACCCCGACGGCTTTGATTATAAACCAAGTGCATTTGCAAATTGCACTTTTGAGCGTCGGGCTCAAACCGGATGTCCGATTTAGAATCCGTCAGCTCTGACAAGTCACGTCTACCTCCCAGGTCGTGTTGGAATGATCGGAATGCCGATCGGATCAGTATTTCACATTCTCGACCCCCGGACCCCGACGGCTTTGATTATAAACCAAGTGCATTTGCAAATTGCACTTTTGAGCGTCGGGCTCAAACCGGTAGTCCGATTTAGAATCCGTCAGCTCTGACAAGTCACGTCTACCTCCCAGGTTGTGTTGGAATGATCGGAATGCCGATCGGATCAGTATTTCACATTCTGGACCCCCGGACCCCGACGGCTTTGATTATAAACCAAGTGCATTTGCAAATTGCACTTTTGAGCGATTTGCTCAAACCTAAATCTAAAATCCTAAAACCTAAACCTATTCCCAAATCCCTAAACCTTAAACCCTAAACCCGTAAAAATTGTAAACCCTATAGAAAAAAAAACGTAAGCCCTAAAACCCCTAAAAACACTAAACTGCAGACCCCGAACCCCCTAAATCATAAAACCATAAAACCCTTAAAAATTATAAATCTTAAACCCTCCCCTAACCCCTAACCCCACTACGATCCCTTAAACTCCTAAACTGCTAAACCACCGATTGCTAAACCCCAAACCCTCAAACTAAAAATCCCAAACCCTAAACCTTAAAACCCTAAATCTTGAGTTACCCCTAAAACTAGAAACTCTAAAATCCTTAAAAACCACAAACATAAAAGACTAAATCTGAAAAACCCTAAATCCTAAACCTTAAACCCTAAAACTCCTAAACCTAAAAATCAAAAATCTTAATACTATAAACTCTAAACCATAAACCATAAATTTAAAATCATAAACCCTAAAATCACTAATAACATCAAACCCTAAATAAAAGAAACCCAAAAATGTAAACCTATATGTAAAACCCTAAAAGCCCCAAGAACCTTAAACCTTAAAAACATTAAACCCTAAACTCAAAACATTAAACCATAAATCTTGAAAACCTTAAACCCTAAACCCTAAACCTTAAAAATATGAAACCATAATATCTATAAACCATAAAAACTCGAAAAACCCTAAACCCTAAAAATCCTAAATTGTAATAACTATAAACCCTAAAAACATGAAAAACCCTAAACCCTAAAACCTAAAATCCTTAGAAACTAGACCCACTAAACCAAAAACCCCTAAAGCCTAAACTCTCAAAACCGTAATCCACCCCCCTAACCGCTAAACCAAAAACCCCAAATGCTAAATCCAAAACCCTAAACTCATATGCCAAATATAAAATGCAAACAAACCTAAACACCAAACAACTAACCCTAAACCCAAAAACCTAAACCCTAAATAACCCTAAACCTTAAACCCTAACCCTATATGTTAAACCCTAAACATAAAAAAATAAACTCATAACCCCCTAAACTGTAAAACCCTAAAATAATTAAAAACCATAAAATTTAAAACACTAAAATCCTAAACCCACATTGAACCCCTTACCCCACCCCTAATACATAAACTACTAAACCTCAAAACTGTCAAACCTTAAACTTTAAATCTTAAAACCGTAAGCCCTTAAACCTTAAACACTAAACAGCCCCTCAACCCTAAGCCTAGCAACCGTAAACCGAAAAACCCACACTTAAAATCGAAGTCCAAAAACCTGTAGCCCTGAAACCCTTCCTAAACCCTAACACCTAACCCTTAAATCCTAACCCTAAAGCCCCAAACCCTAAACCATAAAGCTTAAAATCCTAAACCCTAAACCCTAAAAGCCCTAAACACCTTAAACCCTAAAAATCCTAAACCTTAAAAGAGTAAAACCTAAATCTAGTACCTAAAACCTAAATCTAAAACCCTAAACCTTAAACACTAAACACTAAACCCTTAAAAACCTTACACTAATCATTAGGAAAGGAGAGGTGAGGCCAATCCAAATACAACACATGTTTGTGAATATATTATCATGCTAACACACAAAAATGACTATTTACATGCACTGGTATTTTACTACAAAAAATGGAAGGTCCATATGACTGTTAATAAAGGCAATATAAAGCACCCAAACACCTGAAAAGTGCACAAAATAATATTCTATCATATTAACAATAACATGGACTATGAAATGCCCTAAACAAAAAATTAGCATGGCCTAAACAAAATTTTCACATTAAATTCCCTGCAGGGGGTTGGGGTGGGGGGGCCGCGGCGGGTTGGAGAGAGAGAGAGAGAGAGAGAGAGAGAGAGAGAGAGAGAGAGAGAGAGAGAGAGGGGTACCTGTGGGGGGGCGGGTTGGAGAGAGAGAGAGAGAGAGAGAGAGAGAGAGGTACCTGTGGGGGGGGGGGCCGCGGCGGGTTGGAGAGAGAGAGAGAGAGAGAGAGAGAGAGAGGGGTACCTGTGGGGGGGCGGGTTGGAGAGAGAGAGAGAGAGAGAGAGAGATACCTGTGGGGGGGGGGGCCGCGGCGGGTTGGAGAGAGAGAGAGAGAGAGAGAGAGAGAGAGAGAGAGAGAGGTACCTTGGGGGGGGCAGCGGCGGGTTGGAGAGAGAGAGAGAGAGAGAGAGAGAGAGAGAGGGCAGCGGCGGGTTGGAGAGAGAGAGAGAGAGAGAGAGAGAGAGAGAGAGAGAGAGGGGTACCTGTGGGGGGGCCGCGGCGGGTTGGAGAGAGAGAGAGAGAGAGAGAGAGAGAGAGAGAGAGGTACCTGTGTGTGAGAGAGAGGAAGCCGGCGACGACGGCGACGGCGAGCGGCGACGGCGAGGCGAGCGGCGCGGCGACGACGGCGAGGCGAGCGGCGCGGAGGGGGGCTCCGGCGGAGGGGGCCTCGGGCGGGAGGCCGCACGGGGAGGGGGGCTCGGGCGGAGGAGGGGGGCTCGGGCGGGAGGCCGCAGGGGGAGGGGGGGCTCCGGCGGAGGGGGGCTCGGGCGGGAGGCCGCAGGGGAAGGGGGGACTCCGGCGGAGGAGGGGGGCTAGGGCGGAGAGGGGGCCGCAGGGGGAGGGGGCCGCAGGGGAAGGGGGCTCGGGCGGGGGCTCGGGCGGGAGGGTGGAGGGGGGGCTAGGGCGGAGAGGGGGCCGCAGGGGGAGGGGGCCGCAGGGGAAGGGGGCTCGGGCGGGAGGGTGGAGGGCGGGAGGGAGGGCTCGGGCGGGGAGGGGCTCGGGCGGGCGGGGGTCGCAGGGGGGAGTATAACGGGATCAGCGACCGATTGGCGACCGAATTTAGTTCGGTCAGGAGGGTGGAGGGCGGGAGGGAGGGCTCGGGCGGGGAGGGGCTCGGGCGGGCGGGGGTCGCAGGGGGGAGTATAACGGGATCAGCGACCGATTGGCGACCGAATTTAGTTCGGTCGGGAGGGTGGAGGGCGGGAGGGAGGGCTCGGGCGGGGAGGGGCTCGGGCGGGCGGGGGTCGCAGGGGGGAGTATAACGGGATCAGCGACCGATTGGCGACCGAATTTAGTTCGGTCGCCAATAGGTCTCAGATGTGCGACCGATTATTTCGGTCGCCGAATTGGTCTCTATTTGGGACCGACTAGCGACCGATTAAAGCGGTCGCTAATGCGGTCGCTATAGCCACTTTTTCTTGTAGTGTCACCCTCAAGCAGCTCATCAAAGAATTCCTCCGCGAGCTCCTGGTCAGCCTCATAACTGACGGATACGACCCCATGTGCGAGCTCACCAGTCGAAGAATCTCCGATGACCAAAGAGGATCGGGTAGGACAACTAACAGCATAATGACCAACCCCTCCGCACCTATAACACTCATGACGGGACCCAGTGCCCTGAGGTGCTCCACCAGTCATCGGCCCCTTTCCCTTGTCATCACGACGGGTCGGGGGTGGTGGAAGCTGGGGTCGGGTAGGAATGGTGGGCTGCTGAGGCCGAGGGGCTGGGGCTGGAGCCTGGGGTCGAGGGGGATAATCCCTCAGAGGGGGAGGACGAGGTCTAGGGGCAGTGAAGTCCTGACGAGCGATTTCCTATGGAAGGGCCACAGGTCCCCGAGGGTAAGGTCCAGTCATAGCACGAGGGTCCGAGCCACGAGGATATGTGGGTCCCAGGCGCTGGACCGGAGCAAACTCGGACTCAAACTGCTCTAACTCGAGTGCGACCTGATAAGCCTCCTCCAGGGTCGTGGCATGGCGGCGAAATAACTCATACTGGTAGTGCGGCCGCAGACCCCGACGGAAGCGAGAGATGGTCATGGCACTCTCCTCCGTGACCCCACATCGCAAGTAGTACTCATCAAAATCAGCGATGTAGTCGGTCACAGTCCGATCCCCTTGGCTGAGACTCTGCCATCTATCAATAAGCCTCTGACGGTATGTGGAAGGAAGGTATTTTTGCCTAAGCTTTACCTTCATATCATCCCATGTCTCAATCTGGGGTTGATGTCGCTGCATCAACAGGCTCTCCATGTTTCTCCAATAAGTCTGTGCATGCCCTAGCAATTTCATTTTGGCAAATCGGACTCTCCGGTGGTCCGTCATCTCATACCACTCAAAGTAGCGATCCATACCCGCCTCCCAATCAACATAGATCTTAGGGTCCAAGGACCCATCAAAGGTAGGAGGATCCGCACGCACGGACCTAAGGAGACGGTCATCCTCGTCGTCCCTATGGGGCCTATAGCCACGTCGAGCACAGCCAAAACCCTCAACCTCATTATCGGACCCAAAATCATCAAACTCCTGAATTCGTGGTCTCCGGTCGTCGGCCCTAGGGTGTGCGGGCCGAAGAGCAGGGTCAAGTGGGCCTTGGGCCTGCCCGGGGACATCCTCACGCGGAGCTCTATCCTGGTTGGGCCGTCCAACTAGACCTTGAATGGTCCGGTCGGAAGCCTCCATCCGGTCCTCCATGGCCTTCATCCGGCCCTCCATGAATGCAGCATGATCTCTAAAGCTCTTATCGGACTGATCTATCCGATTCATGAGAGCCTGCATCATATCCTGAAGGGAAAAGTCACTAGGGGTAGCATTCCTAGGGTCAGCCATTGGGACCGGGTGTTGGTAATATGTACCACGTCGAGTGGGCATGTAATGGAACTAAATGCAAGGGAATTTTTTTTTCTTTTTTTCTAATGCAAACTAATGCAAGACTCTAAGGGACAAAAGGGGGTAGAATGAAGACTCAAATGCACCCTAGACAACCTATGTCTCTGATACCAAATTTGATGCGGGACGCTAGGAGAACTGGGACTCTATGTGAAGACGCGACCAAGTGGACACTAGACCTGCAACTTTGCAATTGTTTGAACGGCGTAGACGCGACACCTAGAGTTCCCTAGAAGGAAACTATATCAAATGACAAGAAACTAAGCTCACAGGCATCCCAAGAGAGGGAAGCGCGTCGATCCGCACGGTTGAGAAACCGTCGAGTCTAGGGTGGGTAGCTCCACACTCGTGACTCGGATGAGCCACGGGATGGTCACACTCTCTCGCCGCAGCAGTGAACTATAATTTATAAACGGGCTAGGAACCTAACGTACACACAAGCAGCGGCCTCAAGAGTATATACTAAAGAGCAAGCTAACCAAGAAGGAGAGCGGACGCGTACCTCCACGCTCGGGGCGTGGGGAAGAAACCCGGCCAAGTCACACGATCCCCGGTACAATGCTGAACGAGTACAACCAAACACAGCCCACTCCTCGTAGGGAGGTAAAAGGCTACACAATGGGACCCGTGAGTCGTGCAACGTGGGGTGATGGGTGCCGGGTCGGTGAACCTCGTCGTATGCGAGCCGCCGCGAGTTGGTACGAACTGCGACCAGTAGCAAAAGTGGCGCGTCACGGAGGCTGAGGAAGGCGCCAATGTCCCTGTTAGCACGCTGTGGGGGATGGCGAGCCTCCTGGAAGACGAGGGAAGCCGACGACGCCGGCTGGAACCTCCGGAGTGGTCGCGAGCGGGGGGCAGGCTGCTAGTCGGCCTGCGCACGCATAGGAGAGCAGTTGGACGAAGACCCTGGCACGTGACCTTCTGCTCGTCCGTTGGTCACGAAACTCAGCGTAGGCGCTGGTGGGGGTGTCCCAGGGACACCGGTGAAGTGGCGACTGCAATGGAGTACCGAAGGCGATGTTGCGAATTTTGCAACAGGCCCTACGCGTTCTGGTCTGTCCTCTGGCAGCAGGACCACAGGTCGAAGATTGGGCTTGAACCCGGTCCTCCGGATGGCAAATTGGGCAGGGTTTTCTCTGGTGGATAGGTGAGGGTCGTGGGATGACTAGGTAGCAGTGGTGGGGTGGCACGTAGTGGAGGTTTTGGGCGTGGAAAGTGAGAATAGATGGGGTTTAGTTATGCAGTCCAGTGCAGTAAGAACTGAGAGCTATGAAGGTGGATGGGATAAGTAGGGAACGGGGGCTCAGACACTTGTAATAAAATTCTAGGGGATGGTTTTGGACGTGGTGAAGCAATTCTGAAAATCTCAGGTCATTTGAAGATGTATAGAGGAACGTTCCTTTGGAGGGGCTTTGGCACTATCGTGGCAGGACTGCACAGGAGCAGTCTGCGCGACCAAAATGGGTCTAAAGGGAAGTTTTCTCCCCGATGGATATTTGAAGTGGGATTTTCAGGTGAGGTAGGGGACATGTAGGGGAGGAGAAGTGAAGAAGGGGTCGACGTGATCAGAGGTTGGGAAGAGGGCGTCCCAACGTGATATTCTGGGTTCTAGTTTACTACAGGTCTGCATAGAGACAGCCTGCGCAAAGAAAAGGGCTATGAAGACAACTTTCGCTACTGGATGAATTTGGCTATGGGGTTTTCATAGGACGTGGGGGACAGGGGGATGAAGAAAAGCTTAGAAGGGTTCAATGGGGTTTGGGGATGGGAAAGGAGGGTGCCAACCTGATCTTCCGGACTCATTTCTGCAGGCAGACAACCAGATCTGGGCGCAGGACAGCAAGGGCCATCTTCTCCAAGCTTGTTGCAAAACCTTGATCAATGGGACTCCCGGCTTGAGCAGAAGATGGGGAGGTCGCCTCCCACCTGTGGAGCATCCAAGAAACCTGTAATAGACCTTAGGAGTCGCTCCCAAGGGAAGAGGAAGAGAGGGAGGAGAGATAGAGGGTGTCACACCCTAGAGGGGAGGAAGAAGAAGGAAATGCTCTTGGTCAAAACTCAATTTTCATTCATTCATTCATCAAATCCCTCAAGAGGGGGAATACATGATAATATATAGAGTTTGGACTCCACCTTCCCTCCTTAGAGTTTGAATTTGAATACCTTTGAAATTTAAATTCTATGGGCTCCATCATTGCTCCTTGGAGTTTGGATTTGGAACCCATTTGAAATTTAAATTCTATGGGCTCCATCATTGCTCCTTGGAGTTTGGATTTGGAACCCATTTGAAATTTAAATTCTATGGACTCCATCATTGCTCCTTGGAGTTTTGTGTTTGACCCATTTAAATTCTATGGGCTCCATTCTCCCTCCTTGGAGTTTGAATTCGAACCCGTTTGAAATTTGAAATCCCAAAATGATGCAAACCCAAATACATGCCAAAGACACACCTAAGACGTACACAATACAAAATATGACCAAGTACGTACAAAATATAAATATGACCCAAATACATATAAAATACAAATACGACCCAAATACGTACAAAATACAAATACGTATAAAAATACATACTAAAGTGTCAAAGCTCCGGGGCGGACTCCAGACTGTCCCCCAGCCACAAAGAGGTCGGTGTCGACTGAGTCATGCTGCGTGTCCGGTACCGGCGGCTCTCTGAGTCGAGCCGTATTCTTGCTCGGGTGTCCTCACCACATTTGTTAGCCCGATTAGCCATTTTTCACCTGTGTCTATCTATTTGTCGGCCTTAGAAGCTATTTGTCACCCTCAAGCTTCTTTTAGTCTGCTTTGTTACCATAGCGGGGAGACCTTAACAGCGTCAGCTTCCCACTTGATCTAAGGACTTCTAAAACTCATCCTTAAAACAGATAGACTTATGGCTGCTTCTATGGTGAAGTCTCCACTGTGCAGTGCACCATAATACGCATTCTGAAGTTTGACATAAAGGCTTCCAATACTCATTAAGCTCCTGAAAAACATGTACTGATAGATGATTTATACAACCTTAAGACCAATAAAATGAGAAGACTTAATCGCAATGATTCATAGTTAATCACCATCAAAATCAGGGACACAACATTCCCCCCCCCCCTATTTTTGATGATGACAACTATGAGTCATTGTGCTTCAAGTAGCACATTCAAGTCTTTTCATCAACCACATGTTTGCACAAACAAAGTCATCCAACAGTAAACTTTATCACATCCAACAGTAAACTTCATTTCATTAAAAAAGAATACATGACCTCAAAATGCAAATGCAAATACATAGTGAATAAATGCAACCCCTAATTGACTTGGGACAATGCACATGACTCTCTCTCCCCCTTTTGACATCATCAAAACATTACCCGGGGAGAGAAGACCAAAGACCAAGATGGACTCTAATCTAAAACGTGGAGGCTTAACCAACGCAATGATTCAGGGATTTTAAAATGGAAAGCTCAATTTCCATGTAAAGACTGTTATAAAAAGAAAGTCCCAAAAAAAAGATCGGTGACTCATGATTTATCATTATTATCCAAGAAGAAAGACAAATCCTGAAAAAGAATGAATTTTGCATATAGAATAGAATTAAGACAGCTATTTAAGTAAATATTTAGCCCAATTCCTTCAATTTTATAACGCAATTTCAAAAGGCACTTCTAAGAAAATTTTTAACAAGTAGTGAGATTAACCAACTTTTAAAATTGGAGAATTTTTGTATGTCACCCCTTTTTTATTTACAAAAATGGGAACATTAAGATGTAGTCTGCCTTTTGACACTAGGAAACATATTTCTTCAATACCAGAATCCCCGATTACTCAGCATGACTCATCATCCTCTTTCTAAAGAGGTAACTGCTTACTTCATGACATGCAGAATCCATCACTTCATTGGTGAAGGATATAGTTTCTCGACAAGTGCAGTTATTGCTCTGCCGCTATTGATTTTCCTTTCAATTTGCTAGCCGAGTTAGCTAGAATGCTTCATGACACAGTCTTCATCGCTTCAAGGCAATGGGATCTGGTTTCTCAGCAGTCATAGCCATTACTCTGCAAATGTATTCCATGTCACAGGGTGTCCCTTTTTCTTTGTTCAGATGAAAGAACATTGTTTAAAATCATTACCGTAATTAAAATTTTCACCCATAATAGCCTCTTTACTCTCAATTTCATATTGTCAGAAAAAAGCTTAAACATAACTCATCAAGTTATTTTAAGGCTGTTCCATTAGTAAAACTCCTCCTTTTCAAGATCCTTAATCCCAGAGTTGCATGATTATAGTCCTTAAACTATGAATTTTTATAGGGGACATTTCAAGTAAAACATATAGTCTTTTAGACAGAAGATGAGTATTTTAACTCCCCCTGAGTCAATGCAGATCCTTTAACATACATAAACTCCACGGACATCTCAACAAACTCCCCCTCAGTCTATGCATGACTATTAAGAAAGCACAACAAGACACACTATGACAAATGCAACACTTATTAAACATAGTTCCTAAACTTACATGCAGGAATGACTTATGGTACCTGGCAGAGTTATGGACTCACGCATAGTGATTCCTTCCAGATAGATGAAGCATGCCCTTCCACAAGTCACCATTTTATATACCATACAGTCAATGCAAAGGACACATGAACAGTTTGATGTTGTAAGCAAGCTATCCAAAAATCAGAACCTGATAATCAAATTAAGAATAAATGTAGATCATTTTACCCAGATTTGTCATGTAACCTGCATAGACCAAGCTCTTTTCTAAGTGAAGAGAATCTTTCATTACAGAGAGACTTGGTAAAAATGTCAGCAAGCTACTTTTCAGTTTCAATGAAGTGAAATCCAAAGCTCTTTTTAATGACTTCATCTCTAAGAAAGTGATGTCTAATTTCAATATGCTTGGTCCTAGCGTGTTGGATGGGATTTTTGGTCAAACTGATAGCACTAGTGTTATCACACAAAATAGGGACACATCCAAGATTCACATGGTAGTCTTGGAGTTAGTGTTTGATTCACAACACCTGGGTGCCGCAGCCCCCTGTAGCAACATATTCTGCCTCTACAGTAGAGAGAGCAACCAAGTGTTGTTTCTTGGATGTCCAAGATATCAAACATCCACCCAAAAATTGGCAATAGCCACTGGTACTTTTTCTGTCCAATTTGCATCCAGCATAGTCTGCATCAGAATAAGAAACCAGATTGAACTTACAAGATGCAGGGAACCACAGTCCCACATCATGAGTGCCAGCAAGATATCTGAAAATACACTTCAATGCACTCATATGTGACTCCCTAGGATTTTCTTGAAATCTAGCGCATAGGCAAACACTTAATTGTATGTCTGGTCTAGATGCAGTAAGGTAAAGCAGGGATCCGATCATAACTCGAAAGGTCTTTGCATCTACCATTTTACCTTTCTCATCTGCATCTAAGCTTGCATTTGTGCTCAACGGAGTTGCTATTGGTTTCACACTCTCCATCTTGTACGTCTTTAGCAGCACATTGATGTAGTTTGTCTGGGTTATAAGGCAGTTACCTGGAGTTTGATTAACCTGCAATCCAAGGAAGAATTACAGTTCACCCATTAGACTCATCTCAAACTCACTTGTCTTAAACCCAAGCTGGTGGCCGCCCTGCTGGGCGGCCAAAGAGATGGCCGCCCAGTCCATAGGGTGGCCCTGTACTGGGCTGCTAGTGGTGTGGCCGCCCAGTCCATATGGTGGCCCTGTGCTGGGTTGCCAGTGGTGTGGCTGCCCAGGCCACTGGGCGGCCAAGAGGTTCTCCGCCCAACCCATTTCTACCCTGGGGTGTCGAGCTTCGCTGTTTCTTGCCCCGAGGTGTCCGTGTGCGATGCGGTTTCGTGGAAGAGATGTCCGCGTGATTGTCGATGATCCGGGATTTCTGTGTAAGTTATCATGGGCCATCCCTGTGGGACTCATATGTTGTAGGGAGTGTTCTTCCCCTTGTACGTCATCGTTAGTAGAGGTCCATTTCCGCGTAAGTTTAGTTGGCTGGCGTTCGTTAGTTTTCGTTACTGGCCTTAGGCGGTTTACTTGTACCGGGCTATGCCACTTCGTGGTTTCAGATGTGCGTGAGTTGGACCTTCTTCCGAGTAGTACTCCATTAGGCTTAGCTTACTGAGTGTCGTACACGTACCAGCTGGGCCGAGAGCGTTGCTTAATGAGTGTCGACACGTTCCGACAGCGTGGTCGAGAGCTATTCTCGATGTGACGATTTTTAAGCTGGTTACCGTAGGGCTCCTCGCCTTTGCAGCCTGAGTCCGGCTGAGGGGAAAACCAGTTAGAGGACCCAACTTATAGGGCATGGTCGATGTGTGCACACGTGGTTGGAGGCAGAGGACCCACGCTGACGGGCGTGGCCCCAACTAGTCCTTATTTTGTTGCGACTCCGCCTCACTCTCTGGGAGAGGCAGACATGCGTGAGCGTAGTGGGCAGTGTAAGACATCTAGGATGCATCCGACCCAGTCCCTTGCCTCCCTCTCTAGGAGAGGTGGCTAGGCTAGGGAGAGTCAGTGTGGTGTAAGACGTCAGTGGACGCATCCAGCCGGTGTTAGTGACGGAGTACTTCAATCACCGTGGGTTTAGTTCTCGACCGTGAGTCGTGGTTCTCCGGAGTAGGGGTAGTGTGTTCTGACCGAGTGACTTTAGCGTGACTTCTCGCCTGCGAGGCTGAGGTTTCCCGAGAGGGTAGTCAGGGTTCTCCCAATATCTAGGATAGGATGTTTCGGCGGTGTGGTATTCGAAGTGGCTCCTATCCGTGAGGAATTTTCCTACGTTAGAGGCTTCGTAGGTTCTTTTGGTAGTACGACCGCGACCTTCCTTAGATCGGCGATTCTGACTCGAGATTGTGATTCCCTTGTGAGGGTAGGAGTAGTGTAGAGACTCTACGGTTCTGCCATTTTACTGTTATATTATTCTAGCCACCGTTGTTGTTATTTTAGTTGCTTCGCCACTACTGCTACTTTCCTTTACTGTTGTTATGTCTGCTGCTGTTACTTTTGTTACCGCTTTCGTTGTGGTGGGGATCCACAGGACCCCTACTGAGCCAATGAGTTGAGACTCACTCCCTATTTTTTCAGGTGCAGTGCTTCTCCTCGAGGTGGTACGTCTCGGTCAGAGGTCTTTTAGCAGCCTACGTTTCTTTTCTTTTAGACTATACTTGTGAACTAGACTCTGTAGATATATTTAATTGGTATAAAATGTTAATTTTATTTATGTTAGTTAATTATTAAATTATGTAGTTATTTCCTACTTTGTTTAGAATTTCAATGCATGACCACACCATCCCATTAACCCTTCCGAGCTTCA
Organism: Amorphophallus konjac; assembly: GCA_022559845.1. Taxonomy (NCBI): domain Eukaryota; kingdom Viridiplantae; phylum Streptophyta; class Magnoliopsida; order Alismatales; family Araceae; genus Amorphophallus; species Amorphophallus konjac. The sequence goes on from CM040126.1 coordinate 393,542,573, forward strand.
TAGCTCGTCGATGGCAGCATAGGATCCGAGTGATATCGGATTTGTCTCGGTATCCGGATCTTGAGTCGTTACAGATGGTATCAGAGCGTGGTTGTGAAAATGTATGGGAATTCGAAACAATCGCAGAGACTCAGAGTCCAGAGAGCCTAGTACAGTCGGCAGTTGGCATAGGGTGTTTTATTTTATTCACCTCCCCCTTGTTTTTTGTGTTGTGTTAAGGGTCCGATGGCACTGAGGAGGCTAGTTCGATCGCTGTCAGGGGTGCCGATGAGGGCTCAGGAGGAGCCGAGTAGAAAGGAACCGGGTCGTGAGTCACCTCCTCCAGAGGTAGCGGCCCGAGGTATGCCGAATTAGGTTGAGTTTTTCACCGGCATATATCAGTTTTTCGTGTAGCAATGGGGTCAGTAGCGCCGTGGTCTGGAGGTTGGCGAGGGTAGTTCGTCGCATGGTGGCCGAGGACGTGTTCTGCGATAGTTTCTGTAGTTTCAACCTCCGACATTTGAGGGCTAGCCAGATCCTGATGCAGCAAGATCGTGGATCGATGTGGTGGAACGAGTGTTCCGGTCGATGAAATGTGCGGATGATGAGAGAGTCATACTAGCGAGTTACCGGTTACATGGTCCTGCTCTCTCGTGGTGGACCTCAGAGCGGGAGACGATCTTTCAGTCTTAACCACTTCGGCAGATCTCTTTGTAGGAGTTTGTTGAAGCTTTTGAGAGAACTTATAGTCCTGAGTTCCTGCGGACGGAGAGGATGCTCCAGTTCCTAAATTTGCAGCAGGGTGAGATGTCGGTGTGGCAGTATCGGGCCTGTTTCGTGGAATTGGGCCGTTGTGTTCCTCATGTGATGGTAGATGAAGTTTTGAGGACCCGTCAGTTTCTCCAAAGTTTGAGAGCTGAGTTGCGGCATATCTTGATTGCGACTCGAGTTATAGGTCTGGACGCGACGATCCAGGCAGTGGCGGCTTTGGAGGTAGACATTTTGAGGACTTGGGAGTCTCAGGCAAAGCAATTTTTGCCTGGTCAGGTTCAACAGCCTTCGACCTAGCGATCCTTGGTGGCATCTTCACCTTTCGGTAGGCGTCCTCGGAGATTGGGATGGAGATACAGGTAGTGGCTTAACGGTCAGAGACAGGCGTCTGAGGAGAGCGTGCCACAGTCTTCGGTTCAGATTCAACGATAGTGTGTGGCTAGAGGTCAACAGAGTTAGTGTTCGAGTTGTGGCGGTTTGCATCCGGGCAGATCGTGTTCGAGGGCTGGGAGGTGCTACTGGTGTCGTCAGGCAGGACACAAGGCACGCGATTGCCCTGAGGGGCTATCCCATCTGAGGTAGGGGTTTTTGTTGCAGCGAGGCGTGGTTTTCTAGGGCATGTGATGCATGGCCCTAGTGGTAGTGGAGGCGTCCCACCTCCTAGAAGGTATGTGTTATTTATTTTTGAGTTAATTCCTTGCTGTGTATTTTGGTTAATTCTGTAGTTTTCTCATTTTAATTGTGTTTGTATCCTTCCCTAAATGTTTCGGGGTTTGCAAGGGTGTCCTGCGTGTCGGCAGTGGAGCTGCCTGTTGGGAGTTATGTGCCCATCCCTCTCAGTGTTATGGTGTGTAAGTGTCGTTGAGTCAGTGTTGAGCCGATTGGATAGAGTTTCCAGTCGGGCTAGTGTGTCGTGTGGTAAAACCAGCGTTGGGCCTTGTTGACACCCGAAATATAATCAAGAACAAAGATGAGACCGAAGAGAAGATTGAGTCAAAGATGAAGATCCCAGGAATTCCTGTAAAGCTAAAACTATGGAAGAGTCGTCACCGAAGCTATCACCCAGCCGAAGCCCTTCCCGGCCAAGCCGATGTCCGGCGTTGTCATCACTCAGATGGCAATACTGATGAAACCCATGTCTACGGACTGATGAAAATATATCAATGGAAGCGATGTCACCAATAGAGGGCCCTTTCGGGTGATGAAGCATTTGAAAAGACCCAAGTGGGCCTGTGAAAGCAGCTGAAAGACCCAAATGGGCCTGTGAGGAGGTGGCGCCGAGAGGCTGAATGTCCAAGGCGCGCCGGGAAGCTCAAGCCGAGGCCGCCGAGATGAGGCCTGCCGAGAGGGAGAAAAGGGTTATAAAAACCCCCTCCCTTTGAACAGATAGGAGGATCGATTGAAAAGGGGATCGATCGGAAAGAAAAAAAGAAAAAAGATAGAGCAATAGAAAGATAGAGAGGGAGTCCTGTTCAGAGAGCGAGAGCCCCCCCTCAACCAAAAGAGAAGAGAAGAAATAGAAGAGAAGAAGAAGCAAGGCTCCAGGTGGGCACTGGGGAGGGAGAGGAGTCAATGCTCCGCCCTCCCCCATGCTTTCTTTTCTCTTTTCCTTCATGTAATCTTTAGAGTTTCATCTCGATTGATAGAGTGTAGCCGGACAATCCCGGCCTCGATTTGTATCTCCATGTTCCTCATTTCCTCCCTATGAGCAATGTAAGTCTGGGAAAACGCATCGAAATAGAATATTACAGTGGCCTATTTGGGTACTGATGGATTGAAATTGCTGTTATCTTCCTCCGTTATTTCTTTTGCATCCGCTTGTCCATTACTTAGATGCTTTTGGTTTTCGTCCGGTGCTTCATATCTCGGAGTCGGTTCTCCTGTGAAGAATGAAGGCGGAACCCCAACCCTCGTTCAATGGGTTATTGGGCTCCGTCCCTCTCCTTTCTTCCATGGTACGATAGACCCTCTGGAGCATCGTGGATTTCTGTCGAGTTCACATCTAGTTCAGGGTCAGAGACATCAATCTCTTGACCGGTTGAACATCAGATGATCAGAGAAAGTCTTCTGCATAACCCTACGAGGCGATGGAGCTATGCCACTGCATAAGCTTCGTTGACCTCCAAAGGAACATCAAAATGGTGCTGCAGGCACGAACATGGCCAGGGGTCCAGTACCCCTCTGTTTGGCTTTTACCCCGGCACTCCGTGGGTGATTGTCTATCATCTCCTGGCAAATGCTAAGTCCAGGGGAGGTGCTGCCAAAATTCTCATAGTTCATTGAAACCCCATGTTTGATCTCCCCCCAGACGGCCGGCAGCAGGAAGAAGTGCATCCTTCAGAAGGCTATACGACGGTCTCATTTCCCCATCAATTCCACCCTCCAGATTCCTTTGGCATCCTTCTAACAGAAGTACCCATGAAACCCCCCTTTATACACCCCTGATTCGGTCTCAATCTGAGCCATAAAACCCAGAAATCCCAGAAACAGAGCATCGTTATTGAGCTCTGAAACCCTGAAATCCTTCCGCATTCCACCTTCTCGGCGTGCAAGTTTCCCCGCCGAGAACCGTAAGGCCGAGAGGCCTTCCCCTCCTTTCAGCTAAACGACAAGCCCCTTTTTGTGCAAAAACCCTATAGCCCACAGCCTCCCGGCGCTAGGCTCCCGGCGCGGCCATGAGCACGCCGGGAAGCCCCGTGCCGAGAGCTCCTTCCAGCCAAAGGCTCCACGCCAAGAAGCCACTTCCACATGAACCCCCACAGCCCAGGGCTTCCCGGTGCCACCTTCCCGGTGCGGTAATGGGCGCGCCGAGAAGACCCCTGGCCGAAAGCCCCCCCCCTATGCAACCTTTTCTGGCGGAGGCTTCCCGGCGCGGGGATGAGCGCGCCGAGAACCCCATCCCTTGGCGCGCCGAGAAGCCCCTCGCGTCGGGAGCTTTCTGCCGTCTTCCCTCTGCGCCGAGAACCTCGCGCCGGGAACCCCTTTGCCTCTTTGCCTTCTTGCAGAGAGCCTCCTTTCCCACTTTGTTGTGCCAAGAGCCTGCTCCGCTGCCCAATTGACCTCCCCTACAGGTCCCTAACTGGATTCACATGTAACCCCGCAGGTTCGGCGGACCTTGTCTTTACAAGGGTTTCGTCGACCTCCGAGACGGGGAATAGTGATCGATGATAGAGACATGTACAGTCTCCTTGAGCCTTAGTGCTCCCCCGCTTTTCGGCTTTCATCCCGGCATTCCGTCGATGTCAGCCTATATCATCCCTTGGCAGATGCTAAGTCTAGGGGAGGTGCTGCCAAAATTCCCCCAGGATGATGAAAGCCAATATTAAGCTGCCCCCGGGAACCTTTGCGCACTTGCACTGCATTGATAACATACTCAAATGTTGTTACTGAATCTTAAATCCGAATTTTGTTCCGGGGGCTCCGCCCCCGGAAACCCCCGCAAGGGGCGCTGCCCCCTTGACCCCCGCGACCTGACCGGGCAGGTCGATCCGCGTGCGAGGGCGCAACATTGAGCATTCGCTCACTTTCCGTCGTCCCGCATCGGGTTCACGAATAACCCCTTTAGCTCGGGAGGGCTCTGCCACTGCATGAGTTCCACCGGCTTCTACAGGGAATACCAAATATTGCCCCATGGCAAATATGTGATTCGGGAAGTTCAATACTTTTCTCTCTCTTGGCTTTCATCCCGGCACTCCGTGGGTGATAGCCTATTTCCCCCTGGGCATAACCCAGATAAAGGGAAGATGCTGTCGAAATGCTGATCGATGTTTTAAACTTCGTCACGGTCGCGGCTCAGGCTACCTGTGATTGAGATCCTCCTTCCCCCCTTAACCCCGGGCTTTGAACCGCTGACTTAACGATATCATCTGTTCCTACGGTTGGTGTCATTATCTTGCCCGCCTTTCTGGCTTCGGTATGAAGTTCCATTTCCGCACATGAATATACGTTTGCCTCTCGAGGCCTCCTACTTTAGCGTTTAATCAAGGGTTGTCCTTCCTTGGAAGGACGTAATTAACGTCATAGCGTTCAGGGTATGACGGACTTCTGGTCCATACACGATCACTCACAATCGACTGATTAGAAGTCAGATCGAGCGCACAATAAAAATCATCACTTCGGTGACTGGCACGCTAATAAATAAATAAATAAATAATAAAATAAATAAATAAATAAATCAAATAAACTAAATAAAATAAATGCGTCCACAAGTCTGGCACGCCCGGTGGGACTCAGTCTCCCTTCATCTTTACGCTAAAGTAGGAGGCCCAGCGGCCCCCCCCCCTGAAACTTCTGATTCTGTGTATTTTCCTTATTTTCAGGAATCTTCAATGACAGCCGGAATCATGTCCGTTTGCTTCGACCAGCAGCCGATTGACATGCATGTGCGAGAAGGCTACCTGGCGGTACCCCTCGCGTTCGGATCAATGCCGCCTGCCGTTAGGCTGCCCAACTGCTTGGGCGTCGTCTTCACCGACCTTCTGAAGGTCGATAACAATGAGCAAGGCACTGCCGCGAGTGCCCCAATGAAGACCACTGTCCAGAAGGATAGCTTGCCAGAGAAGACGGCCCCCACGGCCGTCGCCTGCTATGTCCACCACGTCCAGAAAAGGGACATGGTCCCCGCTGCTACTCAAAAGGGGAAGAGAACTAACCGGAGGAGCCGGTATGTTGCTGTTGAACGCCGTCTTTCCAACTCCGGAAAGACAATGATGATCGGGGGTGTCCGGGCGAACCTGAACGGTTGCCCGAGGGCGGTCAAGCCGGATGTGATCGTCCCGCAAGTGCCCACTGCCAACAGATTCCAAACTCTGGCCGCCAGGCATGCCAACTGGGAGGCCGATGAGAGGAAGCCGCTGGCGCCCAAGCCAGCAAAATACAAGCAGGTCTGGCGACCGAAGAAGATGCAGAGCTGGGCTCCAGCTCAAGATGAGGAGAAGGCTACCAATGATGCTGTTGCCCGCTTCAGGGCGGGAAGCCGAAGAAGAAAGGGAAAAGAAACAGGAAATGCTATTGCTGCTCACCCCAGAGCCTGGGGTAGGAGAGATGAAAGAAATGATGGAGAAAGAAAACTGACTGCTGCTCGCCCCATGATGAGGGGTAGAAGACTTGAGAAGAAAGAAGACCTTGCTGTCGCCCACCCCAGGGCCGGGGGCAGAAGATGGCAGAGAAAGAACCATGATGTTGCTGCCAACTGCTGCCGGAATGGCGATGCGGGAATGTGTGAACCAGCCATGGTTGCCGTCCCAAGAAGATCGAGGGCCTGTGCCAGACAGGCCGACATCTTCAGATATTCCAAGGCCGAGCATTTGAATGCTCAGATAACAAGACTGGCCTATCAGCAAAGAAGCCAGGAAAGACTGATGTTCCAACCTGAGCCGCAAAGGCACAACTCTGAAGAAATGAAGCAAGTGGTCCAGGACTACTTCCACCACCTTGGGAACTCCGCCCTCGGTCAACAAAGATTATCCCGTGCCTTGGGTACCAGTGGATGAGGAAGAAGAAGAAATCCCTCAAGAAGTGATGCACGGAGTCTCTTCCTCCGATTCAAATGACTATGAAGAAGGCCTCAGGGCCGGATATGATGAAGAAGACCTGCACGGGAAGAAGCCAAAGAAAGAATATCGGTCTTTGACCGGCTCAAATATCCTGACCAGGTAAAAAGAAAGGTCTACAGGCAGAAGGGAAAAATGCAAATCTTCGCCTGCAACATGGCTGGACTTGCCAGGGGGCAAGATATACTACCAACTCAGCCAGATGAACTGCTCAGGTTGGCTACTAGACCTGGTCCTGTCACAAGAAGAGGGCAGGCCGCAAAAGATAAATGAAGAAATATGATGAAGCCCGCAAGATCACCACCATGACAGTCAATATGGTGACGGCACAGGATGAAGACAATCCCCTTATTGATGATGCTGAAGGGACTTCTGAAGATATGCAAATCCCGTCAGCCTTGGATCCTATGATCCAGATGATGTTCAGAAGATACCAGCAGGAGATCAGTGCTCTCCGAAGGCAGCTCAATGAGAGACATGAAGCTACATCAGTCTCAAAGCAAACTGAACCTGCGGGGCAAACATCCAGCTCAGCAGAGACGGCTATCCCAGCTAACCCTCTCTTAGCTGATAAGGGCAAGACACCGAGCCAACCTGTTCCACAGCAAACAGCAGCTCAGCCCTCTGTGTCTCAGACACAGCCTACCGCGCCCATCTTGCGCGCCACTGTGATTACAACTCCTCACAGCCAGCAACAAGCTCACTTCTTTCCAGAAGACATAGATCCAGCTGTAGCCCACAAGCAGATGATTGAAAGAATTGTGGAAATGAAACTGTCAGAAAAGACTGGTGGTGATGCTGGTACCTATGATGTGTACAAGGTACCGTATCCTCCCCAGTATGCTGCTAAGAGACTACCCCCAGGCGTCAGTAAGCCGCCGAAGTTCGAGAAATTTAATGGCCAAGGCTCCCCTAGGGAGCATATAGCCTACTACACTACAATCATGGGCGACCTAGCAGTCGATGAAGCTTATCTGCTCAAGTTCTTTAGCTCATCCCTCACTGGGTTGGCCTTTGAATGGTACTCAAGCCTGCCAGCCGGGTCAGTGGTTGATTGGCCTGATATGCAAAGAAAGTTCCGTGACAGATTTCATGTCACGGAAGAGAGAATCACAATAGCTGAGCTATATGCAACAAGGCAGAAGCAGGATGAGACCGCTCTGGATTATATAAAAAGATGGAGAAACCTCGCCATGAGATGCAGGCGGCCTCCACATCACGAGGACGCCGTCCAGATTTGCAAGCAGAATCTTCGGCGGGAGACTCTCGAAAAGATGATCGGGATGGAGATAGGGTCATTTGACCGACTAAACAATGCCGCGGCGGAGGTCGAGGCCTTCCTCTCCAGTAGTCCTTCAGTTGCTACTGCTGTGTACCAGAAAACTAGATCGGCTGATAAACGGCCCATGCCTGCAGAAGTCAGTACAATAGACTTCAAGATGTTCGAGCAACAAAAAGATAAAGAAAAAGGCGTTGTCCGCCCTCCTCCCACTAGGCCGGCTGATCAGAAGGATGGCCCCGCTCTGCGAGCCAGGATGAGCAAGCCTTATTCCTTTCCTAAGGAAAAGACTCGGCTCCTGTTTGAGTGGGCGCCCAATTTGACAAGATTGTCCTTCCGGATCCAAAGAGACCTGATGATGACAAAAGAAAAGATAATCCCCGCTTCTGCCCATATCATCAAGCATTGGGTCACCCATTGAAGATTGCTATGTATTTAAAGATATTATTGAAAGAATGATTAAAAAAGGGGAACTCGAACTGGGTGAGTATAGAGTGGACCCTCCATGCCTGCATGAGTTGCCTGAGTTAAAAAGAGCAGTCAATATGATATCTCTATACCAGCAATCGCCCAAAGAAATGTTGAAAGAAACAGACACCGATGAGCCCATCCTGTGGGAGCATGTCAAATCCCCAGGCCTGATGAATAAGATGAAAATAAATCAAAAATGCCAGATGTGCTAGATGACCCGTTATGGGTGCAGATGTCGACTGCTGAAAGAAGGAGAGCAGATGCAAACAAACACAAGGAAGGACAAAGTCTTCTCCTGTAACATGCTGTCAGTTTTACCCGGCGATGGCCAGACTTCCGAAGGGGACGATGAAGAGATATGCTTCATGCCGATAAGGTCAGAGCAAGCCAAAGCTTCAGCCTCCTGTCCTGATGATAAAGCCAACAAGAAGCCTGGGCACCTCCCGCTACCAGAAGAAGAAGCATGCTACCACACTCCTCCTCCATATGCGGGGACGAGGGCCAAGATGTTAATTTCTGAAAGCCTGGACGCGTCCGGCGCCTGTAATAGGGTACTGTCAGTCCCTCCTAAGACTAGAGCCGGGGGCAACGTTCTTGGCCTTGCCATGATGACAGAGCTATCTAAAAAACTACAAGAAGTCAAAGTGTTACAGAGCAAGCTGAATGAAATGGGTTTGCATCCGCCTGGTTTGCACTTAAACTCACCAGCTCCGGTAGTGATGGGTAAACCCGATATGAAACAAACAATGAAAACCAACTCTGCCAAGGGAGAAGTTACTAAGGCAGAATTGTATGAGGCCAAACAAAGGGCCGATGAATCTGCTCTGGATTATATCTACCGATGGAAGGACCTTTATGCCAGATGTCAGCACCCACCAAACCAGGAGGAGGCTGTCCAGATATGCAAGCGCAACCTGAAGACAGAAGTCTTAACAAGGTTGGTTGGCATCGAAGTCAAGTCCTTCGATCTCTTGAATGAGATTGTGGCTGATATTGAGGCCTTTTTGGCGAAATATTGCCCGGCCGCTACCGCCCTAAGACAAAAGAGCAAGCCTGCTAGTGAACAGCCAATGCATAAAGATATTTACATTGCCGACTTCCAAGCTTTTGAGAAGAAAAAGGCGAAGGAGGCAGCTAGCTCTTGCTAACAAAGACTGGCGAGCTAGGCCATTCCCTAAGAAGCAAAATGACTAAACCCTACTCTTTCCAAAGGAAAAGACTCGGGTCCTATTCGAATGGGTCACCCACCATGGCAAGATCATACTCCCGACCCCAAAGAAGCCCGGTGATGCCGCAAGGAAAGACGAGCCTCGCTTCTGTCCGTACCATCAGATGCTCGGACACCCTATTGAGGACTGCTACGTCTTCAAAGATGTTATAGAAAGCTTGATACAAAAAGGTGAGCTGCAGATAGGGGAATATAGAGTGGACCCACCGCGTCCCCATCGATGCTCAATTTCAAGAAGGCAGCTGATATGGCCGCACCACACCCGCCAAAGAGCGATCTGCTCTAAAGGGCAGTTTCAATACGAATGATACCCCGCTCTGGGGTAGGTGTATGCCAAAAAGAACGATGGTGAAAGATGCCAGTGATACCCCTTCCTGGGGGCAGATGTACACACAAAAAAAAAGAGAAATAAAAAAGAAATAAAAAAAATGAGAATGATGATGATGAAGAGATGCCCATGATACCCCTTCCTAGGGGCAGATGTATTAACAAAAAAAATGATGATGAAAGGTATGGATGATACCCTATCCTGGGGGCACATGGGAATGATACCCTATCCTGGGGGCACATGGGAATAAAAAAGGATAAAGAAAAGAGAGATGATGAAATAATATATATATATATAGATGGTACTCCCATTTGAGGGGCGATGCACATCAAAAAAAATGGAAATGAAAAAAATAGAAAGATGACAAAATGACGGAAGATGCAGATGATACCCCATTCTGAGGAGGGGGATGCATATCAAAAAAAAAAGAAGAAGAAAAAAGGAAAGAAAAAAATGAAGAAAAAAAATGATGATTATGAGATGATGGAAGTTCCAAATGGTACCCCATTCCGGGGGCAGATGTATGCCAAACAATGAGAAATATTGATGGTACCCCATTCCGGGGGCAGATGTATGCCAAACAATGAGAAATATTGATGGTACCCCATTCCGGGGGCAGATGTATGCCAAACGTTCTTGGGACGAATGTATGCCAAAGAATGATGAAGACACACATGGTTCCCCATTCTAGGGGTAAATGTATGAAATGCCAATGACGGCATGCATGGCCGTCGCTGGATATGCTCACCCCTTTAAAGGGGCAATGATCGCGTATGGTGATGAGGAATAAAACTAGAGCATTGACCCTTCAAGGGCCATCCTATCACAGACTCTTACACTGCACGTCTGCTGCTGATGTCAGGGACCATCCAAATGATGGGAGCCCAGATGGCAATGAACAATGAATGATGGATCAATGAAGAACGATGGAAGCTCGCCCAACCATCAGCGTTCAGGCCAATAGATGCTCGATGAGATCCCAAAAGAAATATATATATCAAACATCAAGGTGTCGGCATATAAGCTGATGGAGGAATAATGGCACTCGGATGAGTGAATGATAGATACATCGGTAATCAGACCGATAGATGTTTCACGATGGTCAAGGATATATAAGATGAATACATCGGTATTCAACCTGATATATAATAAATGAAGCTCCAAGGCAAAGATGATGAATACATCAGAGCCCAAGATGATAGAGGTTCAACAATGTCCACAAGATGTTCAAACAAGATCAACAATGCCCCAAGATGTCAACTATCGGTGTTCACGTCAACCGATGCTCAACCACTTTCCACGGTTGCCAAATGTATGCCCATCGGCGTCCAAGCCGACGGATGTCGGGGTTCGATCATTGACTTTCAAGCCAACAACCATCGGCGTCTTAGCCGACATATGTCAATCATTCAGCCATCGGTACCCTGGCCGATAGATGCCCGATGATCCTCTAGACTGCCAGAGATGTTTAACCGTCAGCATTCGAGATGACAGATGCTCACAAATATGGATTGCCAGTATGGCCAGCTAAGAGAAATCAAAATTCTAGCAATCAGTGCCCAGGCCGACAGATATTCTTCCATCGGCACTCAAGCCGACCAATGGTCAAAGATTGCCAAAGAAAAGTCAACAGAATCAGTGAATATGCAAAGATGTAGATACCCAGCGGGTCAGAACCACATCAGCAATGAAGCATACCCTTCCAGCGAACGGCTTCGTGCCCGAGCTGCCATACACATTTTTGAATCAATTCAGACCTTTCGTCTGGGTTGATTATGAAGCCCTATTCCTTTGCGTTAATGTCAAACCCCACATTAACGATGAAACATACCCTTCCAGCGAACGGCTCCGTGCCCGAGCTGCCATACACATTTTTGAATCAATTTAGACCTTTCGTCTAGGTTGATTATGAAACCTTATCCCTTTGCGTTAATGTTAAACCGCAACATTGATGATAAAACGTACATTCCCGGGAAACAGCTTCATACCCAAGCCCGCCATCCACAAACTTCAGTTCAGACCTTCCGTCTGAATTGCATGATAAACCCCCACTCTCCTTTGCATTGGTATAAACCCAATACCGATGATGAAACCTACTGTTGATCGATCGGCACATTGCCCGATCAATGATAAGACCTATCCAGTTTAGACCCTACGTCTATCCTGATGAAACACATGAAATCTTTGCATTGGTATAAACCCAATACCGATGATGAAACTTGCTATGGATCGATTGGCACATTGCCCGATCAATGATGAAACCTACCCAGTTTAGACCTTATGTCTATTCTGATGAAACCTATAAAATCCTTGCGTTGGTATAGACCCAATACCAATGATAAAAGCAGCTGCTAATGGGGTGGCCCGCCGCCTGAGCAATGTTAAAACCCGTCCGGGGTAGACTTTCCGTCTGCTCTGATGAAAATGCTACACCCATTCTCAAATCAACCCGGACCTTCCGTCCGGATAGATGATAAAACCTCATCCCTTTGCGTTAATATTAAACCCCACATTAACGATGAAACCTACATTTCCAGCGAATGGTTTCGTGCTTAAGCTGCTACACACATCCTCGAGCCAATCCGGACCTTCTGTCTGGGTGGATGATGAAATCCCATCCCCTTGCGTTGATGGCAATCCCCACATCAACGATACAGCCATGCTCGCGGCGAACGGCTTCACGCCTAAGCCACAAAACACACTCAAGTCGACCCAGGCCTTCCGCCTAGGCAGACGATGAAGACCTTATACCCCTTGCATTGGTGTCAACACCCACATCAATGATGATACATACACAAGTTGAGCACATGGCTTAACAATTTACAAAGCTAACGTCCCAATAAAAAAAAAAAAGAGAAAAGAGAAGAGATAAAATGGGGTTAAAAATAGAGATACCCCGCCAGTCTTGTTCAGGCTTTCTGAGCAAGAGCAAAAATGGCTAAAACCCAGCTGTGGTGAAAACCCGAAAGGGCACTGCAGGCAAAATCGGGTACCCCGCCACGTGAAAACCCGAAAGGGCGCGTGGGCAAAAGCAAGAGGGGGCTGGCTCCGGTGAAAACCCGAAAGGGCGCTTGGGTCAGTAATATGGTGATCCTAAAGAAACCTCACCTCTCGCCATAAACTCTCGTCGATCGACCGGCACCTTGCCCGATCAACGATCAAACCCACCCAGTATAGACCCTACGTCTGTCCTGATAAAACCCTCATACCTTGCCAAAGTCCCACCATGGTGAAGTCCACTATTGATCGATTGGCGCCTTGCCCGATCAATAATGAAACCTATCAGGCTTAGACCTTACGTCTATCCTGATGAAACCTATGAAATCTTTGCATTGGTATAAACCCAATACCGATGATGAAACCTGCTTTGATCGATTGGCACACTGCCCGATCAACGATGAAACCTAGCCAGGCTTAGACCTTACGTCTATCTGATGAGATCTATGAATCTTGCATTGGTATAAACCCAATACCAATGATGAAACCCCCCTGTGATCGATGGGCACCCTGCCCGATCGACGAAGAAACCCGTCCTTTTAAACTTGCATCTCTTCCTGTCCCACCGTGATGAAGCCGGCTGCTGATTAGCGGGCACACGGTCCGAGCAGCAATGAAACCCATCCAGTTTAGACCTTATGTCTATCCTGATGAAACCTATGAAATCCTTGCGTCGGTATATACCCAATACCGATGATAAGAGCAGCCGCCAATAAAGCAGCACATCGCCTAACCCGTGCTGAAGTCCCAATTCAAGCGATATATATATGTATATATAAATAAATAAAAATGGGGTTAAAAATAGAGATACCCCGCCAGTCTTGTTCGGATATCCCGGATAAGGGCAAAAATGGCCAAAACCCAGCTGTGGTGAAAACCCGAAAGGGCACTGCATGCAAAATCGGGTACCCCGCCACGTGAAAACCCGAAAGGGCGCGTGGGCAAAAGCAAGAGGGGGCTGGCTCCGGTGAAAACCCGAAAGGGCGCCTCGGTCAGTAATGTGGTAATTCAAAGTTCCATGCCAACCGGCACGCTGCCTTCACCTCCCCTTCACTGATGAAACCTTCCGTCAGTCAGCTGGCTCCATTCCCCACCGATGATAAAACCCTCCTGGGGTAGACCTTACGTTTACCATGATAAGATCCACATACCCTCTTTCGCACGTCCCACCAACAATGAAACCCATCACTGTTCTGATGAAACCTATGCATTCTTGGCAAAGTCCCACCCGCGATAAACCCCTTCCAGTTTAGACCTTTCGTCTATTCTGATAAAACTTAAACTCTTCTTTGCTTCGATATAAACCCGATATCGATGATGAAACCAACTGTTGATCGACCGGCACTTCGCCCGATCAATGATAAACCCTGCCAGTTTAGACCTTTCGTCTATTCTGATAAAACTTAAACTCTTCTTTGCTTCGATATAAACCCAATATCGATGATGAAATCAACTGTTGATCGATTGGCACCTCGCCCGATCAATGATGAAACCCTGCCAGTTTAGACCTTTCGTCTATTCTGATGAAACTTATAAATCTCTTTGCATCGATATAGACCCAATATCGATGATGAAACCAACTATTGATCGACCAGCACCTCGCCCGATCAATAATGAAACCCTGCCAGTTTAGACCTTCCGTCTATTCTGATGAAACTTATGAAACTCTTCTTGCATCGATATAAATCCAATATCGATGATGAAACCAACTATTGATCGACTGGCACCTCGCCTGATCAATGATGAAACCCTGCTAGTGTAGACCTTTCGTCTATTCTGATGAAATTTATAATACTTTCTTTGCATCGATATAAACCCAATATCGATGATGAAACAAACTATTGATCGATTGGCACCTCGCCCGATCAACGATGAAACCCTACCGGGATAGACCTTCCGTCTGTCCTGATGAAAACTACATATCATTTCATGCCCCACCTGTAATGAACCTACCCAGTTTAGACCTTTCGTCTATTCTGATGAAGCTTAAACTCCTTTGCATCGACATGAGCCCAATGTCGACGATGGAACCACGCACTGGACGATCGGCGAATCGCCACAGTCAGCTTTGAGGAACAGACCTCTCGTCTGTTCCAGATGCATGTCTTCCGCTAGCCAACAGGCCCAGCAAAGGCAATCCCATCAGATACCGATACGTGGTGGAGCGAGCCCCCATTCTTTCCCTGAGAGGATGGACGCTCTCCTGCTGCACACAGGTCGTCAGTATAAAGGCTGCTGAGACCATTACTCTTCATACGAAGGAAATAACAACACATGAAGAAGATGTTCAGCCACCCGGAGCTTCAATCCGGCAGATGTTCAGCCACCCGGAGCTTCAATCCGGCAGATGTTCAGCCAATCAGGGCTTAAAACTGACAGATGCAAGATATATAGCCAATCGGGGCTCAAAACCGACAGATGCCAGATGTTCAGCCAATCAGGGCTTAAAACTGACAGATGTCAAATGAATAGCCAATCGGGGCTCAAAACCGACAGATGCAAGATATACAGCCGATCGGGGCTCCAAACCGATAGATGCAAGATATACAGCCGATCGGGGTTTCAAGCCGACAGATGCAAGAGGTTCAGCCAATCGGAGCTTCAAGCCGGCAGATGCCAGATGTTCAGCCAATCGGGGCTTACAGCCGATAGAAGTCAAGTATGCCGTTGATCGGAGCCTAAAACTGACAGATGTCAAATGAATAGCCAATCGGGGCTCAAAACCGACAGATGCAAGATATACAGTCGATCGGGGCTCCAAACCGATAGATGCAAGATATACAGCCGATCGGGGCTCAAAACCGATAGATGCAAGATGTACAGCCAATCAAGGCTTAAAACTGACAGATGCAAGATGTACAGCCGATCGGGGCTCAAAACCGATAGATGCCAGATGTACAGCCAATCAGGGCTTAAAACTGACAGATGCAAGATGTACAGCCGATCGGGGCTCAAAACCGATAGATGCAAGATGTACAGCCAATCAGGGCTTAAAACTGACAGATGCAAGATGTACAGCCGATCGGGGCTCAAAACCGATAGATGCCAGATGGTCAGCCAATCATGGCTTAAAACTGACAGATGCAAGATGTACAGCCGATCGGGGCTCAAAATCGATAGATGCAAGATGTACAGCCGATCGGGGCTCAAAACCGATAGATGCAAGATGTACAGCCGATCGGGGCTCAAAATCGACAGATGCCAGATGGTCAGCCAACCAGGGTTTAAAGCCAATAGAAGTCAAATGTGCCATTGATCGGGGCCTAAAATCGACAGATGTCAGATATGCCAGTTGATCAGGGCTCAAGCCGATAGTTGTTCAGCGGATCGAGGCTCAAGCCAAGAAGATCATGCCAGGAGGAACTCCCAGTATGGGGATACTGCCAAGCTATAACTGAAAGAATAAGTCGATAGCATTGAGCCAATGATACACCTGCAGACACCGTGCCGCACCTTCTGCGCTTACGTCATCTGCAGGTGGGGGGCATTTGTTGACACCCGAAATATAATCAAGAACAAAGATGAGACCGAAGAGAAGATTGAGTCAAAGATGAAGATCCCAGGAATTCCTGCAAAGCTAAAACTACGGAAGAGTCGTCACCGAAGCTATCACCCAGCCGAAGCCCTTCCCGGCCAAGCCGATGTCCGGCGTTGTCATCACTCAGATGGCAATACTGATGAAACCCCTGTCTACGGACTGATGAAAACATATCAATGGAAGCGATGTCACCAATAGAGGGCCCTTTCGGGTGATGAAGCATTTGAAAAGACCCAAGTGGGCCTGTGAAAGCAGCTGAAAGACCCAAATGGGCCTGTGAGGAGGTGGCGTCGAGAGGCTGAATGTCCAAGGCGCGCCGGGAAGCTCAAGCCGAGGCCGCCGAGATGAGGCCTGTCGAGAGGGAGAAAAGGGTTATAAAAACCCCCTCCCTTTAAACAGATAGGAGGATCGATTGAAAAGGGGATCGATCGGAAAGAAAAAAAGGAAAAGATAGAGCAATAGAAAGATAGAGAGGGAGTCCTGTTCAGAGAGCGAGAGCCCCCCCTCAACCAAAAGAGAAGAGAAGAAATAGAAGAGAAGAAGAAGGAAGGTTCCAGGTGGGCACTGGGGAGGGAGAGGAGTCAATGCTCCGCCCTCCCCCATGCTTTCTTTTCTCTTTTCCTTCATGTAATCTTTAGAGTTTCATCTCGATTGATAGAGTGTAGCCGGACAATCCCGGCCTCGATTTGTATCTCCCTGTTCCTCATTTCCTCCCTATGAGCAATGTAAGTCTGGGAAAACGCATCGAAATAGAATATTACAGTGGCCTATTTGGGTACTGATGGATTGAAATTGCTGTTATCTTCCTCCGTTATTTCTTTTGCATCCGCTTGTCCATTACTTAGATGCTTTTGGTTTTCGTCCGGTGCTTCATATCTCGGAGTCGGTTCTCCTGTGAAGAATGAAGGCGGAACCCCAACCCTCGTTCAATGGGTTATTGGGCTCCGTCCCTCTCCTTTCTTCCATGGTACGATAGACCCTCTGGAGCATCGTGGATTTCTGTCGAGTTCACATCTAGTTCAGGGTCAGAGACATCAATCTCTTGACCGGTTGAACATCAGATGATCAGAGAAAGTCTTCTGCATAACCCTACGAGGCGATGGAGCTATGCCACTGCATAAGCTTCGTTGACCTCCAAAGGAACATCAAAATGGTGCTGCAGGCACGAACATGGCCAGGGGTCCAGTACCCCTCTGTTTGGCTTTTACCCCGGCACTCCGTGGGTGATTGTCTATCATCTCCTGGCAAATGCTAAGTCCAGGGGAGGTGCTGCCAAAATTCTCATAGTTCATTGAAACCCCATGTTTGATCTCCCCCCAGACGGCCGGCAGCAGGAAGAAGTGCATCCTTCAGAAGGCTATACGACGGTCTCATTTCCCCATCAATTCCACCCTCCAGATTCCTTTGGCATCCTTCTAACAGAAGTACCCATGAAACCCCCCTTTATACACCCCTGATTCGGTCTCAATCTGAGCCATAAAACCCAGAAATCCCAGAAACAGAGCATCGTTATTGAGCTCTGAAACCCTGAAATCCTTCCGCATTCCACCTTCTCGGCGTGCAAGTTTCCCCGCCGAGAGCCGAACTGCCGAGAGGCCTTCCTCTCTTGCTAAACGACAAAAAACCCCTTTCAGACCCTTCCACGTGAGACTACCGGCACCAAGCTCCCGGCGACAGGCTCCCGGCGTGCCCCGGAGCGCGTCGGGAAGCCTTGCGCCGAGAGCCCCCCTCCTTCTGCCACTTAGACCCGGGCCGAGAAGCCCCCCCCTTTGGCCACTTCATAGTGCGCCGAGAAGCCCCCCTTTGGCCACTTCATTGGCACGCCGAGAAGCCCCCTATTACAGCCCACGCCGAGAAGCTCCCTTCGGCCAGGGAATAGCGCGCCGAGAAGCCCCTCGCGCCGGGAGCTTTCTGCCGTCTTCCCTCTGCGCCGAGAACCTCGCGCCGGGAACCCCTTTGCCTCTTTGCCTTCGTGCAGGGAGCCTTCTTTCCCACTTTGCTATGCCGAGAGCCTGCTCCGCTGCCCAATTGACCTCCCCTACAGGTCCCTAACTGGATTCACATGCAACCCCGCAGGTTCGGCGGACCTTGTCTCTACAAGGGTTTCGTCGACCTCCGAGACGGGGAATAGTGATCGATGATAGAGACATGTACAGTCTCCTTGAGCCTTAGTGCTCCCCCGCTTTTCAGCTTTCATCCCGGCATTCCGTCGATATCAGCCTACATCATCCCTTGGCAGATGCTAAGTCTAGGGGAGGTGCTGCCAAAATTCCCCCAGGATGATGAAAGCCAATATTAAGCTGCCCCCGGGAACCTTTGCGCACTTGTACTGCATTGATAACATACTCAAATGTTGTTACTGAATCTTAAATCCGAATTTTGTTCCGGGGGCTCCGCCCCCGGAAACCCCCGCAAGGGGCGCTGCCCCCTTGACCCCCGCGACCTGACCGGGTAGGTCGATCCGCGTGCGAGGGCGCAACATTGAGCATTCGCTCACTTTCCGTCGTCCCGCATCGGGTTCACGAATAACCCCTTTAGCTCGGGAGGGCTCTACCACTGCATGAGTTCCACCGACTTCTACAGGGAATACCAAATATTGCCCCATGGCAAATATGCGATTCGGGAAGTTCAATACTTCTCTCTCTCTTGGCTTTCATCCCGGCACTCCGTGGGTGATAGCCTATTTCCCCCTGGGCATAACCCAGATAAAGGGAAGATGCTGTCGAAATATTGATCGATGTTTTAAACTCGTCACGGTCGCGGCTCAGGCTACCTGTGATTGAGATCCTCCTTCCCCCCTTAACCCCGGGCTTTGAACCGCTGACTTAACGATATCATCTGTTCCTACGGTTGGTGTCATTATCTTGCCCGCCTTTCTGGCTTCGGTATGAAGTTCCATTTCCGCACATGAATATACGTTTGCCTCTCGAGGCCTCCTACTTAGCGTTTAATCAAGGGTTGTCCTTCCTTGGAAGGACGTAATTAACGTCATAGCGTTCAGGGTATGACGGACTTCTGGTCCATATACGATCACTCATAATCGACTGATTAGAAGTCAGATCGAGCGCACAATAAAAATCGTCACTTCGGTGACTGGCACGCCAATAAATAAATAAATAAATAATAAAATAAATAAATAAATAAAATAAACTAAACTAAATAAAATAAATGCGTCCACATGTCTCCCTAGATGTTTTGGTGTAGAGACCTACAATGTTGTAGGTGGGTTGTTGGGCATAAAGGAAGGCGGTGTTCTAGAATCGAGGGGTGTGAGCTTCTCCTCCCATACTTCTGGATTTAATCGATTCTTGTTGGGGGCCGTGTCATGGCGGATGTCAGGCTTCCCCCTATTTTTGTAGGTGGTTGGTACAAAGTTGCGCAGCGGAAGCTTGGTGGGCCCATAACCCACAGGCTTCAGGATCATAGTGGTAGTTGAGGGTGGTAAATGTTCCAACGTTGAGTAAGTCCTGGAGGTTTCTTGGTTAATTGTATCGAGTTGCCTAGGGATGCGAGGCAGTATTGGCCATGTGTGTGGGCTTGATTGCCATGTGTCGACAGCGGTATCATGCTGAGTGTTGAGAATTGGGTAGCACGGTAATAGGAGTTGTCGGATGTGAGTAATTGTGCGCCAGTCTTTTTCGCGAATCGTGTTGTGTGGCCTAGCGTGCAGTCGGTTCGTGATTGGTGATGAGGACATGTCGTGGCCATTTGGACTGGTTATAAGGCACATGTGCTCGTTGCCCGGAGTCGGGGCAGTGATTTGACTGACCTTGATCGATGTGGATGTGCTCGGAGTGGATTCAAGGAATGAGACAGGTCGGTGTCAAGGGTGTGGCCTTGTGAGAATGTCATGAGTAGTCGAGGAAGCTAATCGAGTTATCTAAGCGCCCATGCAATCTGTGGTTAGCATATTGATGGTTCAGCAGACGTGGTGTCCGAGGCTAGACAAGTGATGTGATGGCTATAGATAGAGTGCTCGACTATAGCGAGACTCGAGAGAGTTTGGAACTCAGTGCTTTTGAAGTGCCGCAGACCGGATTGTGGTGCTAAGGTCAGAGGTTTCCCCTGGCTCGGGAGGAGCGGTGCAAGGGGAATTGTGTGTGAAGTGAGCGGTTGTTTAACCTGAGCGGTGTTGGGCTTAGGTGGGCACTGAGAGTTGGTTGCTGTTGGTTGGCAGTTCAGGGGAACTGCGGAATTGCCAAGTGTGGATTGGACGGATGTAGGGTGGAATAGTTGTCTCCTCGACGAAAGAATCCCCCGAAGTGTGAAGGTAAGATGGGAGCCCCGCCGTTGGGAATGTGTTGGAGGCGGTGGGCCCAGGGTTAGTGTGTTGGAGAAGTTCGAGGTTCAGGTGAGTGACCTCGTCGTTCTTTCCCCTCTCGAGAATTTGGTGTTGGCCGGAGAGCCATGGAGAACCAAGAGGGTGCCAAGTGGTGCGTGGCCAGTGTTCAAAGGAACTAATTAGTGGCCCCGCAAGAGAAGCAAGAGAGGATGTGGACAGAGGATTTTCGTTTGTTCAGGGACTGGCGAACGATTTTTCTGTCGCCGATGTCTTGTCCCTCAGGTTGGTTGTTGTATGATGCGAGTTTTGAACTGTGAAATCTTTTGTGGTCGATCGTAGTGAGTCTCATGAGTTTGGATGGTGACCGGAGAGATGTTGGCCTCGAGACTAGTGTTAAACGATGAGCCTCGAGGTGTGTTGACCCTGAATGTGAACGGTGCTGATTGTGTGAAGTCGACGGAAGAGTCAAGGTCAGCCGAGATGGCAGTGAGAGTGTTGTTGGATGTGAGTTGTGATTGTGCTCCTTGTGAGGAGTACTCGGCATTCAGCGATTGAGGAAGCCGATGTCCCTAGTGGTTTGCTGGGCATGGACTTCCCAGTCATGGAGTGGAGTCGGGTCTCTACTCGTGTATTTTTCTCCGCACGTGGAGCGTGCCGAAGGATTGTTCATGCCCTGGGGAGTTTCAGGAAGCTGAGGTGATGTCAGAGTTGTCAGTTTATGTGGATCCCAATCGGTCGGAGGATCAGTGTGAATTGGTGTGGTAGAGCGAGAGGGCTTTTCCCGGTTGTATTGGTCTGGCGGTGCTCCTCAGAGGAGGTTGCGTGGAGAGTGTGGTGGTTATGTTGTGGCCATGGGGTCTTACCCGTTGGGTGAGTTCTTCCCCGTGAGTCCTGTGCTTTGTCCCAAATTTCAAGGATAAAATTTCTATAAGGGAGACGACTATAATGTCCCAGATTTTCGGATCGTATGTTCGCAGGTTACGGATCGTGTCCGAGTGGGTTTCAGACTTTCATATCGACTTTTCGGACCCTTTGATGGTGTTTATGTATGTTATTTCGAGTCCGTGGCGGCGCGTTGATTAGCCTGGCTTTTTCCTGAAATTTTATGTTTTTCTGTATGTTAAAGGATCTTCATTGACTCAGGGGGAGTTAAAATACTCATCTTCTGTCTAAAAGATTATATGTTTTTCTTGAAATGCCCCCTATAAAAAATTCATGATTTAAGGACTATAATCATGCAACTCTAGGATTAAGGATCTTGAAAAGGGGGAATTTTGCTTATGGAACAACCTTAAAATAACTTGATGAATTATGTTTAAGCTTTTTTCTGACAATATGAAATTGTAAAGAGGCTATTCTGGATGAAAATTTTAATTACAGTAGTGATTTTAAACAATGTTCTTTCATCTGAACAAAGAAAAAGGGACACCTTGTGACATGAAATACCTTTGCATAGCAATGGCTATGACTGCTGAGAAATCAGATCCCATTGCCTTGAAGTGATGAAGACTGTGTCATGAAGCATTCTAGCTAACTCGGCTAGCAAATTGAAAGGAAAATCAATAATGGCAGAGCAATAACTGCACTTGCCGAGAAACTACATTCCTTCACCAATGAAGTGATGGATTCTGCATGTCATGAAGTAAGCAGTTACCTCTGTAGAAAGAGGATGATGAGTCATGCTGAGTAATCGAAGATTCTGGTATTGAAGAAATATGTTTCCTCGTGTCAAAAGGTAGATTACATCTGAATGTTCCAATTTCTGTAAACAAAAAAAAGGGGTGACCTACAAAAATTCTCTGATTTTAAAAGTTGGTTAATCTCACTACTTGTTAAAATTATTCTTAGAAGTGTCTTTTGAATTTGCGTTGTAAAATTGAAGGAATTGAGCTAAATATTCACTTAAATAGCTGTCTTAATTCTATTCTATATGCAGAATTCATTCTTTTTCCGGATTTGTCTTTCTTCTTGGATAATAATGATAAATCCTGAGATCGATCTTTTTTTTTGGAATTTCTTTTTATAACAGTCTTTACACGGAAATTGGGCTTTCCATTTTAAAATCCCTGAATCATTGCGTTGGTTAAGCCTCCAAATTTCAGATTAGAGTCCATCTTGGTCTTAGGTCTTCTCTCCCTGGGTAATGTTTTGATGATGTCAAAAGGGGGAGAGAGAGTCATGTGCATTGTCCTAAGTCAATTAGGGGTTGCATTTATTCACTATGTATTTGCATTTACATTTTGAGGTCATGTATTCTTTTTTAATGAAATGAAGTTTACTGTTGGATGTGATAAAGTTTACTGTTGGATGACTCTGTTTGTGCACACATGTGGTCGATAAAAAGACTTGAATGTGCTACTTGAAGCACAATGACTCATAGTTGTCATCATCAAAAAGGGAGAGAATGTTGTGTCCCTGGTTTTGATGGTGATTAACTATGAATCATTGCGATTAAGTCTTCTCATCTTATTGGTCTTAAGGTTGTATAAATCATCTAACAATACATGTTTTTCAAGAGCTTAACGAGTATTGGAAGCCTTTATGTCAAACTTCAGAATGTGTATTATGGTGCACTGCACAGTGGAGACTTCACCATGGAAGTAGCTGTAATGCCCTGGATCTCGTTGGATCTCGTAGGATCTTTAATGGATCTTTCGGATCTGTTTCGGATTGGTTTCGTTGAGTTTCGGTTCGCTTTTGTGGCTTCCGAGTTGAGTTTGACGAGCCGTGTGGGTTTTTCTCACGTACTAGCTACGGAACCCTACGGTGAGTTTATTTGTCAATTCTCGAACTCGTGGATGCTACAGCGACGATGTACTCCTCGAGCCGGTCGTTTCGACTATTTTTGTGTATTTTTCTGAATTTGTGTATTTTCGGCGCATTTTCGGAATTTTCGGAAATTAGGAAAATTTCCTAATTTCTTTTCCTTTTTCTTTTTCTTTCCTCTCTCCCCTCCTCATTTCTCACCGCCGCCGTCTCTCTCCCGTTCTCTCTCGTTCTCTCCCCTTTTCGGCTCCGGCTGCAGACGGAGGCGTAGGTGGGCGAGGTGGCGAGGCCGTGGAGCTGTCGAGGTGCGCGAAGGGGCGAGGATCGGATCGATTCTGGCGCGATCCCGAACGGTGGATTCAAAGCCGGTGAAATTGGTTCGCGAGTGGTTTTCGGCGTGGTTTAGTCCCTTCGGGGCACGGTTTCTTCGGTGGAGGTAGGGTGACGGATCCTTGCTTCCTTACCTTCGTTTTCCCTGCCATTGCACGGCGTTCGGCTAGGAAACGAGTGTGTTTGGGCTTGTTTTGCCTAAACCGTGATTTTCGTGGTTTTTAGGGTCGGCCGGTAAACGGTGACCGTTTGCGGTTCAGTTAGTTTCTAAATGACCGCAGGGATGTTAGAATCCCATCCACGTTGATTTCGTGCGATTCGGTGTTCATTCGAGGCCGGTAGAAGCCCGGGAACCTCGGTGACCCACTTAGGGTGGATTTGTCTAAATCGCCCGGATCGAGCGTTTTTGGTGTTGCATGTGGGCATTTTGGCCCTTGAATGTTGTTATTCGGTGTTGCGGTGTGTTTCCCCTGCGTTTCGGCGTGAATGGGGCGTGGAACGGGCCGATCCGGCCATTCCTATGTTTTCCCGCCGTAACCGAAGTAGCGGTCATGCCAGCGACCGTTACTTGTCTTTAGCGGCCCTACGACTGACCGTCGTTTGGTCTGCATCGTTTTAGCGCTTTTGGCTTCTGGGTGAGTGACGGCCCTAGAGTGGCGCGTCGCTTCCTTGTAACGCGCCTAGGTTAGTGCGTTACTTCGCCTTCGTCGTTTTATGTTGGGGTTGAGTCGGTTAGTCTAACGCGCTTGACCCAGTGCGTTAGATGGAAGTGGCGCGCCTTGCCCAGGCCGTTACTTGCCAGTTGACTGACGTTGACTCGTCGAGGCGGTGCCTCTAGCGGTCGTGCCCCTATGCGTTGTTTGAGTGTGACGTGCCTGCCCCTGGCCGTTACATTCTCTTTTGGTCGAGGTTGGGTTGACTGCACCGTTGGGTGTGACGGTGGGGACCCCGTGCGTCGTTTGTGAGTAACGCGCATGCCTCCGACCGTTGTTTGCTGTGGTGTTGGGTTGAGGGTGGCCATGCCGTCTGTGAGTAACGGATGGGTCCCCCGTGCGTCGTTTGGTTCTGACGGCCCTCCCCTGCCGCGCTGTTTCGTGAGTGACGCTCCTGGCTTAGCGCGTTACTTCGCTTTGGTTTGGGTTTGCTGCACCGTTGAATGTGACGGTGGGTGCCCCGTGCGTCGTTTGCTTGTAACGCCCTGCTCCCGTGCGTTACTTGGCTTTTGC
This sequence comes from Amorphophallus konjac, assembly GCA_022559845.1. Classification (NCBI taxonomy): domain Eukaryota; kingdom Viridiplantae; phylum Streptophyta; class Magnoliopsida; order Alismatales; family Araceae; genus Amorphophallus; species Amorphophallus konjac. The sequence goes on from CM040126.1 coordinate 393,567,320, forward strand.
GTGGTTTGTAGGTTATCAGGGTGGTGTGAGTGACGGCCTGGTGTCCGTCCGTCGTTTGGGAAATAACGGCCCTAACCTAGACCGTCGCTTGCTTGTAGCGGTCTAGAGCTGGTGCGTTACTTTCCTTGTGCCTTGGTTTTCCGCCCGATGATTCTGTGTGTCTTGGCTTGGCCTTGTGGTCTGCCCGTTGTCCCGTGGATGTCTCTTGACGTCCTATGAGGGTTAAGACTACGTTGTAAGGTAGCCAGGAGTCTTCTTGCTTGTGGTAGGGTTCCTTATCCTACCTTTGCATGTGCTTGTTTGGGTTTCGGTCAACCTGGTCTGACCCAGTGGTTGACATGTGACCTTGTTTGCGCGTGTCTTAGCGGTCCTGTCCTGCCTAAGACACTGCTTCTGGATGCTTCGAGGTATTGTTCTACCTCGGTTTGCGTGTCCAGGTGTGCTGAGGGTTCTTGATGTCTCCCTCCGGTCTCCGTGTGTCGTTTTCTGCGGAGCGTGGTTTCTTTGGCTTAGGATTAGACCGATTGGCGGCTTGTTCCGCTGTTGTGACGATCTTACCTTTGAGTCGTTTGGCTCAGGATCGTTACATAGGAGGTCTAGTTGCTTGTCCTGAGTTGTCGGCAGTGGTGGTGCTGCCATTTGGTGCTTCGAAGTGCGTGTGGATGGGCATGGTTGCCTGTCTGTACTTCGGCACTTGTGTTTTGAGCTTCTGTGTCGTGTGAAGCCTCCACTTGTTCTTGCCTAAGGCCGCGGGCCGACCCGCTAGCGGATGGCGGAGGGTTTTTCCCAGTGAGCGGTTTTTAGTTAGTTCCGCGGGCTCCTAGTCAACGGTAGCGTCCTGCCGAGGGAGAATACTAGCTAGAGGACCTGGCTTAGACTATAGCCAGTGTGTGCACACGTGGTCAGGGGTTAGGACTTACGTCGACGGGCGTGACCCTGACTAGTTACTTGTTTTGCTGTTACTGTTTGGTTCAGCTTGTGTCTCAGTCTCTGCTGTTGTTACAGCAGTACTGTAGGTGAGACACTTGAGGTGCGGCGTCAGACGTCAGTGGACGCAGCTGGCTTTTAAGGGGGTGCTTCCGTCACGTGACGCGTAGCTTTCGGCGTTTTCCTGTGCGCTGTGACCTTTGCGAGTTGCCCGTTCGTGGCTGCACTCGGGGTCAGTGGTTTGTCGTCCGCGCGATGTTCCGATCGTGCGCGGGGCTTTGTGCACGACGTTCCCTGTCGTGTTTTGTCTGTTTCCCGGTGTCGGCGTTCGCCTTCGCCTTTGTTTGGGGCTGGTTGACAGACTGGTGTACCCTTCTGTGTGAGTTTAGGGTCATCCATCTGTTGCCTTTGTTTGGAGTAGTTTGGGATACCGAGGTTAGTTCGGTAGCCGCTTGTTTGGTGCGGGTTCTCACCCTCTCCTGCGTGTTCCCTACTCCTACTTCCCGTCTGTTCCTTTACAGCTTTGTAGTGTAGCTTTCCTGCTTTGCTACGTTTGTTGCTGCTTCCGTTGCCTTCGCTTTGTGCGGTTTTCCAGTGGGGATCCGCGTGACCCCTACTGAGTTTCTGTTGAGACTCACCCCTGCTGCTTTTCAGGTGGGTTTTCGCCGTCTGCCTCTGCTGTTCCTGGCGGAGTGCTCGCTTGCTGTGTAGCTGCCAGCTGTACCTGCGGTCGGGCTTCTTCCGACTTCTGTGTACGTTTCTTCTGTCGTACTGTACTGTGCTAGACTTGTTGTCTTCCTTGGGCTAGACTCTGGTGTATAATTGAAAACTTGAATGTTTAATAAAAGGGTAATTTTATTTCTGCTACTTTAGCAATCCAATCTAATGAAATTTAATTGCTTACTGTTATATCTGCTGGCTTCAATGTATTTCCCACACAATCCTTTTTCCCTTCGGCGCTTTCCCGCGCTTGGGAGGCCTCGCGGGTCCCATGTGGTATCACGTGTATTCGGTATTTATACCGGGTGCACCGGGTATCCGGAATCCGGGTCGCTACAGGTGGTATCAGAGCAGTGTTCTGAGATGTTCGGAGTTCTTTTCTGAGCTATCAGATCATTGTCGTGTGAGATACATGGAAATCCAGATATACAGTTACCAGAGTCTTTAGGCCCAGTACAGTCTCTTGCTGGCGTAGGTGTTGCGATGGTTTATCGCGGTGCTTTTTGCGTGTGGTCTTGTACGTGCTTGGTTGGCACTGTGCGAGATGGTTTTGCTCTCGTCTAGATGAGACGATGTGCTTCGTTCGGTTTTGAAGTTGGTCTCGATCGTGGTGCACTTTGCAGTGTTTGTCGGTTGGCATGAACCTGCAGTGCCTTGTTCGAGCTATTTTCTGTATTTTGCTCAGGTGGCTTATGACTTTTAGCGTTGGTGTGATGGCCACGCACGTTCTTACGTTGCTTGGGTTGTCCCAGCTTGAGTTTGTGTAGCTCCTGATGCTTCGTTGTTTTGGTTGCTTCGATTGTCGTGTTGCCTCGATTGAGAAGTTGCTCGAGCGAGCCTTGGATTTTCCCTTCCTGGTGAGCTGTTGTTGTTGAGCTTGTTGCTTCTCATCCCTCTTTGGTGAAGCTTTTCGAGGTTTGCCTTGGAATTGCTGTCTTGGTTGTGCCTTTGTCCTGTGTCTGCTTAAGTGTAGACAGCTTTGTTTTGAGCCTGATCTGCTCCTTGTTGTACGGTTGCTTAGCTTTGGACTCCATGATGGTGTTAAGAGCTGTTGTGTACCGTAGTTGTCGTGCTGTGTCTAACGGCCGATGTGTTGTGAAGGCTCATTTATTGTGTCAGGACGTGATGGTGAGCTGAGACTGATGCTTTCCTTGTGCTTTGCGCTGAAGCTGGTGCTCTTCTCTTGTTGCACTCAGGCTCTTTGTGATCGGTTGTTCGCGTGATCGGTGCTCGTGGCGTGTGAATTGCGATCTTTGTTGATTGCGATGGCGCTGGTGTGTGCTGAGATGCGATTATCGATGTTGTTCTGTTGCCTGTGCACGTTGTTGAGAGTACAGCTGGAGTGTGTGGGCTGGCTACCCATTTGTCGAGAGGTCTTGTTCCTTTCTCGATGTGGCTTTGTCTTGGCTTCTCGTGCCTTGACTTTGATTGTTGCCGTGCCGTTGTTCGTGGTTTTCTTGTGTTGGCATCGGCATTGTGCGAGTGTTGGGGAATTTGTCGGCATCTTGCGGATTGAGTACCCTCTACTCTGCTTTTTCTTCTTGGGTGTTATGCTCTTGAGGCGTGTTGCTAGTCCTTGAGTTGCATTCCCTGAACATTGTTGTTGTTTTTCGTTGTCGTGGGTCTTCTCTTGGTGAGCAGTCTGATGCGTGACCTGTCTCTTGTGGTCGTGTGCTCAGCTGTTTTTGTGCCTTGTTGTGACCCTGCTTGCAGTTGTGTTCGTGGTTCTGCGTGTTAAGTAGAGCCGGAACTCTGCAGGTGTTGCCGTTGTGTTGTTTTGGCGCTGTTTCTTTATGATTTTGTGTCTCTGCCTTGGACCATGGTCTTGTCAGTTGGCTTGCTGTGCTCTCTTTCCTGGTGGAGTTAGCCTGCGACTTGATCAGATGTGATGTCTGAGTGAGTGCTGACTTGATTGTGTTTCGGGTCCAGCAGTGTTGTTGTTGTCGTTGGTGTCCTGTGTGCCAGGTGTTCCCTGTTGCCTTTGGCACTGGAGCCGATGATGTTGCGAGCTGTCAGCTGTAGGGACTGCGTTCCTTGTGTAAGCTGCCGCTTGCCGTGTTGTTATTGTGTTTTTCTCGGTTGTTTGTTGTTGTGGCTGTCGTGTCTCTAATTCTGGTGAGACGTAAACGACGTTGCCCTTGCTTCGGAGGTGTCAGATGTATTCACTTTGGTGCCATACTCGTGCTGTAGACTTGCTGTCTTGGAAGCTGAGTGTGTACCTGTAATTGTGATCTGACGGTGTTCCTCTGAGCTGTGTTTTCCGAGTTTTGTGCTGTTGGGTTGTTCTTCCCTGCTTCTCCTTTGTTAGTCCTGAATTTCGAGGGCGAAATTCTTTGAAGGGGGGGAGGATGTAATGCCCTGGATCTCGTTGGATCTCGTAGGATCTTTAATGGATCTTTCGGATCTGTTTCGGATTGGTTTCGTTGAGTTTCGGTTCGCTTTTGTGGCTTCCGAGTTGAGTTTGACGAGCCGTGTGGGTTTTTCTCACGTACTAGCTACGGAACCCTACGGTGAGTTTATTTGTCAATTCTCGAACTCGTGATGCTACAGCGACGATGTACTCTCGAGCCGGTCGTTTCGACTATTTTTGCGTATTTTTCTGAATTTGTGTATTTTCGGCGCATTTTCGGAATTTTCGGAAATTAGGAAAATTTCCTAATTTCTTTTCCTTTTTCTTTTCTTTTCCTCTCTCCCCTCCTCATTTCTCACCGCCGCCGTCTCTCTCCCGTTCTCTCTCGTTCTCTCCCCTTTTCGGCTCCGGCTGCAGACGGAGGCGTAGGTGGGCGAGGTGGCGAGGCCGTGGAGCTGTCGAGGTGCGCGATGAGGCGAGGATCGGATCGATTCTGGCGCGATCCCGAACGGTGGATTCAAAGCCGGTGAAATTGGTTCGCGAGTGGTTTTCGGCGTGGTTTAGTCCCTTCGGGGCACGGTTTCTTCGGTGGAGGTAGGGTGACGGATCCTTGCTTCTTACCTTCGTTTTCCCTGCCATTGCACGGCGTTCGGCTAGGAAACGAGTGTGTTTGGGCTTGTTTTGCCTAAACCGTGATTTTCGTGGTTTTTAGGGTCGGCCGGTAAACGGTGACCGTTTGCGGTTCAGTTAGTTTCTAAATGACCGCAGGGATGTTAGAATCCCATCCACGTTGATTTCGTGCGATTCGGTGTTCATTCGAGGCCGGTAGAAGCCCGGGAACCTCGGTGACCCACTTAGGGTGGATTTGTCTAAATCGCCCGGATCGAGCGTTTTTGGTGTTGCATGTGGGCATTTTGGCCCTTGAATGTTGTTATTCGGTGTTGCGGTGTGTTTCCCCTGCGTTTCGGCGTGAATGGGGCGTGGAACGGGCCGATCCGGCCATTCCTATGTTTTCCCGCCGTAACCGAAGTAGCGGTCATGCCAGCGACCGTTACTTGTCTTTAGCGGCCCTACGACTGACCGTCGTTTGGTCTGCATCGTTTTAGCGCTTTTGGCTTCTGGGTGAGTGACGGCCCTAGAGTGGCGCGTCGCTTCCTTGTAACGCGCCTAGGTTAGTGCGTTACTTCGCCTTCGTCGTTTTATGTTGGGGTTGAGTCGGTTAGTCTAACGCGCTTGACCCAGTGCGTTAGATGGAAGTGGCGCGCCTTGCCCAGGCCGTTACTTGCCAGTTGACTGACGTTGACTCGTCGAGGCGGTGCCTCTAGCGGTCGTGCCCCTATGCGTTGTTTGAGTGTGACGTGCCTGCCCCTGGCCGTTACATTCTCTTTTGGTCGAGGTTGGGTTGACTGCACCGTTGGGTGTGACGGTGGGGACCCCGTGCGTCGTTTGTGAGTAACGCGCATGCCTCCGACCGTTGTTTGCTGTGGTGTTGGGTTGAGGGTGGCCATGCCGTCTGTGAGTAACGGATGGGTCCCCCGTGCGTCGTTTGGTTCTGACGGCCCTCCCCTGCCGCGCTGTTTCGTGAGTGACGCTCCTGGCTTAGCGCGTTACTTCGCTTTGGTTTGGGTTTGCTGCACCGTTGAATGTGACGGTGGGTGCCCCGTGCGTCGTTTGCTTGTAACGCCCTGCTCCCGTGCGTTACTTGGCTTTTGCGTGGTTTGTAGGTTATCAGGGTGGTGTGAGTGACGGCCTGGTGTCCGTCCGTCGTTTGGGAAATAACGGCCCTAACCTAGACCGTCGCTTGCTTGTAGCGGTCTAGAGCTGGTGCGTTACTTTCCTTGTGCCTTGGTTTTCCGCCCGATGATTCTGTGTGTCTTGGCTTGGCCTTGTGGTCTGCCCGTTGTCCCGTGGATGTCTCTTGACGTCCTATGAGGGTTAAGACTACGTTGTAAGGTAGCCAGGAGTCTTCTTGCTTGTGGTAGGGTTCCTTATCCTACCTTTGCATGTGCTTGTTTGGGTTTCGGTCAACCTGGTCTGACCCAGTGGTTGACATGTGACCTTGTTTGCGCGTGTCTTAGCGGTCCTGTCCTGCCTAAGACACTGCTTCTGGATGCTTCGAGGTATTGTTCTACCTCGGTTTGCGTGTCCAGGTGTGCTGAGGGTTCTTGATGTCTCCCTCCGGTCTCCGTGTGTCGTTTTCTGCGGAGCGTGGTTTCTTTGGCTTAGGATTAGACCGATTGGCGGCTTGTTCCGCTGTTGTGACGATCTTACCTTTGAGTCGTTTGGCTCAGGATCGTTACATAGGAGGTCTAGTTGCTTGTCCTGAGTTGTCGGCAGTGGTGGTGCTGCCATTTGGTGCTTCGAAGTGCGTGTGGATGGGCATGGTTGCCTGTCTGTACTTCGGCACTTGTGTTTTGAGCTTCTGTGTCGTGTGAAGCCTCCACTTGTTCTTGCCTAAGGCCGCGGGCCGACCCGCTAGCGGATGGCGGAGGGTTTTTCCCAGTGAGCGGTTTTTAGTTAGTTCCGCGGGCTCCTAGTCAACGGTAGCGTCCTGCCGAGGGAGAATACTAGCTAGAGGACCTGGCTTAGACTATAGCCAGTGTGTGCACACGTGGTCAGGGGTTAGGACTTACGTCGACGGGCGTGACCCTGACTAGTTACTTGTTTTGCTGTTACTGTTTGGTTCAGCTGGTGTCTACATCTCTGCTGTTGTTACAGCAGTACTGTAGGTGAGACACTTGAGGTGCGGCGTCAGACGTCAGTGGACGCAGCTGGCTTTTAAGGGGGTGCTTCCGTCACGTGACGCGTAGCTTTCGGTGTTTTCCTGTGCGCTGTGACCTTTGCGAGTTGCCCGTTCGTGGCTGCACTCGGGGTCAGTGGTTTGTCGTCCGCGCGATGTTCCGATCGTGCGCGGGGCTTTGTGCACGACGTTCCCTGTCGTGTTTTGTCTGTTTCCCGGTGTCGGCGTTCGCCTTCGCCTTTGTTTGGGGCTGGTTGACAGACTGGTGTACCCTTCTGTGTGAGTTTAGGGTCATCCATCTGTTGCCTTTGTTTGGAGTAGTTTGGGATACCGAGGTTAGTTCGGTAGCCGCTTGTTTGGTGCGGGTTCTCACCCTCTCCTGCGTGTTCCCTACTCCTACTTCCCGTCTGTTCCTTTACAGCTTTGTAGTGTAGCTTTCCTGCTTTGCTACATTTGTTGCTGCTTCCGTTGCCTTCGCTTTGTGCGGTTTTCCAGTGGGGATCCGCGTGACCCCTACTGAGTTTCTGTTGAGACTCACCCCTGCTGCTTTTCAGGTGGGTTTTCGCCGTCTGCCTCTGCTGTTCCTGGCGGAGTGCTCGCTTGCTGTTGTAGCTGCCAGCTGTACCTGCGGTCGGGCTTCTTCCGACTTCTGTGTACGTTTCTTTCTGTCGTACTGTACTGTGCTAGACTTGTTGTCTTCCTTGGGCTAGACTCTGGTGTATAATTGAAAACTTGAATGTTTAATAAAAAGGTAATTTTATTTCTGCTACTTTAGCAATCCAATCTAATGAAATTTAATTGCTTACTGTTATATCTGCTGGCTTCAATGTATTTCCCACACAATCCTTTTTCCCTTCGGCGCTTTCCCGCGCTTGGGAGGCCTCGCGGGTCCCATGTGGTATCACGTGTATTCGGTATTTATACCGGGTGCACCGGGTATCCGGAATCCGGGTCGCTACAGTAGCCATAAGTCTATCTGTTTCAAGGACGAGTTGTAGAAGTCCTTAGATCAAGTGGGAAGCCGACGCTGTTAAGGTCTCCCCGCTATGGTAACAAAGCAGACTAAAAGAAGCTTGCAGGTGACAAATAGCTTCTAAGGCCGACAAATAGATAGACACAGGTGAAAAATGGCTAACCGGGCTAACAAATGTCAAATAACATTGAAGCCAGCAAGTGTCAATAGATCTCTCCAGCTTTGTTCAGCAGCTCAAGTTCATCAGCGGCAGTAGCCCAAACTCAACAAGCCATGAAGAGGAGTCAACGCCATGTGAACGCAAAGTCGACTCCAGTGTAGCATAAGCCCAACAGAATTTTTTTCCAGCTCAATGCAAAGCATCAGAAAAATGATCCCAAGGAGAAGATTTCGTTAAAGACGGAGTCAACTCCAGCAGTCCATGGAGTCGACCCCAGTTCAGCCAGAGCCACTCGCTAGATGAAGCAACAAAAGGCGACGGCTTGTGCCGCATAGTGGTGACAAATAGGTCGTCAACGATGACAAATAGGCGATAAGGCTGAAAAATACCTTCCTAAGGGTGAAAAATAGACGACAGAACAAAAAGCTTGAAAAGTGTAGAAGCGGAGTCGACTCTAGTTGCAAATGGAGTCGACTCCAGTCACGTTGAGCTAAGGAGATGATCAAAGGCGGCGGCTAACGAGTGATAAGGGTGAAAAATAACTTGTTATGGGTGACAAATGGTCGATAGCAGTAACAAATAGCTTTCTAACGGTGAACAATGGCTCATAGCCGTGACACCTGAAGAGTGATCAAGGTTGTTCGAAGGATTTAATCGTGCATGGGTTTCCTAACCCAACCATCTCGGATTTGGAGCTTTTATAAGCAATGGACTACCTTGATAAACCTCATTTGAGATCAACGAACGAGATTAATCTCCACGTCTAATGATTGTCGATATTGATGGGTTTAAGCCAGATAAGATTCTGAAGAGATAAAGCAAAAGAGTCCTAGCTTCTATGTTTATGGAAGGAAGGAGTTGATCAGGAGTCTATCAAGAGTCCTACTTTGTCATGGCACCTCCGTGGGTCTCCATACCCTACAGAAGATAGAGTACTTCAACACAGAGAGAAAATAATAGAGATCGCAGACGACAAACAAATGGTGTGCAACCAGAAAAATCAGGGTGACTTCATACTATCTACAAGCAGCAGACAGAGCCACACAGAAGTATCGTCAAAAGGAATTCTTGCTGAACTTGAGGATTCAAGCGCGAAGATCAGAATTGGAGTGCAGCGGCATCAATTGACACACAGATCTCGTTTGCTACTTTGAGAAAAGTATTCTAAATTTGATATGCGTTTCAGATTATCTTTTCTACTTTCTTTCTTTTTGTTTCTTTGGTTCTCTCAGAACTATCATGGAAGATAGGAAGTGCAAGATGTGAGTCAGCGGATTTGAGAGAAGAGGTTCTCTCGTTAAGCTACGGATCAGCGGTAGTTGTTTGGGTTGTTTTTCAAACGTTAAGTGCTTAGTACTAGTGGAAGCCTCACTTAGTTGAGTGAGGGGTGGACGTAGGTCTCTGAGTTGAGGATCGAACCACCTTAAAAATTCTTATCACTTTGTGTGGTGTGTGATTTCATATCTTTCTAATTATCTTTGAAGCGCTAGTTGCTGTTTAGGACCGAGTGCATATAACTCCATCTATTCTGCGCATTAATTCCATATCTATAACGCTTGAGAAGTTAAAAAGGGGGCAGATCTATTCAACTCCCTTCTAGATCAGCCTCTCCGCACCTAACATCCCTGATCCCCCCACCCCTCCCTACGCCCTCTTCCCCTCGCTCTCAGGCGCGTAGGGGCCGCGCCCCTGCCGTTCCCTGATCTCCCCCCCACCTCTCCCTGCGCCCTCTCCCCCTCTGACTCTGATGTGTAGGCCCCCCCCCCCCCACCCCTCCCTACACCTCTCCCCCTCTACCTCCGACGAGTAAGGGCTATGCCCCACCCCCTCCTTGATATGCCCCCATCATTTCCATGAATGGCATATCTATAATTTTACCCGTAATAGTGGCATTATGCAAAAAATCGTAAATTAAATTATGCATAGCTATGCTCGACTTTGTCATTATCTTAATTTGTTTCCCCTAATAAATTCTTTCATTCTATGCATTTCATTAGAATTTTAGTATAGTTTTAGGAAGTGGGATTATTTCTTTTCCATTTTACATTTTAATATGTTGCGCAAGTTTCTTTTTTATGACTTTTAACATGAAAAGGTGAGAGATGGTTGATTTTGTGCCCTAAGGTCACTCCGGTAGAGAGTTAGGATAACCCATATTAAGTTCATGGATCCAAAAAATCTCTTAGGCCCGGTTTGATAAAGGAATGGTCGGCCCCTTGTCGGCTGCATCGTGGGGCGGGTCATCTCCCCCCCTCACACACATGGTCTTACTCGACCTTATTCTACCATGTTGGCCGAATAAGCAGACCTCAGCCGATTTTCAAAGACCCCCTTATTTAACCCATGTTCGATTTGACAACAAAAAGAACCAACTTAACTCACCTATTGATGTGAGATAGATAATCCATAGTTAACTTGAATTTACTCCACTTTTCACCTAATTAACTAATTCACCTTATCAAATCAGAGTGAGTTAAATCTAGTTAACTTGGATTAATCCGAGAAGAATCCACTATCAAATTGGGGCTCAAAGAACAAATGAAACAAATCTAACACATGCATAACATTAACTAGCATAGAGCAAGTTTTAGTAGTTTCTTTAGTTATGCTATCCGATATTAGCATGACAAGATGCATTTCATTGGGCGCGCGCGCACACAAACACACATGCACGCGTAGAACATGACATGCATTTTGGATCGTCCAATTAACTAACGAAGGGTTAGACATGTAAATTATGCATAATAGTAAGTAATGAATAATGGATAATGGCAACAAGCATGAATCCTATACACTTTATTGAAGCCGGAGGCATAGTGGAGAATCCATTGTAGACGTCTCCACTTGAAGGATCGATGCTTAAGACATGGATGGCGTAAAACCTATCTGTCGTGAATATGTTTCCTATTTTGCATTATGAGTATCAGTTTTTGCCCACTCGAACCAAAAGGTAAAATTATCATAGCTTGAAAACTAATTATAATTTAAATTTAAATTACCAGATAAGATAATTGATTTTTAGTCATAATGTATAAGAATATTAATATTAGTAAAGAACAAACAATTGTTTCCATTGTGCAAACGCGCGATGGCTCGTTTACTTAACTACTAAATAACCGGTGAACAAATCCCATAGTTGTTACTTGATTATAATTAATCAAGCTTAAACAATAATGGAACTCAGCTTATTTAATATTAAAAAAATCGAATTCGATACAAGTTTACTTGATAATAAACAGCTAAAGATTGGATAGAGGAGGTCTGAATTTGATGCGGCTCGTCTATGGTGACACCTATTTTGTAGTATTTTTTGGCTATTTAATTTAAGAGTTTTTTTTTTAGTTTTTAGTCTTTATCATGTGTCGTATTTATAGATTGATGTTTTTATTTTTGCCCTCTAATATTTTTTTTGATATTAATAAAAAATATCTCTAATCCACCTATTTTGTTAGAAGTCCTCCAAATCTTCTTCATTAAATGAAAAGTCCCCTGCCTTCGACTTTGTATACAATACTTAACCTAACTATAGTTAAGGCACCAATGTGATTAAATGACAAAAAATCACTTGAATAATGCTCACCCAAAGAGAGAGAACGATAGGGTGAGAGAGAAAGGGAGATGGACAGCGAGAGAGGGTGTCGATGGGGGTCTCCCCCTCCAACACTGGCACCTCCACCAGTGGGGTGGAATGCACGGTCGGGGTGAGAGGGGGGAAGAGAGAGAGAGAGCGAGGGGGCAACGGGGTTGGGGTGCTACTTTGCCACGGGGGGGAGATGGGGGCACCAAGTTATCGTGGGGAGAAGGTGGGTGCTGTGCTGGATATTAGAAGGGTTGTTGGGTGGGGTTCAGGGTGAGGTGACACGAGGGAGAGAGGGATTGTCGGGGGGTTGGGGATGGGGTTGTCGTGAGAGAGTGGGGTGGCTTGAGTGGGGGGTGACGGTGGAGATGCGGGAGGTGGGGAAGGGAGACAGAAGGAGGAGGCATGGGGGGGTTATTTGTAGGGATTATGGATTGGGGGAATAATATAGGGGGCTTGGGAGGTGAGGGAGAGTTTCACATGTGAGAGAGAGAGAGAGAGAGAGAAAGGATGGAGGGTACTCGTGGGGGTCCACCTCAGACGTCATCATGTCCACCGAGTGGGGTGGGGTGCTGAGAGAGAGAGAAAGAGAGGAGTGGATGACATGGGGGGTCTCCCCTCCGATCCTAGCATCTCGTGTAGAGAGAGAGAGAGAGGACGAGTCCCTTCTCTCTCCCTGCTATCTTTTCCCTTGGACGTGCATCCATGCTTGTTGCCTTCATCCCTCCCTCTTCTATAGCCCGTCTGCCATCATTATCCCTATGGCACTAGACCTGCCATAGCCACCTCCTACGTCCCCTCTAGCTCTATAGCCCATGTCCTTTCTTGCTCTAGCACTGGCATTAAGGGCGCGTTTGGGCACTCTCTTTATGGAGGGATTTTTTTTTCAAAATCCCTCTAGAGAGAGAAGAAGCTCCTTTTAGGGAACTGTTAGAGATTGTCAACTCTCCCTCCTTTTATTCCTATATCTCTCTATATCTCGAAATCCGCTCTAAAAAAAGTTTGATGGGACATTGTTTCATTTGGAAAAGATTCTAAAAATTAAAAGATTTCAATGATTGGAGAGGGAAAAATCCCTCTCCAACATCTATACCAAACGCACCTTAAGAGAAAGAGAAAGAGAGAGAGAGAGCGAGGGGGAGGGTGCGAGAGGTCGGGAGGGTAGTTTGAGAAATAAAAATTTAACGCGAGTGAGGGGAAAGAATATTCCCCCATATTGGATAGCATATTTCATTTTCCGTAACTTTGTTAACCCAATGGGCTTCGATTTGAGGATGTGGAGGGCTCCTAGTAAAATGGATAAAGTAAGGGGACTTTTTCTATAACGGAAAGAATTTAAAGAGAGAGAGCTTAAAAACCCGCATCAATTAGTCCTTCGAATACATACATTTATCTATAACTCCCTAAAATCTTAAGGTATTTATTGAAACACCCCATATTAGGTGTTTACAAAATGTCCTATGAAAAGAGTGAGGTACATTCTCGTGTGCACTCCTTTCTTCGTTTTGTATAATAGACGGGGTACCATCCACTTAAAAAAAAAGAGTGTTTATCGAATACTTGTGTAATTAAAAGGTCTTATAAATGAATATTAAATTAGAGACGTTAATCCATAAATCTAAACCGTTATATAACTTAAAAGTTAAAAGTTTTTTAATTTATATATTAGACTAGAAAAAATGAAACTTAAGTTCGATGACCTCACACTCGAGAACATGAGAACACCAACTTAAATATGAGTGACAAAGTAGTTAGTCCAAGACTATTTCGGCGTAATGTTGCCCGTACTCGCTTGGTAGTAGAAAAAGTGGAATTCGGACACGTTCAAACCGGTATGATCAAGTTGGGTTTCGGATGATGATAGGATCCATAGCTAGATTTGTAATTAGACCCGTTAAGTGATCGGGTGTCGTTCTCTTCCCCTCTTCCCCCTCCGCCATCGCTCATCGCCATCGGAAGCTGCAGCTGCGAGGTCAGGTAGCTCTCCACCCCTTCCTCCCTCCCACTTTCCCCTATTCGCCTCTGCAGATCCCCAATTTCTACGTTTTCCCTCTCGCTTGGCTGCAGGGAGGGCGGCAACCGGCCAGGAGCGGGCGGAGAGGGGGATCCATCCGTCGTTTGTGAGGGCAACGAGCGGGAGAGGCGGAGATGGGCGGCGGAGGGGACCATGGGCACGCGCACGCGCACCCGCCGGCGGGGGGCGACTTCCGGAACAAGGTCTGGAGCATGACCGGCGGGCCCTACTGCAGACCCAAGCACTGGAGGAGGAACACGGCCATCGCCATGTTCGGGATCTTCCTCGTCTGCATCCCCATCGCCATGAAGTCCGCCGAGCTAGAGGTTCCCTCCCTTTTCCTCGCTGTTCTCTTCCTCTTTGGTCATCTCCTTCCTTGTGGAATCTCTTTTTTCTATCCGTCGGTTGTTTATTGCCCGATCCTCTACATTTGCGAGGCTATGTCTTCGTGTGAATGTGAATGTGAATGTGAATGTGAAATGTCCAAGTCGGACGAATCGCGACGGTTTTGGGGTGCGTTTGACAAGACGGCTGATTTTATGCTTACGGGTGGAATCGGAATGGGCTCTTGATTTCGGGGGAAATGCCCTCGAGGATGATATAACTAGCGGGTGTGGTGTCGAAATGAAATGAGTCAAATGACAGGGCAAGATGGCACCTTTACATGATAACATGCTTGAGTCATAATTTACATTGTTTGAGACATGGTCCCAGTCACGACGGCGAGTGGTCGTTTTGGTGGAAGGGAGTATGATAGTGTTCAATTTGGCAAGGAAATTGAAACCCGATGCAGCATCAGTCAGGTTGAGGATGTAGTAGGAACTTGGAAGAGAGTATCGCAGTGTGGGCTGAAGAAGATATTGACAGATATTTAGGGAAATTCTGAAGCAACTCTCAATATTTCATGATGGCAACTGGTGGAAAACTGCCTGGAAGGTTGTAGAAGCACATCCTAGGTCAACTGTAGGAGTGCTTATATTTTGAGGGCATGCTTGGCGTCCCTTCCAGTTTGGAAGCTTCCATAGGTTTCATTCAGTTTATTTGAGGGAGGACATTAGACCTCGGAAGCCATTTATGTGATCCTTAGCTTCCAACTAAAAGCTCCAAACTGAAGATTTCTGGATTGTAGAAAAAAAAGGCTTATGGGCAAGGGATTGACTTATGTGGCCATCCGGTACTAGTTAGATCCACCAGCCCAATAATTGTCATGTTGTAAGTGGAAGCCAAAAGTGGCTTCTAAATCAGAGTTTTGCTAAAGATGCCCTTGTATTCTTTTTCTTATGCACATTCATTGCTGCTTTTACCTTTTAGGTTTCTTGTGATTTCCCTCAGCATGGATTGGGTAAACCCTAGGAATTGATAAATCTGGTTGATATTACTAGAAGGAATGAATATGGCTCTGTGTTTTATAGTCTTTAGAGCACTGTGTGAGTAACATGTGATGAGATCAGTGAGGGAAGTTTGTGTATTGATGTCACATTTTTCTAGGGAAAATGTATGCGATGCTTTTTTCTTTTCCCGTTTTGTCTTTTTATTGACTTCACTATTTTATTGTCTTCTTCGTTTCTTGTGTACAATTTAGTATATCATTTTCTTAGGAAAAGAAGAAAAATGAGTAAGTATCCTGTGGAAGATTTATATCATGTTAGAGGTTAATTATAGCCAGCAATGCATATTGATGTTTTGGTATGACGAGAGCCTTGTCTGCTCATGGGATTAATGTTGCAGTGTTTGACGTGATATTGTCATCTATAAATTTATTCTGTATCCCCTCTTCATCCACGTGACTGATTTTGATTTTATGCAAGATGGGCATGTTGTATTAGCATGCAACATCAAGATGAAAAGCTTCTCATATGTGCTAAAGCAAGAAGAGAACTTACCCATAGGGTAGAGAAAGAAGAGGGAGTTGTAGGATAAAGCAAGACAGAAGAAGAATACTCTAGTCCACCTATTGCCATCTATTGGTGGTATCATGGAAGAAACACCATATAACATTTTGCGAAAAAGAAGGGAGATGGGAAGATGAGAGATGTGAAAAATTCAGTGTGTTAGAGGACAATAGAATTGATATGCAATGTGCAAGGTGGAAAAGCAAGTTAGATAAGCATGTTTCGGTTCTGTTAAAAGGAAAGAAGATGGAAAACTGAGATCTCTGCATTATTCATCACTTCTTTATTGTTCCACAGTCCATTATTCATGGGTATTGAGCTAACAGACGACTAAATTTTCTAATAAGATATTCGATTCAAGAACCGGAGTGTGTCAGCTTAAACTCGTCCTACTATTTGGACTCTAGGATTTCCTCAAGTGCGAGACCGTTGTCAGTTTGTATTCAATCTATACTATACACTATAAGAGAAAACAACGATTTTTTTCCGCCGGTTTAATGTTTAACTTTTAAATTTAGTTCCGGTTCGATTCTCTCGACCGGACTCGGCCAAGAAGAGAGAGATCCACCCAAACACGAAAGGGGATTCCGGAACTTCGCCATGGTGATAAATATGAGAACCCCACTCGCCGTTCATCCAGCCATTGTTGCCGCTGTGCCCACACCCGCCCCCTCCCCTTCCCACTTCCCATTCCCGGCATGGACATTCTGCAGGGTCCTCCGCAGACGCCGCTTGCCACCACCGCTGCTCTCTGTCTCATCGTCGCCGTGCTGCTGCTGTTTGGGAGGAGGCTTCTGTTTGGGATAAAGGGAAGCATTTTTCTTGACGAGGGTTTGGAGAATTACAATGTGGAACGACTAACGACCGAGATATGAAGTTTTTTATTCGTGACATCTCTTCTGATTAACAGAATCGATGGTCTGGCGACACTTTCTCTGACTATAAAAAATAGCACTTGGATTGACAAGGTTTTCTGACCAAAGAAAAAAAGATTGTGAAATCAGCAACATGAAGATTTTCGGATTACAGTGTTCTTATTAACCGATTCCCTGCGGCATCTTTAAGATCCTTTTTGTTAGCTTCAACTTTTATACTGTCCTAATTTATATTTTCTTACAGATAAAAAGTAAAAGCAGTATCTATATATTCTAACAAACGTTTATTTGTTAGAATCTCTCGACGTCTGTGAAACATATAATTGGATAAGTATGAAATAAATTAGATACAGATGCGGATCAAGTTGAGGTTCAGATTTTTATTTTCTAGAAGCAACTGCAAAATTGTTCGGAGGTACAGATGCCCTCCAATTTGACCTTTATCAGCAGACTTGGAGAGACTGTATTTTGACGATAACTATGATAGGAATTACATAAATAGACATGTACACAACAACACATGTACTAAGTATGCTTACGACTGTAATTATAGTGTGACATTTATTTATTTATTTTGAATTTTTTTTAAACAGATTCTCACCTTAGGATGACTTGGGTCTATCTTATATTTATATTTATATGTACATTTCAACCGTATTGTCATTATAATTTGAAAGAAAGCGGTCGCAAATTCCATGATCCATAGCACTAAGGACGTCCTTCCGGTAAGTTTGCATCATTTACATTCAACAGTTCAGAGTACAACAATAAATTGCAGAGTGGCCCCTCGTCTGTCTAAATTTCTGTTTCCCTTGTCCACTGTCCATTGATAGCAAATTAGGGAATTGCCTTTCAATCTGGGAATATCACTGAGATAAATTGTTATCTGGGAAAATGAGCATTGGTTAAGTTCTCTTTTAACATAAGGACCTCATATATAGAATACCTCTATCAACTGTCATAATCTATAATGCTTTGGGTTGGAGAGCATTGAGTACCTCTATCAACTGTCAGTTCTGAATGCCTCCATCATCGGCTGTTGTGTGTAGCCAATACCATGCCACCCACGTCCCTATCACTCTGTACTTCTCATAGAAGGGCAGCAAACATTTGGTTTGAGTCTCTGCAATACACTTACTGCTGGTGATATATTGACATCAAATAAAGAAAGAAGCAGAGCAAAAGACAAACTTCGATGATACTGTTCATCCACCCTTGGTCAAGTGTGAGTTCTACCGTCCTGAGATTCTCGGTTTAATTCTGGCAAAAGTTTTTGGAAATAGTCTGCCCGAGATGCACTGGCAAAGAGACATTCCTCTTGTAGTAGTTGTCCTAATGAACCTCTACACAGTCAAACAAATAATTGTACCATTACTGTTCACTACCTATAAGCATTTCTTATAGCCTCCTCGACGTTAGGCCTGTTACTTAACTAAAATGGAACTTGTTTCTAGAATTTGACTAAAATAGGTTGTGTTTTGGCATTCAATCACAGTATGAGTTTACTATTTATGTATTTTGGTTCTTGTAGTATATTTTTAAACTATTTATGTATTATATATTTAATGTCTAAACTTTCGTTATTTAACATAAAAAATTTAAAATAAATTCACGCTCTTTGATATATAATATGAGCTAGTTGTGTTGCATACTTGACGTGTATCTGCCTCCACCTGCTTGACTTAAATTAATGCTCGTCTTAGCGTTATGTCTATCGCACGAGCATGTCTGCTGTGTGCCGGGCGAGTCCATACCTCCCCATCTTCTCCTTTAAATCTTTAATATGATAATACGTCGTCCACTGTTTGGACCACGTATGATGCAAGATTTATATATCCAATGTGCTTGATAGAGAAATAGAATTGAAGGATGCTAATTAATCTATGGAAAAAGAAAACATCACATATATATATATATATATATATATACATTCAGAAGTCGACAGATTTTATTAAAGGGGCCAGACTTGGTACACTGGTTCTGTGATACTTATTTATGATACCTTTTGGTAGAAGATTATTCTCTTGCTTGTTTTTTTGTTATAATGTGACGTAAGATTTTATATTGCTTTGCCCTTTCTTATGACATGGATGAGCTGTTGAGATAAAGTTAGTCTCATCATTTGTACATTGTAATAGTAACATTCATTTTTCATAATCATATCTCCCACATTTAGTTTATTTTTTTTGATCACTTATTTTTCTTGCCATCGATCAAAATGACTGAAAATGTTATTATAATTTTTTTTAAAAATCTCAAAATAAACTCACGCGCGAAGCGCGTTCATTTGACTAGTTTATATTCTAAATATATTATGTTCTTTTGTAATCCTAACATCTTTTGCTTATTTTTATGTTAGAAACCTTACAAGCTTTCTAAGCAAAATAATTCATTCATTAAAAATATAATTGAATATTTATTTATCTTTATATTAAAAGATATAAACAATTTATTAATATGTGCAAAAAGTTAGTTGTATTGTGATTCTGTTGTTGTCATGGTTTAGCTAAATTTTATTTATGGTCCTGGTGATAATGTTGTGTATTATCTCAACTGCATCAATTTTTTGTTAGTTGGTCTATTGCTCTATCGGACTTATTGTTGTTGAATACTTGAAGATGGAATGAATGCATTGTTCTATTTGTATTTTGGAAAGGAAATACATTGTTTTTCACTGTCCTATGATTAAGTGGCTATTATATTTCATTGACCATATTATTAATTTGCTGTAGTTTCCAACTACACTCTTTGTTATATAGTTTCTATGTAGGCAGTATTTTTCTGTTAAAATGTGTTAATTATCATCGAGGACTGCTTTTGTTGCCATTCTTAAGATGACGAGGGCAACACAGCTGATGTGGGTATAAACTGTGGGAGGGGTAGAGCATCCACAATCCTGTGATCAACCCTTGCCTTTGAAAACCCTTTAATTTTGGGCAAAAATGTTTTGCATGGTATATATACTATCAGGCATCACATTTTTTTTTCTTTTTGAAGAAAACTACCAAGCAACACATGAATGGCCTAAGTGCTACAGCCTCCCCTTAAAGGGAATTTCATGCCTGAAATTCTTCTAAGATCAGTTCTAACAATGCATGATGATGAGAATTTGACAAAATAGAATTACATGCCAGTTGATTGTGTTGCACTAATCAGACGATGTCACTAGGCTAAATAGGTACTCATCTCTTATCCTAGTCAACTAGACTAGGTGTTGTAACACACATAAGTTCATTTTCCATGTCCAAGTCAAACACATGATATGTTGCCATGTCTCATGCAAAATGTACAAAGTATTAGGCCATTGATGGTGGGTTCCTTTAGCCCAAGCAAGAGATATGAAGTGCCTGGCAATCATGAATGGTCTTATATCTGCACAAGCTAAATTCAAAGGTGCCAGGTCCCCTTAATAGCCTGTTCAACCTCCCATTAATAACCAGTTCAAGTTCATCTTTGAGGGTTGTGGGCTAACTTGTATTTGTTGAAAACAGTGAACCTACAGGCAATAATGTGAGTGTTGTCAAATAGGTACCATGTATCAATCCAGGGATTCCTTGACACTCTCTCAGGTTTGCACTGTTTTTTCATGCGACACTTATTTTTTGAGATATTAGAAGTTGTTTTACTTTCTGGCTGTGTTTTTCCACATGATGACGTACAGTTGTTGCATTCTAAAAAAATCTAAGACTGACTGATGATAAGGTTGCTGTTTGCATATTTATAAAACAGTTATAAGGGGGCTGAGATTGGGCATTAATAGGAACTTCAGAACTTGAACAGGTTTTAGAATAAACAACTTGCTTTCCATCTTTGTGGACATAAGAGTAAGGGTTTCTAAACTCTGCTCATGTTTTGAGTTTAAAACCGGAATTCAAAACATGATTCAGTCAACATCTAGGTCATATGCTCATTAGGTGAAGGAAGAGATGTGAAGAGGGGTGCATGAAATATATCTTACGATCAGAAATGGACATGACGGTGGAATTCTCTACAGAGGAGACAGAATGACATTGATATACCTTTAGATGGTACTGTAATTGTCTGCTTCTTGTGAGCCAAAGGGCCCAAAAAGGGAGCAGCAGGAGTGAAAGGGCAAGCATCCTTGTCTGTCTTGCACCAGCGGTGAAGAGAGAGAGAGAGAGAGAGAGAGAGAGAGAGAGAGAGAGAGAGAGAGAGAGAAAATGGAGCTCCAGCAGTAGCACACTTTACTGCAGCAGGCAAAAAAGATGCAGCAGCAGGTTCCCGTTTGTCCTACGGCAAGGAGAAGAATAAGATATGGAGAAAAGAGAGGAAGAGGAGAAGAAGAAAGGGAAAGCAGTCTGATCTTACCTGTCATAAAGAGAAGATGAGACGAAAAAGAGCGGACGGCCTTCTTTGGTGTCGCACCAACCAAAGAGCAGGGTCACGGCACCAGGTCTCTGTTCCCTTGCACCAAATATGAGACAGAGAGAGAGAGAGAGAAGAGGAAGAAGAAGAGCAGGGCCGCAGCAACAATTCTGCCACCCTATGTTAAGAGAAAAGGGGAAGAAAAAGAAAGGATAAAGAAGGCTGATAGTAGAAAAAGAGAGAAGTCTGATGAGGACTCATCTCCATTGGGTGAGATATTCCCTGGTGGACTTTGAAACCTCATTGGCGGAGCCTTACACCTGAGTTTAAAATAAAACCAGAAGAAAGGCAGGAGTTTTCTATAAAATTCGTAACCGAATGGACTTTGGTGGACCTAACTCCACTGGTGAGGTTAGGAAAATGAGCTCTCTCTCTCTCTCCCTCTCTCCGTAGTCAGAAATGAGAGGCGTCTTAGGCCATCCAGGGGTCGTCCTAGCCTCAAACGCCTAGGCGATGGCCTAGGTGTTTGAGTAGACATATTTTAAATATACTAAATAAATCAGATATAGAATATATATCATTAAATATGTCAATGACATATAAAATTAATAAGATTACTAAATTCATTCATTTAGATGTGAGAGCTAAATTAAGAGCCTATCTTCTTTTACTTCACATAGTTTTTTGTCTCCTGGACAGCTGGAAGTTCTCCAAAAGTATGAAAAGCTGGAGGACTTTGTACCATCTATTCAGGTGTGGTTGGATTCTATTCAACAGCCGTAGGACTTTAATGGACTATCTAACTCACTCAAGGGACGGGAAGGGCCTTGTAAATGAGAAATGGAAGAGATAAGCTAAGCAGGGAGGCAGACTAGGCCATTAGCGCTTGAAGATCTCAGAGCGATGAAAGAGCATTTGCGGGAGAATGCTAACAAGGGCAATTGAGACCAGCTCGGCATTTTTTCGCATGTGTTAAGGCATCACAAGTTGAGATAGATTTATCGAATTGTTTGATTTCAATAATATGCTGTTTTTTTTCTATTACTATTATATTGAAATAGAAGTAGATTTATCTTATGTAGAATTTACGAGAGCCTATCAAATGCACGTAGGCCTAGGTGGGGGGGGGGGGGGGCGGGACGGGGGGTGGGTTTGAAGGGGTCTGAATCCCCCCTGGCCAAAATTGCTTATAAGAATGTGCTGGGCAGCCCAAGTGGGCTTAGTCCAAAGGCAACTGCAGCCATGGTAAGCTCGCCTAGGTGAGGTGGGCTGAAGTGAGACAAGTTATGGGCGCCTCGCCTCACCTCATCACCTAGGCGAGCACCTCAGGCGCCTTTAATGACATAGCTCTCTCTTGTTGTCCTAGTTAGGGTCTTGAATCAAAATTCCACGTTGGAAGAGGAAATTTTTATAGGGGCTTCTCTGTAAAATTCTAGAACCTATGAAGTTTGCATTCAAACGCCACCGGATAAGTGAGAAAGTCTGGCCAGCCTCCCCTCCCAATAGAACTGACCCATTCAGGGTCTTAAATGCCAGAAGACAGATCACAATTGGGAATTTTTATAGGGACTTTTCTGTAAAATTCCAGAACTGGACTCAACCGAGCAGGTGAGAGGTCTGTTGTAAGGGGTTTTCTGCAAAAATCTCTTAGGAAGGCCAAACTCCACCGGAAAACATCATTGTGAGGGTGCTCCTCCATTCTCAAACCCCACCCGATCCTTGTAATTACATACACATGTCTACATAAATAAAATTCAATTACCTGACACCGCTATTCATGCTATAACTTGTATGTGTGTTCATGCCATGACCTGTATGCAATGTGTTGCTTATTGCAATTTAATTGCATGGCTTAATATAACCTGAGTGCAAGAGTCCCAACCTAGCTAGGACTCTAATTCTAATCACTCGAGATGTTCATTTTGAACTTGAGTTAACCTAGAACCATTAGACCTGGTTTAAATGGGACTTACCCTAGAGTCTTAGTCAGACTAGGACTCTCACTCGAGATGTCTTAAAGCATCCTTCTGACCCTTGTGAGGGTAAAATTGTCATTTTTGAGTCTATATAGGGTTCAAACCCTAGAGTCCCAGTCAAATTAGGACTCTTGCCCGAGATGACTTGAAGTATGTCTATGGCCCCAAGGTGGCTGAAATTGTCATTTTTAACTTTAAATGGGCATAAAACTCTGGAGTCCTGGTGAGACCGGGACTCTACGTTCCTTTCGGGGTTAAATCTTGCAAGAATGATCCAAGGTGGGCCCAAACAAGGCTAAAGCCCTAAAGTCTTAGGTAGACTAGGACTTTGATAGAGTCCTAGTCATGGTCTACAATATCGGTACGGTCATGGGCGGTATCAGTACCAGAACAGTATCAACCGACGGTTGGCCCCCTAAATTAGTATATATATATAATCATATATATGGGTTTAAAAACTGGAAAAATATAAAAAAACAGAAAAAGGAAAAGTTAATAGAATGCAAAATCATACATGATTGAACACATCCAACAATCTAACCCATACATTTGAAAGTTTAGAACCATAAGATACTATGTTTCTTCACCATTGATGCAGAGAAATTTGAAACTTAAAACATGTAATTGAGAAATTAAGTCATTGAGAATACAATCATACATACTCAATAATGGTCATATGAATGTGGGTTTTGGTCCCTTCACTCCCTTGGTGGTGCATATCTATAACTAAATAACGCATCGGCCATTTCATTCCATTGGCCCAAGAAGGTACTGGATTCTCCAACTTCATCTCCAGTGGATTGAGTCTGCTGGCCCCAAGGCTCCCAATGAGAAGAATAACCTACATAATTTTTTTTTAAAGTGAGTACCACTGATTGTATTAAAAGTAAAAAAATAGAAGAAGATATATACAAGTATGAGAATTAAGAATAACATGCATAATGAGATGGGTCTTGCGTTTGTGCAAGTTGTCCCCAAGAGTCTTGCGGTCTTATGCTATCATCTTGCGGCCAAGTGTCTCAGTGAGAGTGTGAGCTTCCTCTATGTTCTTGCTGCTCCCAAGACTGCCAACCAATGCTCAACACCTCCATATGTACCATAATTATGATCATCTTGTTCTTGTTGACCAACTTGTATTGCCCAAAAAGCTGAACCATCTCCTCCATGTTATACAGGTCCTGTGCATCTCTCATCATCATCACTTGATTCTTCTTCTTATCTACGAAGTGATTGACTACTTAGATGAAGTGATTTGGGTTGACCCTTATCTCGATGTCTTGTGTTTAATTTTCTTTTATATACTTGGCTTTGCCCCTTTTCTTGTTGTTTTTGTTTTTGCTTTTCTAGAGTTTTGGATGGATGTGGCGACTCGGGCATCTTTGGTGACTGGACATCAGGTTGAGGCTCATCAAGATCATCATCAAGCTCAATGTCATTCAACTCTTCCTCTGTCCAAGCACGATCTGAGGGGTCAAATACAGGTTCATCTAAAAGACTTCTTGTCTCAAGTCTGCTGCACTCAAGGGATGCTCCTCATCAAATAATTCATCCAAATCAATTTGTCTCTCATTGGCAATCCCTTCTTCCTCTTCTCCTCCCTCATGGTCAGCTGCCTTTTTTGCAACAACTTTTGTTGTCTTTGTGATTCTTCATTCTGAGCCTCAATGTTATAGTGGCAGAACACTAACTTCTCCAATCTTTTGAGCATTTAACTTATTCCTCAATTTGATGTGTACAAGACTGAAGGTGCTCCAGTTCCTTTCACACTCACTAGCAGCTGTAGTTTGGCTAAGAACCTAGATAGCAATGCATGTTAAGGCATTCATACCCATACTTCTTCTCACAGTTGCCTACCAATCAACTATTATAAAAGTAAAAAATGCAAAGTTAGTATAGATGTTAGTGTAACAAAGTAAAAAATTCTCTTATAATATATTTATACCTAGACTATACTTCATAACAGTACTTTGAATCTCTGATAGGCCAAAAACACCCATTTTTAGCTTGAACTCATAGATTTGATTCTCAGCTTCAAATCTCATGTTCTCATTTCTTGACGGCGTATCACACTTAACAACCCTTGCATCAATGTATCATCTGCATGAAACCTTGCACTATATTGGTAATGTGGGTTCAAGAAATATTCTGCTCATATTACACCACAATCACATCACAATAATTAGAGATTAAAAATTGACAAGTTATTATAAAATAGAATAAGTGTGTACACATCTTGCCAGCTACATGCAACTCATGGTGAAGTGTACCTTCTCACCTACTATCAATGATGTTCCACCATCTTTGATATGTGTTTGAGAACCTTTTTTGGATTCTTTCTTTGTATCTATCCATAGCTTTATATAGGTATCCCATGTCATTTTTGTCATCGTTATCTACCATCCTATAAACTTACACAATTGGCTCAACCAATGTGAGATATGTTTGAATATTTTTCTAGAAGCTCTGTTTCTCCAAAGTGTTTTCACCACTTTCGTAATTTTGTTTGCATTTTGACCAAGAGTTTTCACATGCTTTACATACTCTTGATTCTTGATGAGGTCTTTGGTTGCCACTCTATGCTTAGACAAGCTCTCCAAAGCCAAACTGTATGGCAAATCTAGTAGGGCCCAATTTGATGATGTTGTGATCTCCTGTTTTTTGCTTGAACATGACAATGATGCGATGGTGGCCATAGATGAAGTTACCTGTGCATCGTGAATGACAGATCCAACCGCTTCTTATGCTATAATATCTTTTAGCATGTGAACTATGTGCTGCACATGGAGCCTAATACTGATGTTTTTGTCCCTCCATCATCATATGATCAGCCTTCTATGGTTTGCTGCATTATCAGTAACAACTTGGACCACTCTTTCCTCTCCAACCTTCTCAACAATTTGATCCATTAAGTTGCATAAGAATTTAGCATGTTTGAGATTGTAAGAAACATCAAATGATTTCAAGAACATTGTTCCATGTGGACAATAAACAAGGAAATTTATCAATTGTTTTCTAGTGGTCCCTGTCCATCCATCATACATTAAGGTGCACTTTCTCTCATACAACACTCTTTTAAATGAGTCTATCTATGCCTATAGGTCATGAAGTTTCTCATCAAGCAAAGGGTCATATATGTTCTTTGGTTTAGGTGCAGGAATACCTAAGCCACCTCTTGCAATGGAGTCAATCACGGTTTGAAAGTAGGGATTATCAACTGCATTTGCTGGAATATTTGCATAAAAAATCATTTAGAAATATGCTTCCATTGCTGTAATGTAACTTTTTTCACTTACGTCCATCCCCTCAAAGCTTTCTTGATTGTTTTTTGTTGAGCATCATCTTTCCTAAACAAGTAGTGATCCATTGGTCCAACAGATGGATCTACAGAAGATGTAAGATCACCCCCACAGTCAAGTAAAGGGGACTTTTGTTAAGCAGACATAGTGTTTGATTTAGTAAATGAGGGCGACCTTACTCCTCCCTCCATTGTAGTACTCCTAGAATGTTGCAATTCACCAACTGACGAAGTGCCATCCCCAAATCTGTGCATCTCATTCTCATGAAGTTATCTCATTCTTTCATGCATTGTTGCTCTGAAATTTGGATCATCATCACTTTCTTCATCACCTTCTCTATGAAAATCACTTCCTGGTGCTATGATTGGTGGACCTTGTATACCTTGACTGCTGATCTCCTCCAGCATTTCTCTTGTTCACTTCTTCCTTCTCCTTTGGCTTTCCTTTCAGAAGGTCTTTGAACATTTGTCTTATCTCAGATGCTTTAGTGCATGATAGATACTCTCCTCTTTTTCCTGTCAAGTGTTCTTTTATTCTAGATATCTCTCCACCCATTTCCTTCCTACATAAATTTCATTTGACTCTCCTTGTCTTTGGATTAATTGAAGTGACATTTTGCCACCCTTGATCATCACCACAGCCTGCCATATCTGTAGAAAATATATTAGATATAACATATTAATAACTAATTAAATTAATTTGAAGTGTAAAACACTCAGTAACCCCAATTACGTCACATAAGATGCAATTGATGCTCAATTGCATCTAAATCAGATTAATTTCAGAAATGTCTCAATTTTAGAATCCTAATTAGGGTTCAAATTAGGGATTATGCGAAATTATATTAGATTAGAGTGCAATCCAATACTCATTAACCTCCGTCAGGCCACATAAGACGCAATTGATGTTCATTTGTATCTAAATCAAGTTAATTTTATAAAAGTTCTGATTTAAGAACCCTAATTAGGGTTCAAATTAGGATATATATATGTAATTACATTAAATTATAGTGCAATCCAACAATGATCAACCTTAATCAGACCACATAGCATGCAATTGATGTTCAATTGCATCTAAATCAAGTTAATTTCAAA
This sequence comes from Amorphophallus konjac, assembly GCA_022559845.1. Taxonomy (NCBI): domain Eukaryota; kingdom Viridiplantae; phylum Streptophyta; class Magnoliopsida; order Alismatales; family Araceae; genus Amorphophallus; species Amorphophallus konjac. The sequence goes on from CM040126.1 coordinate 393,594,240, forward strand.
AAATGCCCCAATTAGGGTTCACATTAGGGATTATCTAAAATTACATTAAAATAGAGTGCAATCTAACAATAATTTGCCTCAGTCAGACCACATAAGATGCAATTGGTGTTCAAGTGCATCTAAATTAGATTAATTTTAGAAAAGCCGTAATTTTGGAGCCCTAATTAGGGTTCAAATTGGGGATTTTCTGATTTTACATTAAATGAGAGTGCAATTTAGCACTCATTTACCCCAGTGGCCCAATTAAACCATACAAAGATGACAATCTATATTTTTATTTAACATAGATTTTTTTAGATAAAAAATTACCTTTTTTGTTTGAAAACGGGGTTTTCCGGCAAGGAAATCGCCGGATCTGTTGGCCGTTGGTTGGATCAGTTTGTCAGCGGCGGGTTTGGTCGGCAGCTGGCGGTGATCGCCGGTTAGATCGACAATGGAGGGTTGTGCGCTTGTAGGAGCCGCTTGCGGCTGCGGTTGTTGCTGGACCTCCTCTTGCATATGGCGTCGCACTGTCGATCGTAGGTGGCGATGGCCGGTAGGATGATGGTGGCTGGTGGAGGTCCGGCGGTCAACTGGTGGTGGCGCCGCTGCTTGTCCGAGGGGGGTCCTGCGAAAGGGGAGGGTGTGAAGGCCAGGGCTCTCAAACTCATGGGACTGCAAAGTGCAGTCTGTAAGTCTAGGAGCCCTTGTATCAGACGGTCCTATGGGGCGGAACCGACCGGTTTGGCCAGTTCCGCTCCCGTTCCTCCCCTTTGGTCTTTTTTTTTTAATTGGTACCTGCCGGTACTGATACCATATGGGTAGAACCGGATCGGTTGGGTCCAATACCGAGACGTGCCGCTCGATACCGGTACGTACCGAGTGGTATTGCACACCACGGTCCTAGTTTGACTAGAACTTTCATTCCAACCCTCTTGAGTAGTCATTCTAGACTCAAATTGATCTGAAAGCCTTTGTCTAGTCCGAACAAGGCTTCAGCCTCAGAATCCTAGATAGTTTAGGATTCTAGCAGGGTTTGCGAGATCGATGATCTAGATTGACTTAGATCTCCCATGATCTGATATGAGTGTGCCCGACTTGTGCTGCCTCGGCCAAATTGCCTATTTGAGATTATTTTTTGAATTTTTTTTTGTAAAATCAGAATTTCTACCATATATTTTAACTTGTAGAACTACTATTTTATCAATCTAAAATATGTATCAATTATTTAGTCTATTGTTTCATTTTTAACTAATTTTTAAACGTTGTATCATTATTTGATAATTAATAAACCAATAAACTCCAAAATAGAGTTTCATGCTTTTCATCCATGAAATGCAAGCCCTTGGATCATGGCGCGGCTTTGCCATGATCTGATATGAGTTGCCTCAGTCAGTTCGATCCAATGAACCCTGGATTCTAGCACAGAGCCATCATTTGACTAGGATTCTAGCTTTGACTAGCCAAGACCCCCATTTTGCCATCAAAATAACCTGGAATCACCAGACCTAATCCAGATGGGATTTAAGACCTAGAGTCCTAGTCAAACTAGGATTTTAATGTAAAATGCCCAATGATCAATTTCAGGCTTACTTCAATGAGCGATGGACCCCGAATTGATTTCACATCACATGAATTAGGGTATTAGTGTATACCTGTGAAACTTAAAGGAAAGTTCTATAGAATGGCTATGAGACTTGTTTTGTTATATGGCACTGAGTGTTGGGCAATAAGAAAGGAACACATTCACAAAATATGTGTGGCGGACTTGAGGATGCTAAGATGGATATGTCATAAAACTATAAAAGATAATATTAAAAATGAATGCATCCATGAGAACTTGGGTGTAGCTCCAATCGATGGTAAAATGAGGGAAAATAAGCTCAGATGGCTTGGACATGTGCACCGTTGTCCTAACTTAGTGCCAGTTAAAATATGTAACCAAATCTTAGTGGATGCTACTAAACGAGGTCGTGGTAGGCCTGAAATGAGATGGTGTGATGTTATTAGAAGGGACATTGGCTTCTTGGGTTTAAATACGAATGTAGCATTTGATAGAATTCTTTGGCAGAACATGATTCATGTAGTCAATCTCAAATAATAGGATAAGGTTTTGATGACGATGATGATAAATTGGGGTATTAGTTATTCAGTTAATCAAGGGTTTTTGGTTGTCAAACCGATGCAATTAACACTGGCTGAGGTAAGTGAGGAATGAGGTCAATATTGCGAATCCATAGCCTAATCCAAAGGCTCTGATGCGCGCATGTATATTATATCCAAATTTTCCCGATGCATATTACAATGCCATTTGCATAAACAACCAAAATCTTTATTTTTCATTTGTTCTAAGAAAATGTTCCCACAACAGTACACCTCTTTCTGGGGTATGTCAACATGCTGATTAGACAAACATCTTTTGTTTCTTTATTTGGCTCTCCAAGATATAGAGACTTATTGTCTATTCAGTAGTTGACTTATGGGCTTGCCATGCGTTATACTCTCCAAGGATTCTTCTGCATGTCAATTATGTTGGCGCAGTTTACTCCCTTGTTTTGAATTTGGAGCTTCATTTGGTCATCTCTATAACCCACAGTCTAATTGCATCTTCTTGCAGATTCAACGTCACTCCAGTTGATGGCCATACTGCAAATAATATCAATGGTGGGGGCATCTTATTGTGAATCGCTCATGCTATGCTTGAAGCTTACTCCATGTCCTGTAGTTGCTAGTTTAGATTCAGTCTCTGACTACAGTCCTAGTTACTATGACCATTGTTCCAACTACGACTCCAAACTTGGTCACAAAACAAACTCAACCCATGACTCAGCTTTAGTAGATTCAGTAGATGCTTCAATCAGTTGGTCTATTTAGTGATTCTGCTTCTTCTGCTATGCCTATTTCAACTACAGCTGCTCCTACCAGATTTAGACTCTAGGACCACATGACATCTGATGTCTTGTCATGGATTTATCTCACTCTTAATTTGACCCTATGTTCAAATCCACGATGCTAATATTGCTCCTTTTGTGTCATTGACTGTTATGTAATGTGGCACCATCACTCTGTAATTTGATCCCTTTAGATGCTTCACTCTGTTTTGCTGGTGCTCTTTTTCTTGTTAGTCACCTTGTCCATTCCCAGGAAGGCAGAATCGGGGATCGGGATCGGATCGCCCGGTCCCAAACCGATCCGGGTCGGTGGGATCGGCCGATCCCGGACCGATCCCGGCCGAGTCAGGCCAGCTGACTCGGCTAGGGATATAAGTGTCTAAAAAAATCTAAAACAATTGTGGAAAAAATCTGAAAAAATAGAAAAATCATTCTAACATAGATCTATATCAAATTTAATGTGAAATAGTTGACATTTGCTAATCTTTTTGTGAAATAGGTGCATGCATTGATTACATGCATATATCTATGTGCATGCATTGATTACAATTTACAAGTAGAGCATGGCTGTGTATATTGTATACTATGAAGATAGGATTGCATAGTTGTAACACAGGAAGATGAATTTTAGTTCATGGTTCTTTGTTACACCAATCTACTTGAATTTAATCTAATTCTAACTGTTGAAACTCCTCTTGTTTCTGAACATCCATAGAGGCCTTGATTTGTCATATAGAACCATCTGTTTATTTTGCTTTCATCATGTTTAGCATCACTTACTGGTAGTACTCGTCAATAATCATATAAACCATACTTGTTATGTAAATTGTTTATCATGTTGTTTACTGGGGTACCCTTGGATTCCTTGGACATTGTGTTTTGGAATTTATTACGTTTAGCAGCATTTTTATTGTGGGATGCTGGTTTTCAAACCTCACAAGCAGGCAGATTTTTTTAGGATGATCAGCATGCAAAGAAATTTGGGAATTAATATAATTAATCAGTGTCTGGATTTCTCTAATTCTGTTGTGTGGATAAATTCTTTTTTGACTTCCCATGTTTTAGAATGTTAAATGATGATAAATTGTTGTACATGGAGCCGCTGTCTCATACAACTTAATTCTTTGATGTACACTATGTATCACAATGTAACTATATTAGTTGACTGAGATAAAGCTGATCTAATATGCATGGATATGAATATCCCTACATATTCTTTATTTGCCTCAATGCATATCCATCAGTTATTCTTTTTCACAACTGAGCAGGAATGCAGACTCAGCCTAGGATCGCCCAGGATTGGCCGATCCGGCCAATCCCAGGCCGATCCCGGCCGATCCCAGGACGATCCCACCTATCCCGGGTTGGATCGGTGGAGGTGGGATCGGGATCGGATCGCCCGAAATCCGATCGGATCGGGCGATCCGATCCCGGGCGATTCTGCCTTCCATGGTCCATTCTGGGTTCGTAGCTTTGTTTACTGTTTCATTTCATCTTGTGTAGGATCCACAATATAGGCCAAGGGATTAGTCATTGAGTGGGTAATACCGCTAGGGGCATCTTCATCTACCTGCGTCAGCTATTTCCTCTCCACCCTCATGTAGCTTTGTCTTATCTGCCCCTAATCTTCAGCATTCAAGATTTGGACATATTTTGGGGCCCAGTCTCAGTAGTCTATTTGAGAAAACCATGATTGGTTTAAAACAACAAGCCTTTTTTCCAGCCATCATCATCATCATCCTCTAGTGAGGGTTTAACATGGTTATTTATAATGTTAACAATACATCAAATGACAAAATTATCCCTAGAACTGAATGAACCAAGAGAGTGAAGTACCTAAATAAATAAAGAGAAGACACATCTTAACATAGGAAAATGACAAAAACATCCTAATACATCATCTGTAAGGAAACAAAATAAAATGATAGATTAACGGCCATTGGAATGTGATTTCTATGTGATCCTCAATCACCAAACAGCTGTAAGCCTGTAACATGTGTATTACATCTTCACATGCATCCACTATGAACTTCATTCTCACTTCCACAGAATTTGTCCCTACTTCAAGAAAATTCATTCACAAATAAGTGATGAAGTATCCAACTATTATAAGGACAAATGAAACTTGAAGATACAGCTCTATCCAAAAGATGAGGTTTGCCATCATCAGGCTGTCATAAAATATGACCTTCAGCACCCATGTTGAAATCACCTCAGTCCACCTCAATCATTGCCCCAGGAACATGATAAAGGGTAGCCTCCTCAACTATGAACACCACAAATGATTTCAAGCTTAACTAAACAGGTAAGTGTCAGATCTTGAGGACCACTTCCCGGATGTGCAAGTGCTTCCTCTGGCGAGGTTTATCTCAGACCACAAGCCTATCCTTCTAAAAACCAGTTGTGTGTTTGACAGATGTCATTGCTTCAGGTTGGAGAAGTTTTGGTTCAGAGAGATTGATTTTATGGACATTGTCTCTGGTGCTTGAAATGCCCAAATTATGTTCACCTCTGCTATGGCTACTTTTGTTAGGAAGCTGCAGCACACTGTTCAGGTGCTCAAGGTGTGGGGGGCAGGCAAAACCCTCCCAGGGAAGGTGGTGAAGGACAAGATCCTACATCAGATAGAGGGACTAGTTGGCGGAGGTAGGCCTTACAGATGAGGAGGATAGGAGCTTGGGGGATTCCCTGAGGGCTCAGTTTGATGAGATCCTCGCTAGGGAGGAGATCTATTGGAGATAGATATCAAGAGACAGATAGATTAAAGAAGGAGATAGAAACATTGCATATTTCTGGCGCATTGTCTCAGGGAGGAGGGTCAACACCATCTCTTGTATTATGCTAGGTGGCCAGGAGGACATCAAGAGGCAGGCCAGATACTCTTATTCCAGATTATTCACTGAGGAGCACTGCAGGCCGAGGATTTCAGATGACTTGCTTCCTTGCCTCTCCACTGAGGAGAGGAATGCTATCTCCCAGGCGTTCTCAGAGGAGGCGGCTCGTCAACCAATTTTCTCTCTTGGAGACATATCCCGGTTAACTTCTTGGTGGCTCACGAGTGTTTGTTTGCTATGAAGACTCTGCGGAAGAGAGGGGTGGCCCTACGCTAGACTTCGAGAAGACCTATGATAGAGTTAATTAGCAGTGTCTATTTGATGTGTTGGAGATGATGGGCTTCGGGGAGAGATGGATTGGTTGGATCAGGACTTGCATTTCTTCAGTCTCCTTTGCTGTCCTTGTGAATGGGAAGTCGCCGTCCCTTTTCTTCAATGAGAGGGGGCTCCGTTAGGGAGACCCTATGTTCCCCCTTCTCTTTGTCCTGGTGGCTAATGTGTTGAGCAAGGTGTGGCAGAAACCAGAGGCAAATGATATGATCAGAGGGTTTTAAGTTAATAGAGGGGGGCGTACTCTTTGTCACTTGCAGTATGCATATGACACTAACCTATTCCTGGCTGAGGCAGAGCAGTAGCTTTATATCGTTAGCCTCTTGTTGGAGTTGTTGGAGGAGGGGATTGGCCTTAAAGGTAACTTCAACAAGAGCCGTGGAGTGGCCTCTCCAGAGAGCGGCATGCATCTTGGGGTGCAAGATAGGGGAGTTCCCTATCTCCTACTTGGGCCTCTCCTTGTCTCTAGGTGCTCTTCACTATGTAGATTGGCTTTCGATTGATCAGAATTGTCTTGTGTAGATCTATTTTAGATAGGCTTCTTATCTATTTCCCATTTTTCGGATCTCAAAGACGGTGGCCAAGAAGATTGAGTTGCTTCAGGGGAGATTCTTCTGGCATAGTAGTGGAGGGAGATGCAGGGGTTGGCATGACATTGCTTGGGGGAGAGTGGCTAAGGGCTAAAGAAGTGGGTGATTGGGGATTAGAAATGTGAGGGATTTCAATCTTGCCCTCTTGTGTAAATGGCTGTGGATACTGGGGGCAAAAGAGGATTGGTTGTGGGTGTAGGTGATCAGGAAGAGATACTACTATAGGAGGAGAGTTTGGGACTTGGGCCCTACTCTGCACGCCAGGACTACCCCCATTTGGTGTGATATTTTGACTTGCAAAGATGCCATCTCTTCCGGCGTTAGAGTTCGTCTAGGAAGAGGCAACCGGAGCCTCTTCTGGAAGGATATATGGTGTGAGGAATTCACCTTGGATGTTTCCTTCTCCCGTCTCTTTGCTATTTATGACTCCCCCTTAGGGATGGTTCTCCTGGTATTTGACTCCGATCTGTCCGGGGGCACTTGGGCACCGACCTTTTTTAGGAGGGACCTCAGGGACGATGAGGTCGAGCAGCTCCAGGACCTTCTCTTTGTCCTTCTCCCACTTTGCCCTCGGCCTGTCAGAGAGGATGAATGGTCCTGGAGGTGGGGAAAGGACGGTGTTTTCTCGGTCAGCTCTGCCTACACTATTATTTCAGATGGTGGTGTCCGTCATGGCCTCTACTCTCAAGTCTGGGGTCCCAAGAGCTCGCAGAAAGTGCAGTTACTTACTTGGAGGATCTCTCATGGGTGGCTACCTGCTCGGGATAGGTTGAGTCAGTTTCTCATGGGGGTCCAGTCGGCTTGTTGCTTCTGTGGAGTGGACGTTGAGACCTTGGACCACTTGTTTGTAAGTTGCTTCTACTCTCAGGAGGGGTGGGGAGAACTTGTTGGGATGACTCATAGTGGCGTCGGTCAGCACAGCCAGATGTACCATTTCATGGAGCATTGGGGCAGGAGTTGAGCCCTTAGAGGCATAGATGACAGTGTCGGTTTCAGAGTCGGTTTCGGCCGGGCCCGAAACTAATTAAATTAATATTTTTTTGCTCACTTTGAAGGTTTTGGTTTCGGCCCGGTTTCGGCCGAGAGTATCGGATCGTTTCGGTCCGAAACCAAAACGTTTCAGTTTCGGCCGAAACTGCCATCCATACTTAGAGGTGACAAAACTGTGTGGTAACTTATTCTCCACGCCACCCTATGGACGCTTTGGGGGGAGCGTAACAATCGGATCTTTAGGAGGGAGTCCAGGGCGGTGGATTCAGTGGTCTCTTTTGTGTGTGATAGAGTTAGGGAATGGGCTGAGCTCTGTTGTAATGTGAATTCTCTCAACTATTCTCTTTGTTTTGTTGGGGGGCTAGAGTTTTCCACACCGTCTGTGTGTGGCTTTTTGTATAGGACTTTTTTTAGGAGTTCTCTGCATATACTTGTAAATTCCGTTTTTTTTCATTTAATACAATAGTGGTACTATCCACTTTCAAAAAAAAAATAGTAAGTGTCAGATCTTGAGTTTTGACAATTAGCATATCCTGACATATAATGGGCATTGAATCTAGTAGGGTAGGTAGGGAGTTGGAAATCAAATCCATTCCTGATTCAATGAGATGTCGAGTCCCATGTATCTCTGCTTTCACAAGCAAAGCACAAAAATGTGAACCTGCCTCAACCATTGGCTCACATATGAGATCCACACTTGGCCTAGACAAGAACATGATTGACAAGCATCATTAACCTTCATAGGTGCATCCCAAGCAGCTATAACCTGTGATGTTTGTGACCTGTCAACCTCTGCATGCTTTTGGATGTGGCTCCTCATCAAGAACAAGGGGAAGATGGAGTCCAAAAAAATAGATTCACCCTTTTTGAAGAGTCAGAACCTTTTTTTTTCCATGATTGATCATTTTCCTCGTCCATCCAATTCTTCCCAGGACTAATCAGATGAGCCTACGAGGGGAAAACACTTGCATGAAACTCCGTCAAGGTGATGAATATACTTTGATGTTTTTGCAGGCTGAGTAAACTCAATAAAGGCCCAGGATGGCAGTTTCGGTTTCGGTTTCGACCGAAATCGGTCGAAACCCGTTCAGATAATTCAAAAAATTCATAAAAATTCAGAAATATCTGAAAAATATCTGAAAAATATAAAAAATTTAAAAATCATTGGACATGCATTTGATTGTGAATAAATTGGATTAAGTGCTAGAAGTAGGCATTAGACATGTTAAACTAATATTTGCTACATTTTAAACATGAAGTGAGTTCAAGCAGTATAATAAACATTACAAACACAATAAATGTTATAAAAATTAAATGATCCCTACCCAAATAATGATGCACTGATGTGGATAATAGTTAGAAGAATCTTCTCCCTCATCGTGTGGCTTCTGCTGTTGATACCCATAAAAGGCTGCATATATTCTGTATATTCACTGTAACCAAACAATGATGCAGTCAAGTCGTCCATCCCTCTTTGGATTCCTCTTGGAGTATAAGGTTGTTGGCTTGATTGGAATCCAAAATCAGCATAAGAAACATAACGTTGAGGATTAGAAGAGGATGCTGACCTAAAACTATTATTGGGTGGAACTGGATGAAATTAGAATTCTAGTTGATGACCCCACTCATACGTGCCTGTTTCGTGTTGGCAATCTCCATAACCTATTGGATGTCCATATTAATTCTGTGAATCATATCCTTCTTCATTATGACTATATCTTTTGCTCGTGTCAGTATGGAAGGAGGAAGTAGGTGCATATACACATTGTTTAAAAAGGTGGCGCCTCAAGACACTAAGGCTTAAGCCTCAAGGTGAGGCACTAGAAAAACGCCTTGAGGCATGCGCCTCATGTCTTTTACTTGAGGCTTACGTATTTTTTTGATTGAGGTGGTACGCCTCACCGCCTTCACCGTCTGAAGGTATTTAATTGAGACGTGTGCATCACTTGAGAAGATGATGTAATGAGGTGTTATACTCTCAAGATTTACGTTTCTTTTGTTGTCCTTAAAACATAATTCAATACTTTTTTTCTTGGTAGGTATTTTTTTTTTAACAGGGAGGGGATAATCGAGCTCGAACTCGGGCCCTCCCTCATATGGGGAAGGGTGACGAACCAACTGCACTAGACAGTTGGCTCATAATTTAGTACTTTTGAAATAACATGAATTTATCATTGAGTTGATATAGCATTAACCCATGAAAATCACTATTATTTTTAGCATTTTTTATAGTTTTAAGATTATTTTCTTCTCTATTAAGGCTTACACCTCGTTGTGTCTTAAGGCTTACGCCTTATGAGGCTTACAGAAAACGCCTCACAACCGCCTCAAGACCTTTTAAACTATGCATATATGTCACAGCCAGTAGTAGCACCTGCAGCTACACTGGGATCATCACTCGGTGCATCATCATCACCATCATCATCATCATCAGAACCATAAGAAATCAATCGCCTTCTAGCCTTTGACTCTGTTTTTTTTTTCTTTTGTTATGGTGATCTCGTTCATCTTTGAAAGGAGTCTTTTTTCCCGTGGCGTGTTTCTCACGTAAACTTGCTTCATCTGCTCAATTGCACGATCCTCTCGAGCAACAACACTAGTTCTCTCAGTCATCTCATGCACTGATGTACTTCTTCTTAAGGATGGAGGTGACTTGACCATTCTAGAAGTGCCTAGCCTACTATCTGATTCTGAGTATCTACCTGACTCAATCTCAGACTGTTGCTCAGTGTTGTCAAAAACAAAGGCTTTTCTTCTCTCTGGTGGTCATGAGTCACTCTTGGCCTCTTTGTTGATCCTATGAATTTTGAATCCCTTGGCTCATCTCCATCCAATATATCCTCTACCCATGTTCTGTCATTAGGATTAAAAACGGGCTCATTAACCTACGTTTGTACCTCAACCCAAGACTGTAAGGGATTGTCATCATTCAATAATACGTCCACATCAATTTGGCCAGTTGTATCGTCTGCGACACGTTTGTCCCTCAACTATTGTCTCAGCTTTATGTTCTTTATTTTCAATCTCATGTTGTAGTGGCAGTAAACTAATTTTTCTAGCCGTTCAGCCTTTAATCGATTGCGAACCTTTGAGTGTATAAGGCTGAACGTGCTCCAATTCTTTTCACATTGACTTGTTGATGTTGTTTGACTCAGCTCCCTAATTGCAATGTAAGCCAATGCATTACTACCCAAATCTCTATTATTCACCATTATCCACCAGTCAGCTGTTCCACCAACCATAAACAAATAAATGTAAGATGTAAATGAAGATCAATTCTTCATGGTGTACTAATGCATATTGACTCAATTTAAACATAAAGATTTAGTATACCTGGGCTCACTCTTCCCACAACGTATTGCAATTGAGTCAGAATGTGTCTCAGTCCTCATTCTATAACTGTCCATCTAAAAGGATAAAGTATAATTAAGTAAATTCTTTTCCTCTTATTGATAAAATCAATAAAGGCCAACCTGTAGCTCGGCCTGAAGTCTCTTTTCTGGTGCCCTTGATAAACGACCAATGACTTTTAAGGTGTCTTGTAGCACCTCGCCATCAACATTTGTATTGGTATTGTATATAAATCGAGAGTTGAGAAAATAAGCTACATTTGTATATACTTAACTAAATGTAAGATGTAAATTAAGCTAAAAAATAATGAAGTTTATATCAGTACAATTAATTACTTACCAGTTTCATGCAATTCATGGTGTAATGTTTTGTCCCATCTGTTGTAATAATTTTTCACCACTTCTCATACTCTCTGGGAAGAGATTTCTGTAAGTCTAACTTGGCACGGTCCATGGCTTCGTACAAATATCTTATATCATTTTTCTCATCGCCATTCACCATTCTTAGGACCTACACGAGGGGTGTGACTACTTTCATGTAACGTGAGATTCTGCCCCATAATTTATTATCTTCCACGATGTGGCACACGTCCAAATAATCCATTTGAGCATCAACATTGGATTTGTCTATGTAATCCCGCATGGAATTGTGATACATGAAAGACTTGAGCCCATTCTTATATCTGTGCAAGGACTCCAAAGCAATGAGATTCGAAGCAAATTTTGTTGGCCCTGCATGGATGATATCTCGGTCCCGACTTGCATGCTCTCTGAATATGTTCAAGATCTTAGGATAATCATAAATGTACTGAGTGATATTCTGTGCCCTCTCAATTGTCTTCTTCACATTTTTGTCCTTCCTAATATCTTTAAGTATCAAGTCCAGAAAATATGTTGCACATGAGAGCCAATATAAATGCTTGTACTTCTGTATCAACTTCTGCATTATCGATGACTACTTGCACAACATGTTCCTCTCTAATTTGTTCTACCATGTCATCCATCAAATGAAATAAATAATTTACATTCTTTTCATAATTTGATGTATCAACTGATTTCACAAAGACTGTATTTTTGATACAATAAATCAGAAAGTTGATCATGGACTTCTTCATGGTACCAGTCCAGCCATGACATATAATGATGCATTCTCTCCATCCAGATAGCTTGAAGCTTTCAACCCACTGATGAAGCTCCTCAACTTCTCCATCAATGCTACGCCCGTATGTCTCGACGTGATGGGGGCTTAAAGCCAGGGCCAGCATCTGCTATGGCATCTAGCATAGGCTGTCAATATTCGGATTCAACTGCATATGCAGGCACACCTGCATGAAAAAATCATTTGCAAATACTTTTAAATGCATGTCCGGTAGCTTTAGCTGATTTTTTGACCCCTCTCAATGCATGCTTGATTTTTGGCTGACACTTTGCGTTATGTGCACATTGATGTCAATGGGGCCTACTCTCTGCGAGACTGCACCAGTGTCAGGACGTCGTGTTACACCAGTTGTATTGGAGTAGGTCTCTGATCCTATCGGTGCTTTTCCCTTCCTTCGAGTCGCATGCTCACGCTCTACTACTTCAATCAGCTTTGGATCTGAATCTTTAGTACCTTCCTTATCATCATCATACCTCCTTCCCCTTTTGCTTACTCTGTCTGAAATCTCCTCACAAATTTCAGCCTGATCTTCAGCCCTTCGTTGCATCATGTCTTTTTTACCCAGAAGGCACTGACGCATTTCCTCTCCCACCTGTCAAGGACATATGTCGCATTGCTTGATCTCTCCTCTTATCCCTGCCAAATATTGTTTTCCTCTAGTAATTCCGCCATGTATCTCCTTACCACAATAATTACATTTGACTTTTCTTCTTCCAGTATCAACTAAGGTGAGGTGGGCCCAGTCTGAATCGTCCTGCCCTTGCTGCTCCTGACTTTATTCACGTCTATCCATGATGTTGCATTAAGACAATCAAAGACAGATGGGTGTAAGTACAATGAAAAAAGTGCAAAATGAAGCATAATTGAACTTCAAATTATGTTGAATTGAGATAATTAGACAAAAGTTCCAATTTCTACCTGCTAATTATGGTCACATTTGGGGATTTTACCTAATTATCATTCATTAAATGCAATTGACAGCATGCTCTCGTCCTAAAGCATTCAATGAAACTTAATTGAGTTTCAATTGACGCTAAATTTACCTAATTAGACATAACTCTCAAATTTAAATCGCTAATTAGGCCTTAATTTGGGGATCTATTCTGATTATCGGGCATGTAATACAATTAGCAGCATGCTCTCATCTTAAAACATTCAGTGAAACTTAATTAAGCTTTAATTGACGATAAATTTACCTAATTAGGCAAAACTCCCAAATTTAAATCACTAATTCGACCTTAATTTTGGGATTTACCCTAATTACCCGATGTGTAATACAATTAACAGCATGCTCCCGTCCTAAAGAATTCAATGAAGCTTAATTAATACAGTTGATGCTAAATTTGCCTAATTAGACAAAAGTCTCAAATATAAATCATTGATTAGGCCCTAATTTTGAGATTTATGCTAATTACCCGATGTGTAATACAATTAGCAGTATGCTCCCGCCCTAAAGCATTCAATGAAGTTTAATTAAGTTTCAATTGACGTTGAACTTACTTAATTAGACAAAAGTCCCAAATTTAAATCACTAATTAGATCCTTATTTGAAGATTTATCATAGTTAACATATAAAAATTAATATATTGTAGATAACCTTACCTATAACAAGAAAAGTATCAAACAAAGGAAAAATTACAAGATCCTTGAGGAATCTTCAACCCAATGATGTGAACGACATCGGCGGCAGCTACGCAATGTAAACAGCAAGAAACGGCGGCGGCGGCAAGATCTCCTCCTGGCAGTCCCAAGCTCCCCCCTACCCCTCCTCCACCTCTCCTGACCTGCAGCCCCTCAGATCTTAGATATGAGAGGTGGGGCGGACTTGAACTCCTCTTAAGAGGGGAGTTTGTGTCCGATTTTGCCCGAAACACTATATATATATATATATATATATATATATTAGTTTCGGACCTGATACAGTGAGCAAGTCTGGTTTCAGATCATTTTGGTCTGAAATCGATATGTTTCAGTTGAAACGTATCGGTTTCGGCCGAAACTGCCATCCATGATAAAGGCATCTCTACCATCTATATGATAATCTCTCCATTCTTGGAAAGTACATCACCCCTTGGTTGTGAGATCTAGGTACTATGCCAGTGATAATTAAGAAGCAAACTCACAGTAATTGGAGTTTGAAGCAAGGAAGGCCGAATCGGGGGTCGGACTCGGATCTGAGACTCAGAATCCGATCCGGATCGGCCGATTGGGTGATCCCGATCCCGATCAGGTCCGATCCAGAGTTTTTTAGTTGAAGTTTTTACGCTTGTTTATGTTTGTAACGGGTTTTATGCAAATGACCTATTTCCTTTTAATAGTTTCGGGGTGTTACCTTTCTTCCCCACACCCCCAGGTCCCCGAGTCCCCAACCCCCCACTTTGCTGCAGGTGTAGGCCCAGGCTGATTGTGAGGAGGAGACAAGGACGGGACGAGGGGGACGACGGTGAAGCTGGTGGCTATGACGATTGTAGACGGCGGCGGTGACTGGGATGGCGACTGGAGACGGCAGCGGCGACTGGGACTTGAGTAGATAACTATGTTTCTCCTCCTTTTCTTCCTGCCAGGCTGTTTCTTCTTCTGCTTCTCTGCCTGCCAGTACTATTTCTTCTTCTTCTTCTTCTTCTTCTTCTTCTCTGCCGGGGTGGGAGGGTCGCTGAGCAACGCCGGGAGGGGTGGGCGAGGGGGGCTATCGGAGTGCTTCTCTGCCCGCCAGTACTAGTTCTACTAAAAAACCTGGTAGTAGAACACGTACATGGTGATTAGGAATGTCCTAATACCTTATATATTGCAACTAATAAAATAGAAGGATCGATTCGTTGCCAATTCAATCCAATTTCTATGTGATCAGCATATCCATCATCACCCATAAAACATGCACTACAATCTTATATGGCGCAGTCACACCCGCATGTGAATTGTGAATATACATATATTTGTAATTTGAGCTTCCAACTTGAGTTGGGTAACTTTGGGTTGCTGTTGACGGTATGGAGGCCTATCTGATATCAGTCAGCTTTCGCTCGATTCACTTAGAGTTGTAAAACTCGGGTCAGTTCGAGTTGTTGATGCTGTTTATCCCTGTTCATGAATGTATTGCCATGTTTTATCATGAAAAAGTCACTATGAATAGAAAAGTTCTAGTATCCATACTAGTAAAAATCTATAGCCTAGTGCATGTATATGGAAAAGAGTTTTCAGGTTCATTTAGTAGTTTTCTTTCTTTTTTCATCTTGACACTGTTTCTTTGTTTGAATCTTTAGTATTACAAATTTTGAAATTGGTTTGCTAGATATCCATGCAGGGATTTTGTTGAATATCACCTCTGTAAAAGCTTATGTCCCCTCTTCTTTCTGTGATATGTTGCTAAATTCTTTTGTTTTGAGAGCTAATGGTGAGGCTTCCCCTTGTAGCAACGGCCACATCATCCTGTTCGCCCAATTCCTTCACAGCTCTGGTGCAAGAACTTCGGGAAAAAGGAGTACTGATGAGGGTGGTGGATATTAGGTCCAGCATATGGTGGGGAGTTTTCACTTGTCGGTGGAGGTCTTCTTGATCTTTCATCCAGGGATTGTTTGTCCTTCGGGCGAGTGTCATTGACTGACGACGAAGGCGGCTGCGTATGTTATGTAAAAAACTTCAATAAGAAGCGTTTGAAGAACGAGGCGTTTGATGCTTCTTTCGTTATTTCTTGTTAGATGGGTCAAAGGAAAAACTTGATTTTCACAAGGAACTATGCAAGCTGATATGAACAGTTTTGTCTTTTCCCCTGCTCGTCAAAAAAAGAAAAAAGAAAAAAAAAGAACTCTACATTCCTCGTATGCATCTTCCCATTTTGGCTGCCTGTATTGTCTCCTCGTCGATGGTTCACTGAATCATGGTTCTCCGACTCTATCCAATGTGGGGTCATGTCACGTCGTATTTGAGAAAATCTGATAGGGTACGTATCAGCACCGGTTGAGTCGGTTCGAGTCACAATGAGAGTGAGAGATTGAGAAAGAGTTGCGAGCAGGAGAGAGGGGGGGTCTATGGTTGTGAGGTGGGATCTCAGGGTGGGGGGAAGAAAGGGTCGTCGGGTCAGGGTGGGTTGCATCGAGTTGGCTCCATGAGTCACACGTGACTTTGAGCGTGTCGTATTGGATCAAGACGTTCTTGAACTGATACAGTTCATCGGGTTGACGAATCTCGCAGTGAACTACTTAAATTGAGGAATGTTGAGATGGCATTCTTTTTACTGTCTTTTTTGCCCGCACCTCTTTATCTTCGTCTGATTTAAAAATTTGATGGCGGAAAATTTGAATTTCAGATTGGTGGTTTTTAATATCCATCTTGGCCGTCCAACCACGTGATCTGATGGCCGAGATAAAGAGGCAAAAATTCACCGTTGCATTCATTGCCTCTTAAATTTGTTATCTTATGTTTTCCTTCTGTTTCGGTGGACATTAAGATTGGGTTTGGTAACGTAATAAGGGTAGAATAAGGCATGGTAGAGAATTCCGATTCTATACCTTGTTATTATGGAATAAGATAGGATCTATACTCCACTTGAATATGGACTCAAGTTTTTGTCCATATTTAAAACAAGAGAGTATCTGTAGTACTTAATGTTTTCTATTTTACTTTTTGTTCACTTCTCATGTGAAGTAAATATTTTTTTTTGAAGAATAACTATGCTTATTCAATATAAAAAATTAAAATTTGGCTGCCTGTTCTCCGTATCATCAACGAAATCAATACGCCTGCCCTCTTGCATAGAAAATATGGGCCGATTGATTAGGCCGAGTCATTCCATCTAACTGTCTCTAATAATCGACTTTGGTAGGAGGGTTACCATATCCGACCCTGGTTAAGGTTAAAGCCCTTATTCTAGAGTTAAACTATTCACTCCCCTTAATCGGAATGACCCACCCAACTCGACCCTGGTTGCGACAAGTTGTTAAGCTAAAAATTTGAGAACCTTTGAGAATAAACTATCCGGCCGAGGGTAGCTTATTCTACTATGTCGTTATTCAAGAGAGCCACACGGTTTAAGAAAAGCCGTTTAATTGTAGACTTTTCCTATATACTCTCTTTAGCGTTGTATCAATTATTTTTTAAAAAATATATAAATAGCCATCATTATGTATGAAAATATTACAAAAATGTCGTCATAGTACGTAACTGACAATTATCATCTAATTAAGTACTAAGCTATAGTTACCTATAGTATATTATTGTGCGTGCGCGCCTGTGTGTGTGGAGGGGGGTGCGCATGCATGCGTGCACGCGCACGACAGGGAGTGATGTCTTCTACAACCAAATATGAGAATGGAGCCTCTACATAGGGATGTCAATGGCTCCCAAACTGATCTCATCCGCAATGTCATCCGCACACAGACGATGAAGATGGCTTCTTGATTAGCTAGTGATCCAATGGAAGATAGATGGCGATGCATCATCCAAGAATGAAGAGGATTTCGATGGCACATAGTCATCATTCTGGAAGGGGCATGGACTTTGTCGGCTCCGGAGGAGATGCCTGCATTGGCGGGGAAAAGTCTCGTCGGAAGGATTAAAGTGGAAAAATAAGTGATAATTATAACGAGGGTATCTTGGTCATAATATGATCAATAAATGAATGAAATACTCTCAGGTTTGCACATATATGGAAGGTAACTGGAATGGCACTTTTGTAATATTTTGTCAAGAATAGTGATGTGTATTTGTATATATATTTGGGAACGATGTTTTTACAATTTGAGTCACAACAACGATTTATATACAAAACCCCCCCCCCCCCCCCCACACACACACAAAAATGAGCCCTTATTAGGAGGTTTGCCTTAATTATTTCGTAATCCCTTGACAAGTCATCGGCGTAGAACACTCGTTGGACGCATGGTTACGGTGGGAGGAAGACAGTACTCCATCCCATGGTATTTATTTGTCGAGGAATACTTAAGCCCCTCTTTGATCTACGTGGAATCCAGGAATATGGAGGGGAAAAAAGAAAGATATCAAAAGATATTTTTATTTTTTAAAAAAAATCTTACCCCTTTAATTTCATCGGTTACATCTGAATTAATGAGAAAGAGGTGTGTGGATTTCGTGCACACCGACATGCAACATGATGATTTGCCCAAGAGGAGAGTTTCATTTGGAAGGTGGATAGGGGGCGATGTTTTAAGGTTGTTACCTGGGATAGTTAATAGCGGTCCGTGTATAACAACTCCCAGATTGTGCCGAGCTTCAAGATAATCATCCAGCCTGAAAAAAAAGGGGGGGAAATAACAAGAAATAAGAGTCAGCATGTTCTCGGTTAACAATATACGTACCTTCGAAGTGATATCCCAAAAATAACTTGTAAGATTTCATCCGAGATTTCTAAGAACCGTGCACAAACTTTTAGACGTTCCCTATACGTAACGAGGACGGCCGTATTACTCCTAAATACCATAAAATAATTTATTTGTAATCGACTCTTCTTATAATAGTTAATTTAAACTTTAACCATTCTTATCCGTCCTCTTCTAATACCGAGGAACATAGAAAGTGAGAGAGATAAGATAAAAGGGACATTCGTGTATATACGTATATGTATATATAAGGGAAGAGGGATAAGATGAATTGAGTCGACCACGTGCGTGCACGGTGCTCTTCCGAGACTCGGCCAACCACACACTAAACCTATGTGACATGATATTTTTGGCCTACTAAACGACAAACACTCAAAAATTGATGCAGCATAAAAGTCGTACGTAATCGAGTTATCTTTTTAATGAATTAAATTTGATCACATTTGAACATTCCTACGTGTAAAGTTTGTTTTAAATAAATGAAAGACTGCTCAGTTAAATCTACGTGCGAATTATAATTAACCGTCTCAAATGAAGTAAACGGGTTAACTTATTATGGGGCCCTTATCGGGCCAGGGAAGAAATCTAATACATTCCCAAGCTTCCTAAAATCTGGGTGTCACGGAAACTGTGACTCCCTCGATGGTCGTGTTCCGATTAGCGCGAGGACAAAGTGTGTTCATAATCATCAAAACTCAAGGCACGTAGTCCACCTGCACAACCCATTCACTATTCAATGTCTGTCTTCTGCAAGCACTGTGCAGAATGAGTGTGGCCAACGAATTTGATCGCACCTCTTAATCTCCATCAAAATTTCTTCCAATGCCTGCCTGCTCCACAAAACAAATTAAATTAAGAAGACAGATAGATAGCTCAGGTTAAATATTCGACTCGTCGAAGAAGGCCTTTTCGTTGTCTGGATGTGGTGCGTGTCACGGGCAGGAGGACTGATGAGGAGTGGAACCACGCATTGAACACAAAGGCGCAAATATATAGATATATATATATATTATTTTTATTTATTTATTTATTTATTTATTTATCTATCTGCCCTGCCCTGCCCTCCCTCCCTCCCTCCCTTGTGATGGCTTTTGAAAAGGTGTGCCCGGCCGTGTGTAGGCAGCTCAGGAGGAAAAAGAAAAAGAAAAAGAAAAACAACAGTAGGCAGGAGGAGTACTCGGGAGGAATAAAACGTTAGCGGTCTTTGGTTTTCATTCACACTGGTGGTGGTCAACTAATTAATTAATTAATCTGTGCAGAGTAGGTAGCATCTGGTCGATAGGCTTGCCTAGGCATTAATTAATTAATTATAACCCCAGGCAAAAAGAGTAGTGCTAGAGCTTTTGCGTTTTCTTGACAATAACAACATGATCGAATATTGATTAATTAAGCCTCCGACTTTATTTATTAATCCGTCTTCGGATAAAGAGCGGGAAGGAAGATAATTAAAAGGAATGGCTGAGGTGTGAATGAAACCAAGTGGTCGAGGTCTCAGAAATTATAGTCCCACATCGGTGAGCAACCATAAGCCTGTCTACCTTATATGTCTCTCGGATCAATGTTGACTGTCTCTTCGGAGACATCCGATAAAATTGGAACGATACAGAGAAGATTAGCATGGCCCCTGCGCAAGGATGACACGCACAAATCGAGAAATGGTCCAAATTTTTTTTTCCCCTTTCCACTCCCCCCCTCCCCCTCCTCATTCCCTCCATTCTCCACTGGACATATGTATATATGTGTTGGACATGACAAACATCGATGGAAGCACATGTACATCCAAATTCTATATCACATTAATCAGGTGATTGGAAATATAATGCTAGCTAATTAATCAGAGGACTCTTTTTCATGTGATCAAACTAACTGACTAACTGATAGATATCGAGCGCCCATTCTGTTCTCTTTGTTTGGTGAGTGAACGAGGCATTTAATCACCTACAAACCCAGCTTAATTAATTGATCTGTAGCTACAGAGAGGGCCGGGGCAAGATGAAAACCCAACTGGCCATGACCACCCACGTACCCCCTCTGCCTAAATACGTACGTCTGTTTAATTTAGAAGACACGATGCCCTTCATGGCCTCACCTCCCACTACTCGAATCTTACCACCAAAATATTGACGCATCTGCTTCTTCTATAGACTGCTCAACGCTATGAGATTTTGGTGAAATTGTTTGTTTTGGTTGCCTTATTCTCAAGGTGTGATAAATTCCTTGTTCCCATCCTTAAACAATTTGACTGGACTAAGACGTTTCTTCTTCTTTTCAAATCTCTCTCTCTCTCTCTCTCTCTCTCTCTCTCTCTCTCTCTCTACCTTCTGCCTATTATTAAAAGCAATTTAGATTTTTCATTCCCCCTCTTACGGCATGGAACCTTGTAAAGATTTGGTTGGACACTCCTTGCGCTTTCTATTTATGGATCTCATCGGATTAAAGCTTTTGCTTCTTATTTTGAGTTTTTTTCGACGTTCGAGGGGATGTGTATGTTTCAGGTCCTGTATTTTATCCTCTAATTCTAATTTCAGTTTCCAACAAATGTCCGACGGAGATTTACATTTCTGAAGGGGTAATCGCGGTAGGTACATATGGAGGGCCATGGTAGTATGTTCCATCTACGGTATGTTCCATTTGTTCGTTAATTATGAGATTTCGCAATCGTATAGAAACTAACTGAAGAGGTGAGATCTCGTACCAAGTTGCAGATCGTCAGATCCGGGGCAACGTGACTCCCAGATCAGTTGTTCAAAGTCACCTCAAGAAAGATTGCTGCAAGAGGAAAGACAAGCGATTAGGGGGCTTGGGATTACGATCCCAGGAAAAACCTTCCGATGCTTAAGTCAGTGTGGGCAAGAGCAAGGTGAAAAAAGAGGCGACGAAGATTGGGGGTACGAGACTACTTTCCACCGGCAGAGGAGGCTAGGATTATAACTAAACTTTTCTTAGGTGATCCCTGGGGTTAAATAGGTGCATACTCTCTCTCTCTCTCTCTAGAGTAGCCAGAATCGGGAGGGGCCGTTGGGCAGAGGCGTTACATCAACGGTGTGATGTCTTACCATTATAGGACTCTTGCTCTCCCCTTATCCCCTCATGGACTTCCCACACTCAGGCGTTAGCGTGAAATTCGCTTTTAGTTATAAGGGATAAATGCCCGGCCGTGGGGGACCCACTCAGGACCGTGAGAAATGTGGGGTCCTGGTGATGGATTGACTCATCTTTGGATGAGGGATATTCTCATCCTGAAGTCTGAGCTTATAACATACCCTTTTAGTCTCAGGCGTCCCCGAGGGTGTGACTTAGCGGGTTTCTATCAGCTCGGGTTGATAGTGCGTCGTAGTTCCTCCCGAGTGTAGGGGAGTCCTTCGCATGGGTGACCGTGCCGAAGCTAGATGGCACTCTTTTGGGCCTTTGACCTTTGACCTTATAGTAAATAGGCCTTCGATGTGAAGCTGGGCTATCACTTACTGGGCCGAGTTGGTCATTATGGGCCTTTAGGCCGTTAAATAATGGGCTGTGAATTTTCCCCTCTCCACTTTCCCCCCTACTGCCACGCCAGGTATTGGCTCGGTGTGTAGGGATCGTGTTGGGTTTTTCGGCAAGGGTGGGGATCGACTACCACGAGCTTTCTTTGGCGCGGCCGTTGGATCCATAAATGTGGTTGCCCAAACACGTGGTAAATTAGGCGCAATGATGTTATCCTCTGCGCCAATTCAAACCACCGATACGGGGCTTTTAGCCTTCCAAGGTGCCTCGAGGCGATGCGACGACTCTTCCTCTTCTGCCTAGGGGCTTCAAATACCACCACCAAGGGCGCACTGGCCCCCTTTCTACCTTCATCACTGAGCTTCCTTCTGCCGTGATTTCAAGCTCTAGTGTCAGTCGCCTGGTCTATCATCCCATGTCCCAGGAGGAACGCCAAAGGGAGCAAGAGATCACTACGGCCTTTGCGGAGCTTGTGGCAACTACCACGGAGGCGGTCCGCTTGCTCCATTCGCCTGCCTGCTCCTCCAGTTCATCCATCTGATCATCTTCATCTTCCTCCATGGCGGAGCAAGAGGGGAACTCTGGCGGCGGTGAGGCCAAACAGTAGGCTGAGAGCACCGATCCGACGTCTTGCCACCATTTGCACAACAAACTTACTATGGAGGAGGTCATGGAACTCGAAAATTAGTATTGACTACCCTAGCGGTACACTTTCTCCCTTCCCAAGCCCTACGAGTCCACCCTTAGCACTCGCCCAAACTCCTTCTATAGTTACGTTCTGGCTTGGAAGTGCGGCCTCTGTCTCCCCCTCCACCTTTTTGTTGTGCATTTGCTGAACTATTTCAAGCTAGCTCCCATTCAGCTAGTTTCCAATTCTTTTGCCTTCATCTTTTCGTTCATTGTTCTCTATCGGAAGTGCAAAATATCTCTATCCCTCGATCTCTTCAATGCTTTTTACGAGCTAAAGGAGCACGTGTAGGCCGGGAAGGGATTCTTTTTACTTCAAGTCTGGAGGGGCAAGAGTTGCGTTACCCTCTCCCCCTGGGATTCTTCATATAAAGGGTGAAAAACTCAATATTTCTAGGTGAATCCCTTCAAGGGTACCTATTGGCCCTTCCCAATCCACCCGAACTTCCAACCTGTGCTCGCTCCGAGGCCTTCTTCCATCTCCTGATAACTCGAGGACAGCATTTAGATCCTTCAAAATAATAAGCAATCAACCCCCAAGCTAGTCTCTGAGTCGAACCTCCAACGTTACACCCGCGCTCCCCTGCTCTCTGACGGTAAGGATTCAGCGAGAATTTTTTACTGTAATTTGCCAGGTAGTCGTTCGCTTTATTCTGACTGTATTGGTTGCAGACGTCCCTCGCGACAATGAAGGAAGCCAATCGGTCCACCTGTCTGAGGCCGAGCCAGAAGTGGTGGAGGTGCCATACGAGGTTGTCGTTGGCGTACAAGAGGTTCTCCCCGAGGCGGGAGAAGTAGGGAGCTCGTCGGTCATTTATGATAGGGGAAAGAGGGCCCTCATAGGGGAGGAGGAGGAGGAGGAGGAGTGAAGGGGATCCAAATGGAAGGACCACGGGCACAAGTTCATGCTGGCTTCTTTAAAGGCAATGGCCACCGAGGAGAGTCAGCGAAAGAGGATGAAGGTGCTCCCTACGACGGGGGTGCCCCCGAACGTCCTCGCTCGCCCTCCGGCGCTACCAACTCCTACGCACCATATTGGATTCTTGTTCGGTTTCCCACAGACGACGCTAGATGAAGAGGTGAGATCTCGTACCAAATTGAAGACCGTCGGATCCGAGATAGCGTGGCTCCCACATCAGTTGTTCAAAGCCACCTCAAGAAAGATTGTTGTGAGAGGCAAGACAAGCGATCATGGGGTCTGGGATTGCGATCCCAGGGAAAACCCTCCACGCTATCCCAGGGATCTGGGATAGCGTGGCTCCCAGATCAGTTGTTCAAAGTCACCTCAAGAAAGATTGTTGTGAGAGGCAAGACAAGCGATCAGGGGGCCTGGGATTGCGATCCCAGGGAAAACCCTCCGATGCTTAAGTTCGTTTGGACAAGAGCAAGGTGCAAAAGGAGGCGACAAAGATTGGGGGTACGAGAGTGCTCTCCACCAGTTGAGGAGTCTTGGATTAGTGTCACGTCCCGAGCCTTTATTACAGAGGAAGACTGGCTCGAGAAACGCGAACGGCCGGCATGGTAAGCCTCTTGCAAGTAAGAATAATCAGAGTGTAAGATAATCACACATAAAGATGCAATTGCACAATAATTACTCAAACTCCAACTTTATTTCATTATTAATCAAGTATTCAAGTACAATAACCTTTTCATCCTTTTCCATTCCACTAGACTCAAGAAATAGAAAAATTACAAAGACTCGATCTAAACATTATAAACTCTCCTAAGTCTTCACTCTCAATTTGATATGACTTTTATTCGCTCTCGGAACCGCTACTTGTATAACTCAAATCCGAATTCGAATCACTTTCATCTCCTGAAAACGATTGGAAATAGGTAATGAGCATACTTGTCCAGTAGGTATCTTCGCATCAACATGAAGGCACTATTAAAGTAATTAACATTTTAGCTCTAGAGGAATAAGGTAAAAATCATGTGGATGCGAACAATCATGCGATTAAACCAAAGTAACAAGATGATCATGTAAGATAGAATGAGAGCAAGAATGAACTAGTAAGAATGTAATGACTATGAACAACAATGTAGCATGGCCTTTCATGAACAAGAATGTATCGAGAATGTACTAGCAAGTCACATAATCATCACTATAGTATCTTTTGCCTATGAGCAAGTACTTCGTGAATTTTTGTGAAATATCAAGCAAGAAAGTCATGTACAAGAATGTCATGTCGTGCCGTGTCGTGGATCTTCACTTATTTATAGAGAAAGTACTCCCAGCGCAATGCGACGTCAGTAGCATCATATCCCATGGTTTATAATAGTATGTTTTCGGCAATCAGTCGAGGGGACTAGCATAGAGCCCTTGAACACAATCAGTGCTCGATCGCATCTTCAAGTATAAATCAAGTTACTTCTACGCATGTAATCAATAAAGTATGGCTAAGAATGTAATAAGTTCAATAAGTTCATGATAACAATAATCAATGGATGAACGCTTCAATTTAAGAATATGAGAGACCAAGAATGACTTATACTATGTTATGCTTATGGAAACAATTCGGTAGCATAACAGTACATTTCTTACTTTCCATCAATTAAATTAGTTATCTTGAATCAATTTGGTAAGTCCTAGACCGTCATTAATCCATTTAGAATCTTGGAAAATCAACCCTTGGGTCAAAACCTCGGGTTAAAATACTCAAGCATTGTGACGGTCAAAGACTGGGCCGTTACATTAACGTGACACTCCAGTATTGGGCCGTTACATCGGTTTGAATCCAGAACAGTAGAATAGACTCAGTAACATGTGACGGTCATATATTGGGCCGTTAGATGAGCCTGACAGTCCAATCTAGATCCGTTACATTGCTAGAACCAGAAAACATCGATAGTGCAATCTAAATAATGGGCTTTAATGGTACAACTAACTCGGCGTCCTAGTGGGAATCCCAGGCTCGTGGAGAATTACGGAGGCCTTGAAACAAGATTTTCTAGTCCATTGGAAGGAATATCCAATAGAGAGGTCCTCATGTCCAAGAATTATGTTCCTACAAGGTAAAGTGTGAACTAATGGACAACATGCCAGAATATGTGCCATGTACTTAAAGAAAATGACTCTATTGATAAAGAGAGAATGTGTAGCAATGTGAAGCCAAGATAAAACTCCGTCAATACAACATTGAAAAATCATGATTTAACTGCAAACTATAACGTTTAGTCAATGAAATTAACATATGCTTTAAAATAACTCAAGATGCTTTAAACATGCAATTTCTATCATGAATTGACCAATAAATTCTAAGTCATGAGAAAAGAGGTCAAACCTTAAATAACTAGGCATACTTATATGTAATTCTGTCTCGAATCGCCTGAACAAAGTAGTCTGACGGTCTAGTCTAAGCGCGTTACACTGATGTAACGGGTTATCGTGGAACCGTCAGAGTTATGTAACGCTCCAGTTATGGTGCGTCAGAGTCCACAGAGAATTTTGAATACAACAGAGGGTGTGACGGCTTATCGTAAGGCCGTTACAGTGTTGTGACGGTCCTACCTTAATCCGTCAGAGCTTCTGCTGACAACAATAGATAAAAAAGATCTAAGGTTTCAACTTACATCATGTCTGAAAATCATATATAAACTTCCACATGATAAAATGAAGGCTAAACTAATAGCATGCATGGGTTTTCTGTGAATTTGACAAGAAAGTTCCTTTTAACTTGGTTAGGGCTAAGAATACACATGTATGTATGAGTCTACTAAAACATGAAATCCATGATCTATAGTGCATGAAATCAAGTCAAATCAGAGGGCTTTTATCCCTAACAAGATGTTTTTGCCAATCATGGGATGACCTACCGCTTAACTGGGCTTTAAACTTCTAATTTGAGTCTGAAAGATGTGCCATAGTTCTCCATTTCCAGTGAGTTTCCAGCAACTTCACGCTACTCTAGCTCCTCAGCCTCTTGACCTAAGGACATGAAATTTTGAGGGCAAGAAGATGAAACTACGGGGAACAAAAATTTCTAAATAACCGAACTCTAATTATCTCGTTTAGATGTCATAATCTCCTGATCTTCAGAGTAGTTGCGTTCAGTTTCCTGGGTTACTAAGGTCCGACCAGTAACTTTGGAAGCTTCAATCTCCTAAGTTGGTTGATCTCCTAACACGAAATTTGGAGAGCTATTAGTCTAAAGTATCAGGAACAAAATATTCTAAAGAACTTACCTAAAATTCTATCTCCTTACCTTGATTCTTCACGAGCCAAAAGTAAGGGTCGCTCAGTTCAAAACTGGGTTCTATTTATAGAGTTTTGGCTAGGGTTTGAGGATTAGATCGATTCTAGAGTCCTTAGTTGGTCAAAACCTGATCCCTAAGAGTCCTTAGTAACTTTATTCATTCTCCTAATTATGTCTCTTGTAGATAGGATCCCACAGATCCAATCTTTTTGCTTGTTCTTCCATTCACGGAACTGCCAGGGTGTACCGATCGAAGGTAGGAGTGTTACCTGACTGTGGCGATCGTACAATAGACCGTTACATTCAACGTGTGCAGAGTTTCAATTTATTAAAACTCTTTTATTCGTTTTATCTATTTACTTATCTATAAAAATAGTATTTATCCTTAAAATACGTGAATAGGCTCAATAACCTTCTAGAATATGGGTCAAACTTAATGGGCTTGGTCCTTAACCATTTTGGATCATATTTAGATAGGCTAGGTTAATTATTTTTACATAATTTGGCCTTATAATGACTCAATAATCCATTTATTAATCTATTTTGCCCTTATAAATTCCTAATAAATTCTAGAAAATTATTAAATAAATACAGAAATTACTTATATAAATTTTGGGTCACTACAATTAGAACTCACCTTTTCGAAGGTGATCCCTGAGATTAAATCGGTGCAGACTCCCTCTCTAGAGTACCGAAAATCTGGAGGGGCCATTGCACGGGGGCGTTACATCCATGGTGTGAACTCTTACCGTTGTAGGACACTTGCTCTCCCCTTATCCCCTTATGAACTTCCTAGTCTCAAGCGTTAGTGTGAAATTTGTTTTCAGTTACAAGGGATAAATGCCCGGTCGTTGGGGATCCACTCTAGAACGTGAGAAAGGTGGGGGTCCTGGTGATGGATTGACTCATTTGTGAATAAGGGATATTCTCATCTTGAAGTTCGAGCTTATAACCTACTCTTTCGGTCTCGGGCTTCCTCGAGGGGGTTACTTAGCAGCCTTCTACTGGCTCGGCTCGACAGCGCATCAGAGTTCCTCTCGAGCGTAAGGGAGTCCTTTGCATGGGTGACCGTGCTAAGGCTATATGGCTCTTTTTTGGGCCTTTGACCTATGGTCTTATAGTACATGGGCATTCGATGTGGAGTTAGGCTATCACTTACTGGGCCGAGCAGATCCTTGTAGACACGTCAAAATCGATACTATATTGAGTAAATTTCATGTCACGACGTAATGTCCTAAAGTGGACTTCATTATTGGCTCAATAAGAAGGTTTTTCTATTTTTTCAGATTTATTTAAAATTTGCGACCGTTATCTGGATGCCATTTGATTGAACGCCCTTCCGGAGTGTCGTCATTTTCCTCCACTATAGGACGACATGGTCCTCCGGTAGGTCAACTCATAAGAATGAGTGACCGTTCGCGCGGGCGCTATTTCCTAGTTTTCCGATCTTCCACTGAATATTAATTCTAAAGAATTGACGCCCATTTGAGCGGGTGCTCATTAATGAACGCCTTTTCAAGCAGGCTACATATCTTATTTTTAACTATGGAAAGTCCGTTATTTCCATATTTTATCTAGGAATGAAGGACAGTTTCACGAGCGCCCATTTAATTGATGACATTATCTTGGTCGCTCAATCCTTTCCGTGTCCACTTCGTCTGCAACCTCCTCTGCATGACGTCCTTATCAATTTTTGCTTCATATCCTTCTGTGGAAGGGAGATCCATGTCCTCGGATCAGTTTCCCTGTTTTAATCCCATTGAAACAAGGATCTTTTCCCCTATATATTCCCCATTCGAAACCGACGGGCATTTCTTCCAGACGTGAACAAAGAGGGCAATAGCAGAAGAGCCAACGAAAAGAGAAAGAGAGTTCTTTTTTTTCTAACGTTGTAGGTGTTTGCGTTGCTGGGGAATTAGAGAGAACCGGAGTTCTCTTCTCTTCTCAAACCTGTTATCGTGCCTTCAAGCTCTCTTCTGCTATCTGCTACCTGCTATCGTGCCTAAGCTCTTCCCTGCTACTTGCAGTGGTGTTGGAGGACCAACCTTCACGTTCTTCACCCTTCTCTTTTAGTTTTATATTCTCTTATTTGTTTGTTTGCATCCCCATCTATATGGCATCCCTTGCTAGATCATTATTTAGCACTTATTTGCATTAGCATTCATATTTCCCTCCCTTTTACTTCTTGAGGGGTTTAAACAAAAAAAAACACACAAAGTGTGTTCATGCCCATCTTGCGTAGATTTGTTTTCATAGAGCATTGATACTACACGCTTGGTTTTCTAATCCATCTCTTTTGCTTGTCTTTGCTTATTTTTCAAGGGTAATCAAAAACAAAAAATCCCTTCATCGGTCGACCGATAGAAGGAGGAAGTTGAACTCACACACACCACGCTTACAAGGTATTTTACAATCACTTTCTTATTTTGAAGTAACCCCTCTGGCGATCACACTCCTTTAGTAGCATTGCATGCTCCCTCCCCCATCTTTTCATCACCATATATTTACCCTTTTGCATCCTTTCTTTCTTTTAATGTCTATGTGACATCATTCACAGTCCTTATGGGCCTTTAGGCCATTAAATAGGAGGCTGCAAATTTTCTCCTCTCCACTATGTTATATCGGGTGTCGAATATACTCTTGTTGTGATTAAGAGGGTATGATGCTTTTAATGTTCCTGTGAT
The DNA here is from genome assembly GCA_022559845.1 of Amorphophallus konjac. NCBI lineage: Eukaryota > Viridiplantae > Streptophyta > Magnoliopsida > Alismatales > Araceae > Amorphophallus > Amorphophallus konjac. The sequence continues at coordinate 393,623,745 of CM040126.1, forward strand.
TTTGATGGGTGTTGGGATGTTGATCGTAAATTATGATTTAAATTGAATCAAATCGCATTAATTCGGTTTGATTTTAAAGTGATTTAATTTGATTTGGTTCAGATTGAACCCTTAATCTAGTTCAATTTTGATTTGAGAAAATTCCTCCTCAAATTGAACTAAATCAAACCATGTTCATCCCTAATCTACATATTTATTCTGAAACTAACCCTTTCTAATTTTACTGCACATCTACCTCAACATCTTCATCTATGTCATACACATTTTTAACATGTTCTTTTGTCACTATCCAACACAACCTCATATAACGTAGCATGTCTCATGCCTATGTTCTTAAATAATATCTGTGGACGACGGGGTCGTACTAAGGGGTGGAGGAAGAAAACAGGGATGAGGAAATGAATTACAAGGTAGTATGAGAAAGGTAGTGGAAAAACACGACCTGAAGGAAGTGTTCTAGTGGAGCACGAGAAATCTAGACTTACCCACCTTCCGGTACGGGGTGGAGATTGAGATCCAAAGATCTTCTCATGTAAGCTAACTTCCTCCTCAACAGGCGTAGCCTGTTGTTTCGGGAGTAGCTTTAAAGATACCGGATGTTAGGATGGGATATGCTGGGACTCTAGGAATGAGGGGCAATCAAAATAGGAATAACAAATTACAACAGAATGCGGCTCATTATGAAATAATAACAATAATACGAAAAAAATGAGCCAGAATTATAGCAAGATATCACTTAATGAGAGAACATAACAGTAACATAGAAAGAGCGAACCACCACAAGACATTGGTCTTTGCGGGATTTTTATAGCAACATATATATAACAATAAATATATATACGTTCAACAAACCACCACTAGACGTTGGTCTTTGTGGGATTTTTATAGCTAAGATAAAAATAATGGGAATGAATGACAATGAAAATTATGAAAGGAAACCTCCGCGAGGAACTTGTTCCATCCAACGGGGTTCAAGTGAAGATTATAAAATAAAACCGTATCGAGGAACTAGTTCCGTCAACGGCGTTCGAATGAAAGGCAGAGAGGAACTAGTTCCGTCAACAGGGTTCGAATGAAAGACAGAAGATAAAGCCCCCCACGAGAAACTAGTTCCATCAACGGGGTTCGAATGAAAGATAGAAGATAAAATCGCCGCGAGGAACTAGTTCCGTCAACGAGGTTCGAATGAAAGACAGAAGATAAAACCACCACGAGGAACCAGTTCTGTCGACGGGGTTCGAATGAAAGATAGAAGATAAAACCGCCGCGAGGAACTAGTTCCGTCAACGGGGCTCGAATGAAAGATAGAAGATAAAACCACCGCGAGGAACCAGTTCCGTCGACGGGGTTCGAATGAAAGACAGAAGATAAAACCGCCGCGAGGAACTAGTTCCGTTAACGGGGCTCGAATGAAAGACAGAAGATAAAACCGCCGCGAGGAAATAGTTCCGTCAACGGGGTTCGAATGAAAGACAGAAGATAAAACCGTCGCGAGGAACTAGTTCCGTCAACAGGGTTCGAATGAAAGACAGAAGATAAAACCATCGCGAGGAACTAGTTCCGTCAACGGGACTCGAATGAAAGACAGAAGATAAAACCACGGCGAGGAACTAGTTCCGTCAACGGGGTCTGAACAGAAAAGAAATGGGGAGGGAATTTAGAGTCAGTATGGAACCTCCGCGAGGAACTTGTTCCGTTCACAGGGTTTGAACAGAAAAGAAATGGGGACGGGAGTTAGAGTCAGTATGGAACCTCCGTGAGGAACTTGTTCCGTTCGCGGGATTTGAACAGAAAAGAAATAACAGAAAGAAGGGGAGGGGAAGTGTGATCGCCAGAGGCTGAGAACCCCACATGAAGTGTTCTGATCGCGTTCGCCGCCGGAGCGGGAGCAGTGCGGGTCCTCTCTTCCTCTTCTGTCGGCCGGCCGATGAAGAGGGCTTCCTTCGGTTATCCTGATTTTGTTATTCTTTCATTTTTTGTTTTAGCTTTTGTTGTTGTTTTTGGTTTTTGTTTGTGTTACCTTTATTATTTTTATTCTTTTATTTCTTTTAAAGAGACATGAGAAAATGATGAAAGAAATCAAGATGTAAAAGATAGAGAAAGAGAGTGAGGTATAAAGAATTAAAATTATTAAAGACCACTAGGAAAATATATATATATATAGAGAGAGAAAGACTCTTTTTTAGACAAAAAATAGAGAGGGACGGGGGTGGAGACTTAACAATAAATAACAATAGAAAGAGAGAGAAAGAGAGTAAAATAGAGGGGGGACGGTTGGGTACCTCAAAATAGGAGGGAATGATCCCTTCTCATCTCCGAACTGAGGAATCACGTGAGCTCTCTCCTCCTCTTCCTTCGGCTGGCCGAAAGAGATAGCTTTTCTTTGATGGTTCCCCTTGCAAAAGAAGACGAAATAATAAATCAAGATAACGACAATGCAGCATCAATCCCTTGTGATGAACATGATGAAGACATGAACAAATACGCACCTGGTCGATGTTGTTTTAAACCCCTTTTATACACAAAGGTAGGTAGATGATATGATGAATGATCAAGTGAGGGTCTCTCAGGGAGAGAGATGCAATAGGGATGAGAGATAACGCATGCAATGCAATGCAACTAACAAAATAAGAACGAAAATAAGACGAAGAAGTGAGGAAGCTTATTGAGAGATGATTGGCTTGCTCGAAGGAGCTTCTCCAGGACGAGGATGGTGTGAGAGCACGGAGGAGTAGAACGTCTTCCCCTGTACGTGCTCGGACACCCGGGACTTGACCTTCTTTATTTCTTAGGCTTCAACATAGATCGAACCAGAGCATCTCTTTCCATTCCATATAGACACATACACGCACTTACACACACACATGCAAGAACACTCATGCATACACACCTATATATACATATACAAGAATATGTCTATAAAGGAGAGATCGAAAGAGAGAGGGTTGGAGAGAGAAAGGAAGAGGGAGGGGACAACTCTTCCCCCCCTTTTTTTAGATTTTTTTATTTTAGTTTTACATATATAGCATGTATATATATGTAGAGAATATATACGAACTATATAAGATATATATATATATATAGTATATATATATGTTATATATATAAGAGAGGGAGAGAGAGAGAGAGAGAGAAGCAGAGGGAAGAGAGAGTTTACGGGAGAGAGGGTGGGGGAATAAAAAATAATAATAAAAAAGAAAGGTGATAGAGAGATAGAAAAAGAGAGAGTTCACGGGAGAGTAAAACCGAGACAGGGAGAGAGGGAGGGAAAGAAGAGAGAGGGGAGAAATAAAAAATAAAAAAAAGGATGAGAGAGGGATCGAGAGAGAGAGAGAGAGAGAAGAGAGGGAAGAGAGGGAAGAGAGAGAGAGAGAAGAGAGGGAAGAGAGAGATCAAGTAGAAGAGAGGGGGGAGAAATAAAAAAATAAAAAAGAAGGATGAGAGAGGGATCGAGAGAGGGTGAAAGAGATTGAGAGAGAGACGAGAGAGAGAGAGAGAGAGCAATCACGGCGGGAGGAAGAGGAAGACGCGGAGAGGAGGAGGAGGAAGAGAGGCCAGCGGTGGGCGTGCCGGTGGCGGCGACGGCTAATGCGGCAGCCGCGGCAGGGAGGCCCACGGTGCAGGCGACGTGGAGGTGGTAGCCGCGGCGTCAAGGGCATGCGGGGAGGTGCCCGGCGCATGCACAGGGGGTTTGCAGCGTCGTCGGGAGCTCCGTGGCGTCGCGGTGCAGGCGACGGGGAGAGGTGGAGACCGCGGACGTGGCCGGAGGGAGGTTCGTCGGCGTGGGGAGCGTCCGGTCGACGACGACAGCAACGGCGGTGGCGTGCGGACGGGAACGGCGACGTCGATGGCGCGCGTGCGGTAGCCGGAGGTGGTGCCGGTGGTGACGCGGAGGGCGGCCGTGGATGGCTCGGTGTTCCGGCAGCGTGGACGACGACGACCGGGACGGCTTCCCGGCGGCAAGCGTGGCTTCACGGCAGGGGGGCAGTGGTCTCGGCAGTCGGAGGTGGGCGACGTCGGCCTCGTGGTGGAGTGGACGACGAGTGCGGCGGGCTTCACGGCGGGACGTGGGGAGTGGGTGCAGTGGCCGTATGTCGGTGGCGGAGGGTTGACGGTGTTGGCGGCGTCCGCGGGAGTGCAATGGCGAGGGTCTCGCGGGAGTACAACGGCGTGGGGGATTAGAATGGAGGAGAGATGGCGGCCTTAGCAGGAAGAAAGGAGAGGGAGAGCTCCAGGGAGAGTGGTGCGTGAGGGAGATGGGGTTGAGAGAGTGGGTACCAAAAACGGATAATCCCATATCGGTTACAACCAGAAGTCTGTCTACCTTATATATCTCTTGGATCGCCATTGGTCCTCTCTTTGGAGACATCTGATAAAATTGGAACGATATATAGAAGATTAGTATGCCCCTGCGCAAGATGACACGCATAAATCGAGAAACTATTAAAAAAAAAATTTCCCGCCCACTGGACTATATATGTTGGACATGATAAACATCAATGAAAGCGCGCGCGCGCGCACACACACGTATATATATATATATATCCAAATTCTATCACTTTAATTATCAGGTGTTTGGAAAGATAATGCTAATAATTAATCAGAGAACTCTTTTTTATGTGATCAAACTAACTAACAACCTGATAGATATCGAGCGACCATTCTGTTCTTTTTGTTTGGTAAGTGAACGAGGCATTTAATCACCTACAAACCCAGCTTACTTAATTGATCTGTAGCTACAGAGAGGGCCGGGGAAAGATGAAAACCCAACTGGCCGGCCATGATCCACCCCCCACCCTCACCCTCATTGGGTAATAACATTCAATTAAAAACATGCCAGAGATATTAGGATATATGATTAATAATCTTTCCATGCAATAATATATCGAACTATATCTATATTTATATATATATAATCCTTTGGGTTCTAATTTAGAAGACATGATGCCCTTCATGGCCTCACCTCCCACTACTCGAATCTTACCACCAAAACATTGACGCATCTGCTTCTTCATGTACCGATCGACAGGTCTCATCCAGAGTCGGAGCAGATATATATCTATACATGTTTGACGTGCACTAAAAAATGCTCGATTGATATGAGCATGGAGTTCCTTTGGTGATGGGCAACTACGTACATGCTTGACGTCCACATCCCGGTTTCAGTCTCTATATTGGAGACATGCATGCAGCTACCCCCGGCCGGTCCGATGATGCTGATTAACTTCAAATTTTAGAAACCGTACATTCCGAGATACTCAGTGTTCCCATGAATTAGCTAGCGGGGACAACGTGAAGTCTCATGATCATCAAAACTCAAGCACCGACCCTCCTCCTCTCCCCTCCCGTCCACCACCGATCCCCCCCTCCCTCTCCCTTCTCTATCTATCTCTGATCACAACACCCCCTCCCCTCCCCCACCACCTCCCCCCTGACACGACCCCTCCCCACCGTACCCCTCCCCTCCCCTCACCGTCGACCGCTGTGAAAACCCCACGGACCCCCATCCTCTCCCCTCCCCTCCCCCACTGACGCCCCCTCCCATCCCCCAGCGACGACAACAAAGGAAAAAAAAAGACAGAGGGTCAGGGGGGCCTTACCGATTGCGAGAAGCTCCGGCGACCGGCGGTGGCAAGCTCGCGAGACGTGGCGACGGTGGCCACCGGGGGGCGAGGTGGCGACAAGCACGGCTTCAATCGGCGATGACGAGCATGACTCCGGCGGCTTCTCGCAGGCAGGGAGAGAGTGGAAAGAGAGAGTGAGAGGGGAAGAGTGGGCGAGAGAGAGTGAGAGTGAGAGCGAGAGACTGAGAGAGTGGCAGGGAGAGGGCTCGGGCACGGCGGGGTAGTAGGAAATCTTCGGACATACTTTTGACGGAACTTAAATCCGTCAAAAAATCGGTCTATATTCAAATTTTATGACGCGAATTTTCGATGGATAAAAATTCATCAGAAATATCATCGAAAATTTCGACAGATTTTTTGACAGAAATTAATTCATGGGAAATTCTGACAAATTTTCGAATGGATTATTATCCGTAGAAAATTTTCATCTTTATTATCGTAATTTTTTATAGTGAACTACATAAGGACTCAAATTTTGAAAATTTTAAAATATTAAATCCAACACAACTTACATCGATAACTTAAAATACGCCTAAAGACGCCAATTAGTTTCACATATACGCATGACATTTCTCGTAATATTAGCACTCCCTATTGCATATAGTTGATGGTCTTTGGAATAAAAAGTACCGCTAACATACGGTTAGAGACATATACAGAGGCACTAGTTAGGTAGAGTAAATCAATTAGGAATCAATGAGGCTGACTTTGATACGAAGTTAGGTTAAAGATGAGCTAACTCAACCTGATTAAAGTAGTCCGGAGTTAATTCATTTTAATTTGATAAGAGGGGAGTTAATCTGAGAGTAAAGAGGTGGGTTACCCTATTTTTAATCCAATGTGATTTGATTAGTAAATTAATTTGGTAATGATTACAATTAAAATATTATATTTATATATCTTTTTAATTTTTTAATATATCTCTGATTCTCTCTCTATCTCTCTCCTCTCCCCTCTATCTCACGTCACTCTCTCTCTCCCCTCTCACACACATTAATTACTACTTTAGGTTACTATTCATCTTTAAAATTTTATTTTATTTTAATATTAAACTATTTTTAATATATGCTACAAATTGAATATATCATAAAAATAAAACTATTTTTGATATAAAACATAATTAATCTCACTCATTAAAATTTAAAACACAGAAATTTCGTTAATTACAGGCCAAGGTTACTGTTCATCTTAAAACATATTTTATTTTAATTTTTAAAATACTTTTAAAATATTTTTAAAATATTCTATAATTTGAATATACAATGAAAATAAACTTTTTTTGATAAATAACATCAATAATCTCACTAATTAAAATTTAAAAGTCAAAATGACATTAATTACGGTTTTAGGTTACGGTACATCTTTAAAAATTTATTTTAATTTAATTTTTAAATATTCTTAATATATTCTATAAATTGAATATATCATGAAAATATTTTTTTTATAAAACATCATTAATCTCACTAATTAAAATTTAAAAATCACACATGTTTTTAAAAATACATATTTTTAACTCATAAAAATATTTTAAACAAATTCTATATGATCAATATATCATTATAATAATTAAGTTTCTGATAAAAACTATAGTGCGAACAGATTAGACCGAAGGACGCAGAGGGATTAGGATAAGGGTAAGGGTAAGAGTCTCACATCGGATTAGACCGAAGGACGCAGGGGGATTAGGATAAGGGTAAGAATTTCACATCGCTAAGAGTCCTTATATGAGAATATGACTCTTAATCTACCCCCCCTCTCTCCGGCCTTTGCAGAAACAGAAAGTGAGAATATGAGTCTTAATCTACCCCCCTCTCTCCGGCCTTTGCAGAAACAGAAAGTGATATTTAATCTCAGAGATCTCCCTCCAAGAAGGCATCAGGTATTATCTCATCCCAGACCCTCAATTGATGAAGAGTGATCCCGTATCCCCAAGTCATGTGTTTTCTCTTGCTCTTAGCTCTTATCCCTTGTTGACTTAACCATCGAAGGGTTTTCCCTGTTACCCTCATCCCAAGCTCTCTGATCTTTCATCTTCCTCTCAAGCCCACTCTCAGGAAGCTTTGGCGTGATCGCATCGTCAACTTTTTCTCCAACATCTGACAGTCTGCGACGGGGTACGAGACCGAGTCTCTTCATATATAAATCTATTTGAAATAAATTGCATCATATATATATATTCTTCTTAAAAGAGTCTGGGAGATCATATTCGATCATATTCACCTTTGGATCTTAATCTAAGAGGTGTACAATATAGTAAGTATTAATAAAATGAGGACAAACAAAAAAGGGTAGAGCATAAAGTGGCTTAACTCTTATTCCTCCATCCCTTGCTTTGGACATTAATTAATTTGAAAACGAATCGTTAAAGCATCTGAAGCCGCCGCAAGCAAGAATACACGTTCCCCCTCCCAGGCCACTTTTTACACACTTCAACGACGGAGGAGAGGGGGAGCGGCATCTCCCTAGCAGCTCCCCACTCACTTTGCAGAACACCGTCTGTCTTCCCTTTTTACGCAATTTCCTGCGAAGCTTCTCTACCCCGCACGCGGCGATTCCTTTCTCTCCTCCCCCATCACCGCCCACAAATTAATATTCTCTCTCTTCCTCTCTCTCTCTACCCCCGGCCTCCTCTCTGCTTCTGTCTCTCTCTCTCTCTCTGTGTGTCTATCTATCTATCCTGGTCGTATCACGCTCTCTTTTATTTGCTCTCTCCCTCTCTCTCTACCCCCTCCTCTCTGCCTCTGTCTGTCTGTCTGTGTGTGTGTGTCTCCGTGTGTCTATCTATCTATCTATCAATCTATCCTGGTGCTCTCTCTCTCTCTCTCTCTAGCTCTATATCAGGCTCTCTTAATTTGATTTGCTCTTCTTCCTGCTCGTCTGAACGCCTGCATGCATGCATGCATGCATGTATGTATGGGGAATGTGATCGCGCGTCTGTTCGACCACAGGCAGCACCGCCATCGCCGCCGGGCCGTCCCCGTCCCCGTCGCCGCCCCCGCTGCACAGCCGTGTCATCCGCCAGGGCCGCCGGCTGTGCCGAGGAGCCTCTCTACCCAGACGTCTTTCGGGCACAGGAGCGTGAATCCGAGGAAGAGGCTGCTGACCAAGAAGTACTCCTACATCCCCGACACCTTCTCCACGCTCGAACAGGCGAGCACTCCGTCCTGATCACAGCTTGCATACATACATATATATATATATATATGTATATAACTATATATGTATATGTATATAACTATACATATATATATATATATATATATATATATATACGCACATGTATGCGTGCGTTCTTACACAAGGATTAATTAGCGTGTGCCGGCCTTCCAACAACTAATTAATCTACTTAATTGACGAACAAAGTCTTCTCAACAAGGTTTTCCCTCTGTGCAGTACCAAGTTAATTAGAAAAGTAAAGGAAGAACCAATATATATAGTAGTAGAAGTCGAAGAAACAAAAAAAAAAGTGTACGTGAACAAGTTTTTGTCTCAGTAATTAAGCTGTGTAAAAGAAAGGAAAGAAAAAAAAAAGGAATTAACAAGTTTAGTTCCTCTAGCTAGATCTCTGACCACGATAAGAGGAAGAAAGAACAAAGAAAGGGGAAAATTGATTAAGGAAAGATGAAACCTATAATACATCCATGCACTGGAAAAATCCCATCATATATATATATATATATATATATTGCAGCTACATGAATGATGCATGGTTCATCCAACATTTTTTTTAAGTCTAGATCTTCTATGGTCTTATATAGATGGTTTAACTTTAGGACGGCAAAAAGGCTTTCAAGTCATTTGAGATTTTTGTTCTTTAAAAAGGTTTTGTTTGCATATATATATATATAGAGACCTTGACTAAATGAGTCTAGCTGTTCTTGTCCTCTCTTTGTTGACACCGTGTGGGTGTTGAGCATGTGGACGTTGCTTCCTGAGGAGGGATTCCGAGGACCACCTTTGGATGCACTGCAGACGAAATTATATGGAAGCATATATACTTGGAAAACGATGTGTACGTAATCCGTGAGGGCGACTCGATATATATAGGCTCAGTTTGTTTTTCGGGTGGGATGACGTATTCGAGGGGGGGAGCTCGAATACGCCGTCCGGGGGCAGTTAAGGGAGCATGTGTGTGAGGAGAAAAGGTGAGGCCCCAATTTTTTTCTCTCATCAAGCGGCTATTCCGCTTTCAGTATTCAGTAAACAAACTGTCCCTTAGAGTATGAGTCATGTTTGGTGTCCATCCCAAACGGTTACCCATCCGGAACGGGATTGGTCACACGGGGGTGAGTGCATTTACTCATAAAATATATATATTGCAATCATATATAAATAATTTATTACAAAAAACTGTGAAAATTACTGTTACTGTTTAATTAGGGGCATCGTCCTCGATCGATCTGAGGAATTATAAGTCTAAGGTACGCAGGAAGCCGTGGGATAATTAATCCTACAAATGAAAGTGATCATACTTAATTAACTTGGTTATTCTGAAGCATGAATTTAACCATTATTATTTCTGCTTACCAAATTAAATAGTCAAGGTTATAGATTTCTAGCTAGGCATCATGTGCTTGTTATTCTCTTAGTGCACATATAAACAATATCCCTTCGTGCTTCCTATATATTTCTTTCATAATTTGGAACTTCTAATGTAGTAGTTAATTATTTTCCTTTTTAATTAGCAGGTTACAAGTGCTTTGAGAGAATCTGGTTTGGAGTCGTCAAATCTGATAGTTGGGATAGACTTCACTAAGAGCAATGAGTGGACAGGTTTGGGATGTTTCTCTGTATTTTATATGTTTATAAATTAATTAATTACAAAAATAACCCTCTTACATGAACAGTTGCAGAATTGTCATCTTTAAAAAAAAATATATATATATATAGCTCTTATTATTATTATTATTATTATTAGCTTTTTTCATTGTAGTACTTGCACAAGTATAAACCCTTGTTGCCGTTCGGCATTAATTAGCATTCTATTAAAACCTCTTATTTATCTCTAGCTAGTTACTCTCTAAGTAAATTTGAAAAAGATCAAAATGTATATCACTAATCTCTTCGAAACTCCTTCTCGATCTACACCTATCTATATCTTTTATCTCTCCCTCTCCCTCTCCCTCTCTCTCTCTTTGGCATGCACGATGTGTGGGTGAAAATAACATTTTTCTTAATCATAGGGGCAAGTTCATCCAAAATTTTAATTTTATGGATCAAAACAAAAGATGTAGACGAAAAACTAATTAACAGCAGGGGTAATTTTGTTATCTATTTCCATGCCAGGGGGTCATAATTAATAATAGTAGATATGTAAGGATGGTCATTCTGATCGGACAACAAGGTTATTTCTGCTAGCTATTATCCCTTTACAATTAATTTACTCCTGCTAATCTAAATAACAATCAATGCTCTGTACATTTCCTTTGCCTATACAATTGAGTTTGAAGTTTTAAATTTACTGTATCCTCACACAGTACGTACTGCTTGTGCTTGTAATTTGTCAAGGGAAACTTTCGTTTGATGGCCGGAGCCTCCATGCAACTGGCAGCACACCTAATCCTTATGAGCAAGCAATCACAATAATTGGAAAGACATTGGCTCCTTTTGATGAAGATAACCTCATCCCTTGTTTTGGATTTGGTGATGGTTAGTATAGATAGCAATCCAGACTGACTGATACTAGCTTGCATCTAATTATCCAACTGAGTTTCTTATTCTTCTAAACCCAGATGCATGCTTTAGATTCCCTATCTTGTGTGACTCTCTCCCACCAAAATTTTTATGTTTATTACAGCAACTACACATGACCAAGGGGTGTTCAGCTTCCACAGTGATCATTCTCCTTGTCATGGATTTGAAGAAGTGTTGTCCTGCTATAAAAAGATTGTTCCTCACCTGCGATTGTCAGGTTCTTCTTCTTCTTCTTTCTTTTTTTTTTTTAACCATTCTAGCTAGCACCTTCATTTCAAAGCATTTTTGTTTTGGTTTCTTTCAATGATCTTATCCCCAAGTAACAAAAATGAGAAAAAAATTCACCTTTTTAACTAGGCCCAACATCATTTGGTCCAATAGTAGAGGCTGCAGTGGACATGGTGGAGAAAAGTGGGGGACAGTATCATGTTCTTGTTATAATTGCAGATGGACAGGTCCTCCTTCAATGCATTAATTTCATCTATGTTGCTCATCTATTAAGTCACACAGAAGAAAGTATATAGCACTTTCTTTTATTTTTTGTGTGCCATTGTGTAGGTGACCAGAAGTGTCGATACAAAGTATGGAGATCTTAGTCCCCAAGAGGAGAAAACAATCAAGGCAATTGTTGATGCAAGGTATGATAAGAATATTGCTGTTAGAAGTAGCATGGGGAAACACATTGAATCAAATATTTAGTTCTTTCACGCCAGAGTGTTTGTAAATTGTAATAGTTTGTACTGATGGAATTAATATACAGAAGGTTTCTTTCTCTCTCTTTTTTGGGTGAAAAACCAAGCCAAATTGTTAAAATATTATTGAACCCCATGAACCCCTAGTGTTGTTAATTAAGAAAAGATCAGCATTGCCCGGAGACGATAAAAAATAGGGATAATTACATAAATATCCTGAGAATCTTGTGTATTCTACTCTATACCTCTACATGTTTTATCACCACAGATACCCATAATAAACTGTATTTTATCATATGCACCTGTACCGCATCTAACATTTGTTTAATCTAACTTTTAATTAAGTAGCTAGATTGAAATAAGGATTAAAAAAAAGAATCCATTCTCTTGTTTAATCTCTTCTTCACATAATTAAGGTAATATCATGTACTCCAGATTCTTTCATATTCTCTTGCATACCCCTAGCTCCAAAGTCTTATGTTTTACATTTTAGATAGAATATTTTGTTAACTCCGACAGAAATGAAATCTGGGAAGTACAATTGAAACAATAGTAGTTAATATGGGGCTACATATGATAATATAAAGAATATGGAGTGTGAGATCAAACACATAAGATTTTGAGGGTATATATGTAAATACCTAAAAATATTTCTTAAATATTCAGGAGAATATTTCTTGCTCTAACCATTCAAAAATGTTAAAAAAGATAGGTTCCCCTGCTTCCTCTCTCATCCTGATGCTCCTGAAAGCTCTTCCACGTACATATATATATAAAGATGAATTACGTGAAGACATTGTGATTTTAATTATAATTTAAAACGCTTGAGGCATCCAATGCAACAATATGTGCACATTTTATGTTCTTAAAAATTTTTCACTGATATTAGTAGGAGGCTAGATGTTCTTAAAATTTTCATGTTTGTCTTTAATAATTAATTGCCATTAGAAACAGCAAATCTTAGCAAGACTATCTATTGGAGAAGTGTTTGCCTACTTTCTGATGCTCTTTTATGGATCAGTGCTTATCCCCTCTCGATCGTGGTTGTCGGAGTTGGTGATGGTCCATGGGACGATATGAGGAAATTTGATGATAAAATTCCTGCCAGGGATTTCGACAATTTTCAGGTAATTTCAGCAATGCATAAATCACCTCCATGTATGACAGTCTATTTTCCATTTTTGTCTAAAAAAACCCATATATCTGCACTATATACTCTGAAAGAATTATTCGATTTTTTTTCTCCGATTCAATCGGTGTGCGTACGTGCATTGTTGAGGTTTGGTGGCCGGCTCAAGGTTAGTGGTCCGGTTCACTTTAATTTTTTCGGGTTTATCTCTCTTTCTTATTTTCTCTGTTAGGGAGATTACGATATTTCTTCCTTTTGTTTCTCGGTTCTTATTTTTTTTATTTATGGTCGTGATTCATGAGAGAGAGCGCGGTAAGAGATATTCCGTTTCCTACAGTGACATGTTGCTCTCTCTCTCTCTCTCTCTTCATATGTATCATGAGAGAGCAAGTGTCATCGATGAAAGCAGAGCCAGAGCAATGGAAATTAATTTGTCATGGGCGTTGGAGCTGATCATGGGTTTTTTTTTTGGGGGGGGGGGAGGGGGGGTTGATGGCTCTGGTTCTTCAAGTGTGTATGTATGTTTTGTATCCTGTTTAACATCTAATTATGTCTTTTTGCACATTGTTTCATAACACTTCTTATATTGTCTAGTCTAAAACTTATTACCCGTTTTTTCTGAAAAAAAATTATGAAAGAACGAGAACTTAAATCTTAGTTTGTTAAAAGTTAAAATAGTTCTATTTTATGTTCAAAGTAAAAGCACAAGTACTATTTTGGTGGGAACTAAGAATCATGATGCTTTTATCTTCGTGGATGTCATTGACCTTAAATATTAATAAGAATTAAATTTTATGTATTTCTAAGGGCAGCAGTGAGAATGCTTTTATATATTGCTAAGAGTAACGGTGGAAATGTAAATTTTATCATCATGAACTATGAATCATTTTGTGCCATTAAATGACATATTGTTAAAGAATATTCAAAATAGATGAGCTATGCCTAATTTTTTACAGTTATATTTGTCAATATTTCCAAGTTCCTGAATCTGTCTAACTTAAGAGTTTGAATCTTTTGAATTTGTTTACTTTAAAAATCAAGTTCGCATTCCCTTCAACCTTCTTCAAATATTTTTACTTTTAAAAAATAATTTTAACTTTTAACTTTAAATTGAATATGACTAATATATTGACAAAATTTGGTCATGTGTATTTTTATGACATAGTATAATTTTATTTTTTAAATTTTTATTACATGCATAGCGCATTCCTTTGACTATATATATATATATATATATATATATATATATATATATATATATATGAGTACCATAACTAGCTTATAGTAGTGTTATAGTTTAACTTTATACTCGTATAGGCGATCTTTTTATTCTATATTTCTGGTTTTTGACTCGTTGTATTTCACTGTGCAGTTTGTGAACTTCACATCCATCATGTCAAGAAATGCCACCGCCGCAGAGAAGGAAGCAGCATTTGCACTTGCTGCCCTCATGGAGATCCCAATCCAGTACAAAGCAACCATGGAATTTGGGATTCTTGGGTAGGAAAACGCTGTGCCCTCTCTCCTGGCTAGTTACTCTCTTATAAAGGCTGTTTGGATTACCATAAAAATGGTGAAACCCAGGGATTTGGAAACCATGGGTTTCAGAACCAGCTAAAACAAGGAACCCTGATTTCTGTCTCTGAAAACTAAGACCAGGGTAGCCTCTGGAAAAGTGGCCTCCAATTCTCTTTTTTTCTTCCTGCTTATTTGACACCATCTCAAATGCTGGGAAAAACCACCCCTGAACAGTGAAGTAGAGGCATGGGAGATTTTCACATTTGACATCAATCCAAATTAATGGCATTTGACTGAGAATATCCCAAGGCCTTCTTCATGCACATTGATTGATGTCTCTCTTCTTTGCAAAAAAAAAAAAAAAAAACAGACATGTCACAGGCAGGACCAGGCGGGTCAACCCACGCCCACCTCCAATTCCCGTTGCCAGGCCATCGACACCAACAAACACAGCAAGACCACCACCATCAAATGGTGAGGACCCAAACCAGGTAATGCCTTCTCTTGTTAGTCAAAAGAGTTAAACAGCAATATTCTGATCTCCACTTTTTATGCTCACAAGGTGAAATTGGTGGAACAGGTTTGCCCAATCTGCCTGACCAATGCAAAGAACTTGGCCTTTGGTTGTGGACACATGGTAAGTTGGGAGCTACACTTGGTAGCACCATATGAGCAATTTCATCTGGAGAAGGAAATGTTTACCATAGCTCTTTTGCTCTCTTAACATTTTAGATACATATATATGTATTTTTTTGTGTGTGCAGTGTTGTAGAGAATGTGGGCAGAGCTTGTCAAGGTGCCCGATATGTCGCGCGGCCATTACATCTCGGCTAAGATTATACTCCTGATGGTGTAAATTGGGGTTGCTATTGCTGAGAAAAAAATTCCAGCTTCTACAAATGATGTGCATGATGAAAAGAGTTTGAGATAATAACAGTGCATTCATGTTCCATGTGGATGGAGATGCATCCATGTTTTTTTGCTGGCTGTCAGTCAGATTTTGTTAAGGAGGGATGTCACTCCCCTCTTTTGTTCTCTATCCTTTTTTTTTTTGGCAATAAAGTAACGAAGGGCGGCCCCGGGGTACTAGTGAAGTTCTGGTTTAAAAAAAAATGAATTCATTGCACTTATGCTTGGCACAAGAATGTATTGTTAGAGAGGGAAATGGGTCGGGATAGGGCCGGGTCATGAGTGGAGTCTAATGAATTTTACACGGCCCTAATAATTAGACTCAACCTGACTTCGGGGCAGAGCATCGTGACTGACCCTTACTCGACTAGGGTTGAGATGGGTCAAGTTGGGTCAGGACAGGTTAGAGGATCAACAAGTACGGGTCTGGATGGATTTAGGTCAAATCTGATGACCCTAACCTGACCTGAAGAAATGTGCGGGTCAAAATGACCTGACTCAATATTCACCTAGTCACCAAAAAGTTATGACCATAACTCACCTTTTAAGGGTCAAGTTGAGTCGAGTCGACGGATTTATGTTCAATATATATAATGCAAGATCCCTCCTTAACGGGCAGCTGTTTTTATGTGGGTGGTGAAAAGGGGGGTATCAATCTTTGTCAAAGAAGTTACAATTTATGATAATGAATGGGGCAAAAAGAGTAGGATGTATGCCAAGTCTATGGCAAGATAATCACCCTAGGAGAGTGATCGAGTTGTCACTCTTTATAGGGTTTTTTCCCCCCCTTGTTTCTTGCCACGTGTCAAACTGAGTAACGAAGTAGTCTTCACTTATTAATATAGATATGTTTTCCTAAATTCCGACCTTCTAAGGAGTTTTTTTTTTTAAATACAGATCCGTAATGCTGGCTGCACATGTGCTGTTTACCTGATTTTAGTATAATCATTTATGAGTTAAAGTGTATTTTTTTTTTTGGGGGGGGGGGTTATTTTTGGGTAAAAGGTGAAATATGAATGCCCGATTGATAACCTTTGATTCTCTCACACCACAAATCAAAACTTTCTTCTCTTGATATACACAGACATCAATTTCTCTTCCTTCGGGTCAATTACGTGTACAAGGAGCAATTTCTCTTGCTTTTAGCCAACGTACAGTTTTCGGAATTCTAATGTCATAAGGCACGATCACGTATTAGGCGAAGTGGCTTATATGTTTCTTGCATTATGACCTCACAAATGAGAGGAGTGGTATGTGATTAAAAAAAATGAGCACGAAATAATTCGAGCCACTGCATTGTATCTGCACGAAATAATTCCAGTGCAAATTAAGGCGCACACATTCTTAAACATCATTTCGGATCCCCAACTCGGCTTTCATATAATTGAAGATGCCGGAATCACGCTCAAATCAGCTTTGAATTAGAAGATCCATACACAATATTCACATTCCAACAGGTACTAGAAACAGATCACTGGTTTTCCGGTTAACTCAAGATAGCAATATCATCACAATCTCAAAACAGAGAGCCTTGTAATAATAATGTAAAATGATACGATGAAAGCAATACACAAATACACCATGGACATGTTTACTCTCTAGCACTCGGGATCGCCTAATCAAATGCTAACCGTGTTTTATTCAAGGAGATACAACAACAAACACAGCTAATGGAGATGGAAAAGGCAGGCCTCTATCTAACTACAAAAAAGGGCATGCACCCACCCTCACCCAACTGGGAAAAGAAAAAGGTATGAAAAGATCACCTAACGCATGTCAAATCCATTCCTTTGGATTTATGCATGCATCCAAGAGCTTCCACTCTTCACTCCCCTCCTCAGGTTGCTGCATCAGAACAAAGACAGATTAGACATTCATTGGTTTACAGGAGCCTTCAACAAAATTTGAAAAAAGAACCAACTTAAACGAGTACATAAGCTTACATGATCATACTCCCATCGGGCTGTTAGTGGAAGAGAAACAAGAATACTCTCAATCCGGCCACCTGTCTTCAATCCAAATGTTGTGCCCCGATCATATACCTTCATAGTTAACCAAGATCGACAATCAATTTGCATTTAGTTCAACCAGGAAACAGGAAACGATGAGCCCCTGGGAGTCGCATTCTAAGAGTTACCAGGTTGAATTCAACATAGCGGCCCCTTCTTAGCTGTTGCCATGCCTTGTGTTTTTCGGTGAAAGGTGTATTCTTTCTACGCTCTATGACAGGTATATATGCTGGAACAACGGACTTTGCACATTCTGCAAAAGGAACATACATATATATACACATTACTATTGAGGCATATGAAAACTCTTCATTTAGCCAAGGTAATAGAATGCTATATATGAAATAACAGGAAGTCAGACAAGATAATGTCATCACTGTGGCTCTAGATTTTTTTTTTATTTTTTTTTTTGAGAGGTGGATCTGCTTCCTGGAATTTCACCTTTGTGAAACAATAGTACAGTCCCCGACTCATTAAGATAGTGCAATGAAAAGTTTACAATACCTGTCGAGAAACCCAGAAGCATCTCTTGATCATAGGCATTAAGGTCATCGAAAAATATTCCCCCAAGACCCCGCCTTTCACCACGGTGCTGCCACAACAGTAAACATGATTGAAAAGGATCATCAGAAGGAAAATGATGGTGACTTCTCTGCTGTAAGGATGCAGAAGATTATTTATATGGCTGATACTAGACTGATCCTTGGTACAGACAACAGAAGATAAATGCTAAATTATCATATGATGTCGCATTTGTGTCACTTGCTTGTAACGTAAAAGGCCATGTTCACTGAGTAGAAGTCCACTCTTTTTAGCTAGACCTTTCATACGGGGTAAATGTGAATAATCATAACCATTATCAATTTGTTACTGTCCTAATGCAGATAAAAATCAGCTACACAGCAGTTTCACTTCCATCTAGCTATTTTCACGTCATAAACATAACTGATAGACATCCATTGATTGGACTTGGAAATGGATGTATCCATATGCTTTCTTTAAACTTTGGAGGACAGATTACTGGATTCTTATTTTCTATTTACAATCCCAGTTGCATCTACCGAATCTAGACACTCGCAAAACAATGAGCTAAGAAAGGATAAAAGAGAAGAAAGAGGACATACCGTAATAAGGAAATAATCATCACACCATTTTTTGAATCGGGGATAGAAACTAGGATCAAACTTATCACATGCTTGCTTTTGAACCTGGACAAGAAAACATAAGATCAATCTCCAATAAACCCTTTCTTCATAATTGATTGTCATGCTTCTCATCATTATACGGAATTAAATGTGAGAAGATTCGAGCCTAAATTGCTACTGTAAATTTCTGCCCAGTGACTCTGAAGCCAACTAGGTACCATATCACTAGAGCTTTGGCAAGACCTTAATCGGAAGACATTAACCATGAAAGCGAAAAGAAGATAGTTTCTACTTGATTATGAAAAGTGAAAAAGACCACTAGTGCTCTCCTTAAGAAAAGAAAGGTAGTTGACAACATGAAAAGGAACTTGCAATAATTTTCTTCTGTCTTTAGCAACTAAAGTTTCCTCGTGAATGAACCTATGTTTAGCCATATTTAAGGACTAGAGACAATGGACTTTCCAAGTCTGAAAGGATACTTCAGTCTGTTAGTTGAAATAAACTTAATGATCAATACTTAGATGTCTAGGAATAGCTTCTGAAAAGTAAATAATTATTTAAACAGAAATATTCCAAAGTGGCAGCAAGATTGAACATACACGCATATAGAACTCTTCAGAAATATACCTCCTAATAGTAATACATATAAACGAATTAATTACATCTCTAGAGGTTCCTCAAGCTACTGCAACTACATCAGTTTTGCATGTACGAGTTGTATATGCAGCCATTCCCACAATTTTAACTTCAGCTGAT
The DNA here is from genome assembly GCA_022559845.1 of Amorphophallus konjac. Classification (NCBI taxonomy): domain Eukaryota; kingdom Viridiplantae; phylum Streptophyta; class Magnoliopsida; order Alismatales; family Araceae; genus Amorphophallus; species Amorphophallus konjac. Next base: position 393,643,221 of record CM040126.1, read on the forward strand.
ATCAACCTTATCAAAACTTGTCAATGTCATGCCACTCCATGATCTGAAGGAGCCCCTAAATGGAGCTTCAATATGGACAATGAACACCTGTTAATGTCCTATGATTATATGACCGATACCCTTTAATTAATAGTAAAACATTAGAACCATAAACAATGAACACCTGTTAATGTCCTATGATTATATGACCGATACCCTTTAATTAATAGTAAAACATTAGAACCATAAATGGAGCATGCCTTCTCTCAGCAATGATAAGTGTATAAGATCATTGCTTTGATTAACTTCCATCTGAAACTATTATAGATTACATTCCATGTTGCAGTTCAAGATTATTCAAACAGAAACCAGTGACGATTTATCTAGACCATCAAAAGTCTAGAACTGAAGAGAAAGATAAAGAATTTTCAATGAGAATTAAGGTCAGCTCCAAGGCAAAAAGTATTATCTACCAAAGCACCAACTAAAACATAATTTTGCAGACCAATCATGACCTATTTGTGGGAAGAAATAACAGTTGGGCATTGCATACAACGAGTCTGAGAAATATTAAAAATATTGTATTCAGAGTACAGAAAAAGTGAGGCTGATTAAGTTCAAAGTACTTTGCATAGACACTGGTTTAAGTTTTACGTTGAACTTTTATCTTCATGGGATTATTTATTGACACTGCCATTTGGCACTATAGGCTCCAAAAAACTAATGATTCTTCAAACTCTCCAAACAACAATCATGCCATTTTAAGTGCATCCCCCTTTGTTTGTGAAAGCTCTAATTTAATATAATGCCTAACATGACAAATGTCCTTTTTGTATCCCTTTGCATGATTATGCCATTCTAATGATGGCCAATTAACCTATAATCAGTTGATATGACTGTAAATCTACATAGAAATATTGCACATAACAATCCAGCATGAGGCATAAACATATAAGACAAGCTACATCCCAGAAAAGGTCTGGAACTTTACCTCTTTGATGCAATAGAACAGTTAAGTCACCAGCATAATGAATTAAGAATGGCATCCAAACACAAGTAGCTTTTGTAATAAGAGATGGCAAATCATCATAATGAGTCAAGATAATGAAAGACCACTTTTAGTAAAGATTCATAGAATAACAGAAAGTCTGATAAAGGGTAAAGAAAATATAAATAGCATTCTACACACCATATGGAAATGCTTTACATCTTCCTCAAAGATGTATGCAGGAGTAAAGTCAGTGCCACCACCAAACCACCATTGCCTGGGTGCACCAGGGGCATCTGTAGTATAATGATGTTGAGAATGGCATACATTAAGAAAGCACTAAGAAGCAGATTAATACAACAAAATATGAAGGGGATGGTAATCCATTAAGAAATCTTCAGGTCCTCATTTGTGAAATCTATTTTTAGTTTTTACCTGTTTTATCAATCTACTTAGATCATGAGAAGAAATTCCAATTGTCGACTTCATATGAGCAGATCATCAAATAACAAATGCAGAACAGATACATGTCCATGCCTTCTATTGAATGCTGGGAGTCCAATGTTCTATGATATTCTGCTTTCCCAGAATTTATGAGGAAAGTGTGTCATACTACAGAATGTAAACTACTACAGCCAGTACAAATAGAGATAAGTTACCTCTGAACCTGTAAAGGGCACAAGGTCAAGCGGATCCTTATGAACCCAGTCACTTTCTCACCATGTAGTCATGGCAGTTATGTCTGACATTTCTTCTTTTTCCTCTTTCCCTTGTTTTTTGGTGGATGTTGAGGATAAATGGGAAACATCAGGGAATGCTAAAATGCAGGAGATATGTTTCTTACCACATGCAATCATGTGATAGCAGTCAGGTATAATTGCATCTTGAAGCCATAATACCTGGCAGTAGAATCTCCTTGCCCGTAAAAGAATTTCTGGTTGTGTTGAAAAAGTTATGGTGTGAGATTAATTAAATATAAAATTAACTGCCCATTTGCCTATTGTCCTTTAAATATAAAATTAACTGCCCATTTGCCTATTGTCCTTTACCAGTGATTGGCAGCAGTATAATTCTCACCACCGAGAAAAAATCACTGTATGATGCACAGAAGTGTATCTATCCTTCTCTTTCCCCATTAATCTTTCTGATAGAATGAGGTGGAGAAAAGGAAGGCAGCTCCTAATAAGTTAGGACTCAATCATATAGACCATTAATACCCAAGAATATGGATGTTATATTAGTAATTTAGAATAATGATGACATGAAACTTTTAGAAACCATGATTATACCGTTGCTGCTCAGTAAGTGAAGGACAGGGTGTCAATGGTGTATCATTAAGATGTCTGAGTAACCAGGCCAACAGCCCTAACCAGAAGGTTTGTGTAAATCCTTCGGATGCAAAACAAGTCCAATAATACCATTTGGATTGCTTATCGATGGGATTCAGACACAAGCCAATTGGAACAAATGCATGACTTTGGTGAATGTTACATGATTTCCAAATATATCTTGATAGGCAATCATACATATCGGACGAGTTTCTGAAAACATGCCGGGAAAAAAAGACAATGCACTACTAATTTGATGCATCATCACCACCGTGTGCCAACTAGATAAAGGCAAAACAAAGGCAGGGTTGATCTCCTCCTTAATCATAGCAATCTAAACCACCAGAATTCATTATGCACTTAAGTAAAACAGAATAACATGGAGCTCAATATGGCACATCTACAAAAGGAATGGAAAAATCCATTGCCATGTGCACTTTTGAGAAGAATAAAACAATATAACTCGGAATTTACAAACAAACATATATTAGAAAAGAACATGAATTAGTCTAAGTGACAAAAATATGTTCACAAGATTTGGCAGCTTGAACTTTTAGTGAAATATGTTCAGAAGAAAACTATCTACCACTTCAGTACCTTTTGGTGCATCAGTCTCGAAGTAACGATAATTGAAATGTAAGGTAGGGGCAAATGGATTCTTTGGATGCAAAACCTGAAAATGGAAATAATAATGCCACTATTACTAAGAAATATATGCCGGAGCATTTTGACACAAGAATGCAAGATATCTAGTACATGTAGCTAATGATACTCAACAAATGCAAATTTTGTGTCATAATAATAGGTGATTATATAAGGCCTTAAAACTCTAATTGCAGATAGTACCTCCAAGTTGCAAGTAGTATCATTGTCTATCTAGTATCTATAGTTGTAGACACTCCACAAACTTTTTAAGCGAAAAACGAAGAGAATATTGGGAAGGTCAGAAACCTTTTATGCCTTATGCTGCAGAGTGACACTGAGAATCAATATTCTCAATTTCTTTTGGTAAGGATTTCATATGGTACTGACATGTAGCACTGAAGAAGTTGAAGAATATAAAAATTGATCGATTACTGTTCTTCAGATACCTTATAATTGAATCATTGAACAATGCTTAAACTTGCAGGATAGATGCAGACAAACTAATTAAGGAGAATAATACTCGTAGTCAGCTTGCCAATAGAAACGAGATGGGTGTCACCTTTTATGCTCTCCCATAATTTCAAATTGCAGACTAACGCAAGCATGCATGCATGCATACATACTGCCTAAAATGTGGGTCAGGATGGACCACTAAATTATGTTAATAAGGTCTCTTAATCAAGATTTCTAAATGGAAAAATTATCATTTGACACAACAGGAACTTATCTTTAGTTTATAAGATGAGTAATACTTAGTGCACCTAGTGCACTAATTACATCCACCGGTGTAATTAGTGCAACACTTGTTAAAAACACTGTTTTTCACTATTCACAGGGAGGTAAATTTAAAAATACTAAGTGCTGCACGAATTACACCGGTGGGTGTAATTAGTGCACTAGGTGCACTAAGCATTACTCTTATAAGATTTGACATTTGAGAAACAGTAGATTGTAGCAGCGGGTGCAACAAGACACAACTGGCCGGAAGATAATCTCCATTCCAGTGTATTTGCAGTTTTGCATGGTTGCCCGCGACTAGACGCTAGAAATTCGACTTCATTATATATGGAGGCCCTAAAAAGAAGAAGCGAAAGATAAGCGAAGTCATCAACGAGAGAATGGGATTCAGGTCACTCACCGAGCTGATCCCGGCGGCAAAGAAAGGGACAGGCCCCGGCTTAGCACCCGAGATAGCCGCGTCACCTTTGGCGGCCCTGTAGGCCTCCGGGGGCATCACCCCGTACACAACCGACACGTTCACCCCAGCCTTCTCCCACACGTCCCCATCCTGCAGAACCCTGCTGATCCCGCCGCCCCCGCCGGGCCTCGACCACACGTCCTCCTTAAATTTCCCCCCTCCATCCGCCGCCTCAATGGCTGCGCACACCTCGTCCTGCGCCTCCCGTATCATCCTCTCGAACCGCGCCCTCACCAACGTCCGATGCGCGTCGCCCACCGACGCCGCGGTGCCGCCGCTGTCGGACTCCCTCAGGAACGTCTCGGGGCGCTCGTTCTCCGGGGTCTCCTTCTCGATGGCTACGGCCTGAGACTTAACAACAACGCCGCCGCGGCGGCGGGGGGTGGCCGGGACGGAGCGGGGGGCGATGGAGGAGAAGGAGAGGCTGCGGCGGAGGGGGAGGCGGGCGAGGGTGTGGAGGAGGAGGGGCGGCGGGCGCCTGGGGGCGGTGCCGGCGGGGGCCGAGATGGCGCCTGTGGCGGGCATTGCGGCGGCCGGCATCGCTGGACGGGCGCGGTTTTCTGGGCTACGATGGAGATGGAATTGGGAATGGTAACCCGCGTCAATTATATCCACATCGGAAGGAAGAGAGAGAGAGAGAGAGAGAGAGAGAGCCCCTGGTTTGGGAGGGGACGGGGTTTTTGGTGTCCGGAGAAAGGGAGGCGAGGAGGAGGATGACCAGGGGCAGGGGAAGTTGCGGCGCGTAGATAAGGGGTCACAGGTTCGCTGGCTTCCAACCATCAAGATTTGTGACTCGGAATTCACACGCTGAGGTTTTATTGGTCGAGTTAAGGGGAGCGGGGCGTCAGCCCTGGCTACTGTGCCCAAGGGGATCGCGGGGTTAAGTTTCTCTGGGTGGGAGAGGGGATTGGGGAGACGCGTGAGGCGGCCGTGTGTTGATAAGTAAATGGGCCAATGGGAGCGCGGGAGCTGCGCTCTATCGGGTTCGGACGGGAAGTCCAGATAACGGACCGTCGCGGTGCGTGTTGGCTGTGAAGCCAACCAATAGTTTCCTGACGCGACACCCGTGATCGTGGCGACATGAATTACACTGAGTCCCCTGCAGAGGGCACGTGCTTTGTTAATACTTAATAAAAGACTTTGACGTCTCGGTCTCGGTATGGGATCCTCACGTCTCGACCGGACTTTAAGTGTTGGATGGGATGCTCGAGTCGTAAGTCATGATTGAGATATTTTATTATTTTAATATTATATTATATTATATTATATTATATTATATTTTTCTATTTTATTTTATTATTTTGTATATCATATATATATATATAATCTTTTTTTATTTTAATACGGAGTGAGATAGATCGAGACGGAGTGATATGAGATTGACCTGACCCGTATCAGACCGTGATTGAGATGGACAGGTCGATCGAGACGACAAACCGTGTCTATTTTTCTCATTATCTACCCCTTTAGGAAACATTATTTTGATAACCAGTAAATCATATAAATAACCTTGTACGTTTATCTTTATCCAATTCATCTGTATACTCTTAAAATCTCTAAAGAGTGCACTTGTCCATCAAAAATAATATTTGTATAACTCAAAATTTAAACTTTCTAGATATAAGAACTCCAACTTTGATAATAGGTTAAGATAAATTAGGTCAGGTGGATCCGAGTTAAATTATGTTTGAGTTTTCAGATTTTTAATTTAATACCTATTTTATCTAAGATCGGGTAAAATATTTTATGAAAGAAGTGAAATGAATTAATCCCGAGATAAGAGTCTTAACCCCGTCTAACCCCATGTGACATATTTTGACTCCCATGTTTGAAAGATATATGAGTAAATTAGATACAAGAAGTCTAAACAGATATATGTTGTCAGACCTCTCAGTCTTAAACGACAACGTGAACAATGATGTGGCGTTGCACTTTCATTATTTCTTTTTTCATTCTCAATTTTAAATCTTTTAGACTTAAGATCGGTGTTATCAGAATCGGAGCGAACCTGTCAGTCGAACCGGTTCGACCGTGAACCGGTCTCGGAACCGGTTCGATTAAGGTCGATCTGATCTAATGTTAAAGAACCAGATGAACCACGGTTCGACAGTGAATCGGTCCGAACCGGTCCGACCCGATTCATTTTTTAAAATAAAAAATATATAAAAATATTTAGATATTCAAAATTATATGTATATGTGAATAAAATTATCAAAATTATCTTATTATTATTGATTTTTTGTTATTTATCATTTTATTTTAAATATATTTGAAGTTTAAATATTTAAAAGAGTAGATATCAATTGTGAAGAGTGAAGATCAATGAAATATTATAAAAATTTAAGGTTAGTTTATTTAACTATGTTATTGTTATTTTTTTATTTGTATAATTAAATAATTATGACTAATAATTATACATGTATATTTATTTATTTTGATCATTATATCTTATTTCTTATTATCTTGGTTATAAAATCGGGTCGGACCATCTATCAATATTACGTTGACATCACGGTTCAAATCGATTCGATTGAATGGTCTAATCGATTTGAACTAAACCAACTCATTGATCAGTTCAAGCACCGGTTCTGATGCGGGACAGATGACCGACTCGGGCTAAGACGTACGACCGACTCGTTGTGCGGCCAGCACTAGCACACTAAGGCAAGTCGGACGGCTGACCACCATGGTATTCTCCGGGTGGAGACGTCTCTCAACAGCGACTCTCTTGAGCCCGACGATCGTCCCTTGCGAGGGAAACGTGGGGATCGCGGCGATTAAGAAACCACCATTGCCTAGGGTGCTAATTCGCGCTCGGTGCTCGATTGGAGCCACGGAACGGGCGCTCACAACTCACAATCGCGGTGAACTTGAAACTAGCTATCGGCCCTATTCTCACAAACGCAGCAATATAGAAAGCACACTAAATCAGCAAATGTAGATGTCGGAACGAGCACGTACCTCCACGACTAGGCGTGGGGAAGAACTCCCGGTCGATTTTCGAACAACCCCAATACATAAATGATTAACTTTACAATTTCAGAACTGAACACCTACTCCACACAGGGAGGTATCGGGCTACAATTGATAATTTTGGGGTTGCTGGAACCTGGGTTGACAGGCCGCACTCTTCGGAGCCGAGGGAGGCGAGTCGGGGCCGATCGGGTATGCCGAGGGTGAACCGACCCGGTTCTGTCCACGCTGGTCACCTTGCGCAGCGAACTTGCGGAGGCCGGTACGGCCAGATCTGATGCCCGATCGAAGCGCCGTTTGTTGGAGAACGACGGCGACTGGACGTAGTTTCTTCACTCCGAAGGGCGCGATCAGATCTTTTCAGATCTAGGTGCAGTAACGTTTTTTCTCAGCTTCTGGTTTTGAGCTCCCAGAACGACGCAGCGACACAGTAAAATGATGGAAAAATAGCTGCCGGTGTCGGATTGAGACGTTCTTTGTGGGAGATTGTTGGCGACGTCAAGAGAAAGACGTACTCCGAAGATCCCTCACAGATCTCGACCGGATGAGTCGGGGAGGACTCTGGAAGTCGGCTCTGGTTTGGGGCCGGATCTGCTCAGATCTCTTGTGCGATCTCACGAGAATCGTCGCCACGAATAGCACGGTGATCAGATCGAGGCGAGACCAACGGCAACGCAAGACGACTCGATATCCTACGATCTCTCATCAGGAAGCAGCTTCAGATGGCGTTGGGGTTGGGCTGGAGAATTTAAAACACAGTCACCTCCAGATCTGGGCAGCAATCTGGAACCGATCTGCGCGCCTCCACAAAACGAATCGTTGCCATTGCTCACGAACTCCGATTGATGCGAAACTAGCGCTGAAATTTTCCTAACTTGCAGAGGTATCACTGGGATTTTTTGTGGAAGAAGAAGATAAGAGGAAGAGAGGGATACGGGGTCGAGTCACACGACCCAACTCTGTCCAGTCACAGGACAGAACCAAGGGAGTCACACCCAAGGGAACACAAAGAGATTCACTCTCTAATGCAAATTTCTTTCAACAAACTTTCATTTTTTTCGTACAAACACTATACATGGCCTTAAATAGGCAAATGCAAGGGGTAGGGGGAGGGGACATACGTGGGATATAAGGGGAATGGGGTTTGATGCGCATGTATCATCAAAAGGGTAAAGAAGGGGGGGACAAGGGGACATTGTCTTCACCTACCTTCACCAACCTTTGAAATTCAAAGGGGAGGGGTAGGTGGCAGCCATGTTTGGTCATTGACCAGCAGCCTTTTAATGCTCCCATGTGGTAAATGGGATGGGAAGAAGAAAAATCAACATTTTCTAGCCTAATACATCCAAAACATGGTGCGCCCCTAGCTTGGGCCCTTCTTGGGCCAAGTTGGCTCAAGTCCAACTAAGGCCATTCACAAGCCCATTCCACTCCAACCTAGATGGCCCATGTGGAAGGGAAGCTTAATGGGGCCTTAAGTGGCTTAAGATCCAATATGAAGCTTAATGAAGTCTCATAGCCCAATATGACAATCAACCCTTAATGGACTCTAAAAGACTTACCCAATGGGCTTATTAAATGCCTTACAATGAGCCCAATATAAAAAACCCAAGTAGAATGTTCATTACAAGCCCAATCTCAATGCAAAAAGAGTCCAAATTGAAGCCACATTGTCCCTAATTTGAAGGGAAGCCGAAGCAGTCCACTTGGTGCTCTGCGTATGGCACCGTCGGTTCGCCGATGTGTCACTGATCATCCTGGTGTCCGCACCAATTCTCCCCGGGTGGGAGGAACTCGACCCCGTCGAGTAAAGGTCGTGAAACTTGAGCTCTCCGCATGTGATCAGGGCGTTGTTCATCGTGGGGCATCCTCGCCAACGCACTAGGACGTGTTGGTAGGCTCCGTTCCTGTGATCATCTGCTCATCCGGTATATAATCTATATGCGTGCGTTGAGGCTGGAAGAGTGGACTCTCGGGTGGTGTATCACTCACAATAGGAGGAGAAAGCCCAAAACTCACTAGGATCACCGCGGTTCCAATATGCTACCAGGTCTGAGACATGGAACGTCGAACTGACACCATAGTCACCCGGTAGTTCAATATCGTACGCATTCGGACCCACTTGTTTCTTGACCCGGAAAGGGTGGGTATCGTGGACCTAGAGTTACTTTCGGTCTCCGGGAGGAAACCAATCAGGTATGACCCTGATCTAGACGTACTCTCCTTTTGAATCCACGGATATATAGCATGCATCGACTACCTCCTTATACGTGCATGGCTGGCCTTTTATTGAGACACGACTTATGCAAACCATATGTATGAAAGAGAACAACTAGAGAGACAAACAAACACACACACATGAACTTAGACATACATACACAAAGACAAAACAAAGACACAAACACAAGGGACATATGGAAGAAGACCCGCTAAGGATGACGGTCATCGTCTACATACACTAAGTGTAAAGAAGGACTAGCCCAAAACCGGATGTCACGAGTTTCCTCCCTCGTCAACCGTCTCCGATTCGAGAAGACTCGTCCTCGAATATGGAAGTGTAAGAGGATCAAGAGGCGGGTGACGGGAAAGTAATCCGGACGTCGGGTGTGGCACTCACAAAAGGGTAAGTCCGGATATTGTCTCTCGTATGCATGGTAGAAGTCAAACCATACCACGTCAACATAGAGTGCCGACAATGGTACGGTAGTCACTAGCGGCTACGCTACCGTAGGAGAGACGGGTAGGAGTGGAATGGTGGGGTCCTCTATTGGGTCATTCTCTAACCCCAAAACATCAGTGAGATACTCCTCGGCTAATTCTTGATCAGCCTCATAACTCACTATAATAGGCCCGGGTGAGGCATCCTCCGACTGGTTGTCCTCTAAGGTAGGAGAATGTGAAGGACACGGGTCGGAGAAATGGCTAACCCCAGTATAGGGGACCACATGGGTGGGCTTCGGGAGTGGTGGTGGATGTGAGTCCGGAGGTGGAACGGACCGGTGGAGTTGGGTGGTTGGAGATATGGTGGTGGTCGGCCGAATGCCGTCGTGGATGATGAACTCGCCGGGTAGGTGAGGTGGATGTAAGGTGCAAGCCCTCCTATCCCGGTCAAAGGTCGCTCTCCTCTCTTCCAACCAATTTTCCCCTAAAATAATGCATGGGCCGGCAAGTGTGTCGACCTTGCACCAAGCTCCATCATCATAAAGAACGAGGCCGAAACTCCATTGGAACTCTACGAATGCAAAGCCACCATTGAGAACAATATCCCCGATCTTTGAGAGCGACTCAACTATGTCTTGTGAGACACAGTTAGACGACACCCTACTAATGAAGTCGATATCCGTATGCAACCCATTTGGTAGGATGGCAATGGACACTATAGGTCGCTGGAACGACACATGGTCTCGGGGGATGGCCATGGGGGTGGCGGGTTGTGGACATGCAGACACACGGTGACAAGACTCTCTTGGACTAGACACGACCCTACAATGCGATGCAAAGACACAAAGATCGGAATGCACTACGAAGGCAAGCTGAGGAACCTAGACTTAACAACAACCTAGACACAACCAAAACTCGGTACGCAGCGGAGATAATCAATCCGAAGATCACTCGCGCAAGTGTGCGGCCTTCCCGATAGGCGTAGCCTAACGTTCGTGTCACACCTTTTGACATGTTTATGTTGTTTTCTATTTATTTTTTTTGTTGTTTTTCGTTTCATCATTTTTGACATTATGTACACCTATCTAAGGGTAGTACTTCTTAAGATAAAGCCCATTCCAAGTGTGGGATAACTCGACTCCTTCAGCATTGACTAACCTGTAGGCGTTGCCAGGATGCACAGCCTGAATCACGTATGGTCCTTCCCAATTGGGTGACGGACGATGTAATATGAGGATTAATCAACAATGCATTTCTTGTGGAGAATTAATCACCATTAATCACCGTCATGTGGGTGATTAATCACCATTAATCACTGTCATACATTAAAAATTGCGCGAGAGAGAGGTTGCGGGGTGGCCCGGCGGTGGCGAGGACGATGACGGTAGTGGCGATGCAGTTCAGTGACGACGAGGACAACGGCAACGGTGGCGTCACGACGGGGTCGACGCGGCGACGGGCGGGGTGACGGACGTGGGTGGCTCGCGAGGGGATGAGTCTGCAACCGATTCACAGCGATGGTGTCGGTGGAGGTGGTCGATGGAGCTTCACGGCAGCGGGAGCGGGAGACGGTGGCAGCCGGGGGTCACGTGAGGTTGCCAGTGGAGGGTGGCACGGTGAGGGAGGCTCGCGGGTGCAAGGGGTGTCTGCGGTGGCTGGCCCAGGCGCGAGGTGGCGTCGTGGAGAGAGGGGCTTGGCGAGGTGGGAGAGGAAGATGAACGGCGGTGGTGTGGTTGAGGAGAGAGGGTGGAGGCAAAGGGGAGAGTGAAGGGAGAGGGAAAGTGGGTCGCAACGGGCTCGGAGGCGGTGGAGAATGAAAGGGGGAAGGTGGATGCACGGTGGGTGGTGAAAAGGGGCTACTGGAGAGAGGGGTAGTGGAGATGTGGGATAGCGTAGAGGTGAGAGGAGGAGGGCGACGGCGTGGGCTAGGTGCGCATGCAGGGTTGTCGCGATGGTTACATGCAATGGTGAGAAGGCCACGGCGGGGAGGTTGTTGCAGGTGAGGACAGTGGCGACGGGGAATCTGCCAGTGAGGTAAGGGAGATGAGGGTACAGGTGCTCCGGTGGTGGCGACAAAGTGGAGGTGGTAGCCGAGGTGGACGGCGTCCGCGGCGGGCTTCACGGCGGTACGTGGTGCAGGTGGAGGCAGCGTAGGGTCAAGCTCGCCGGCCGGTGGACGATGGCTTGCTGAGTGGAGGAATGGGTGGTGTTCGTATGTGATGGATAGGAGGGAGAGAAGGAGAGGGAGAGAGGTGGCTGTGTGAGGGTTCACGGGGGGAGAAAGGGAGTGGGAGAGAGATGTGTGGGATGGGGACAAAATGCCCACGTGAGTGTGTGTTGTGTCTTGGTGGAGAGGGGTGTGTGCAGTGTGTGTCTGTATGTGCCGTGGTGGAGAGGGTGAGAACAGTGAGTGTATGTATATGCCGTGGTGGAGAGGGTGAGAACAGTGAGTGGGGTTACGTGAGAGAGAGAGAGGGAAGAAAATAGAGAGAGAGAGAGAGAAAGATACGTGAGGATGTAACGTAGTCAATGTATAGACACAATGTATAGACTTTGAGAGGTAGTCAATAGAGAATGAGACGTGAGGATGATTAGGAGGAAACTAATGTATAGACTTTGAGAGGATGTACAGACTTTGTGAAGTCAATGTATAGACTTTGAGCTTTGTAACGTAGGTAAAGATAGGAACGTATAGACTTTGAGGAAGCCAATGCATAGACTTTGAGAGGATGTACAGACTTTGTGAAGCCAATGTATAGACTTTGAGGAATGTACAGACTTTGTAACGTAGGTAAAGATAGGAACGTATAGACTTTGAGGAAGCCAATGTATAGACTTTGAGAGGATGTACAGACTTGGTGAAGCCAATGTATAGACTTTGAGGAAGCCAATGTATAGACTTTGAGGATGTACAGGCTTTGTGAAGCCAATGTATAGACTTTGAGGAAGCCAATGTATAGACTTTGAGGAAGTACAGACTTTGTAAAGCCAATGTATAGACTTTGAGGAAGCCAATGTATAGACTTTGTGAAGCCAATGTATAGACTTTGAGGAAGCCAATGTATAGACTTTGTGAAGCCAATGTATAGACTTTGAGGAAGCCAATGTATAGACTTTGAGGATGTACAGACTTTGTGAAGCCTATAGACTTTGAGAACGTACAGACTTTGTGAAGCCAATGTATAGACTTTGAGGAAGCCAATGTATAGACTTTGAGGACGTACGGACTTTGTGAAGCCAATGTATAGACTTTGAGGATGCCAATGTGTAGACTTTGAGTGAATGTGGAGATGAATGTATAGACTTGGAGTGAATGTATAGACTTTTGGAGATGAATGTATAGACTTGGAGTGAATGTATAGACTTTTGGAGATGAATGTATAGACATGGAGTGAATGTGGAGATGAATGTATAGACTTGGAGTGAATGTATAGACTTTTGGAGATGAATGTATAGACTTGGAGGAATGTATAGACTTGCTAAAAAGAGTATAGACTTGCTGAAGAATGTATAGACTTGGCTAAGCTGAACGTACAGACTTGCCAGCTGAACGTACAGACTTGCTGCAACGTACAGACTTGCTAAGCTGAACGTACAGACTTGCTGCAACGTATAGACTTTGAACGTATAGACTTGTTGCAACGTACAGACTTTGAACGTACGGACTTGTTGCAACGTATAGACTTGAACGTACAGACTTGCTGCAACGTACAGACTTGGACGTGCAGACTCGCCAAGTCATCAAAGCAAAAATGATTAATCACCCACATGAATCAAATGCGCGAGTCACTTTAGGGCATCACGGTGTAATATGAGGTCTACCCAGGAAAAACGTGAAAACGACGTGTCTACAGCTGCCCTGCCTTGACATCTGCTTTGTAGGGAAAGGACATGTAATAGAATGGAATGAAATGGATGGGATGAAATGGAGTGAAGTGAAAAGCAGGTGCCAAGGTGTGATGAGACACGTCTTCATCATTTTCCTGATGGGAATCTTTCTCGAGTTTCACCGAAGTAACCTTGAAGAAAGCTCTCCAAAATCGATCATTGTTTGGATGATAAACACACAGGGAATGACAAAATGTGCACTGGGGCATAAACAATTAAAAGGACCAACTTCACGGTGTGGAAGTACCTGGGTCGTAGGCCTGCAGGTTTCACCATTGGAGAGCGATTACCAGCCATTGTGGACGTGCTACAGCCAAGGTGGGTCCGAGGGGAATTAAAAAAGATGATTTGGGGACAAATCCAAACAATGGTTTCTTCCAGAGAAACATCTCAAGGCAGTCTCGGGAAAACTCAGTACTCGACTCAGAATGGAATATCTCATATGTAAGCATTTAAGCACAGTGACTCACACAATCAAAGTAAGTGAATGATTTTCCATGGTAAACTCAAAGTCCTACATGAATGCATGCTGGGTTTAAAAGGAAAAATTAAAACAAAAGAAAATAGAAGATAGTCAAGGATAATATTGCTAAGTTGTGAAGAATGGGTCAGAATGCCGATGCGATGAGCTGACACTGAACCGGGGCCCGTTTATCCGCGCATCGACTCATTGAACAGAACCATCGTCCCCATACTATCACAACTCAACGGCCTATCCGTACGATTCGAACTCTTCCGAGATCATCACTGTTTTTGTTGAAGGGGAACTCAGATCTCGGATTCATTCGGACCGTAAGGTCCTTGACATGCTCTAGTAGTGTAGATAGCATATAGTAAGATGCAAGACGCAATGGGGTCAGTCACCGAGGTGACTTAAGGGCGGGACATGATATCCCATTTTTTTTATTTTTATTTTTTTTTCATCATCATTTTTTTTCTTTTGTGATACCTGCAATCGACAGTTAGCACACAATTATTGCATAAGAAATAAAATTGCATTCTACAGTATAAAGAAATCTACACACCAAAGTGATTCACAGAGACTATCAAAACACTGTGCAAAGCAAACCATATTCCCTCGGTCAAAGTCCATGATGGTAACTCATCATTAATGCTTTACTTTTACCATTTTACCACCTTTCCTCCTATAAGTACCCCCTAGCTCTTAGCCAGATGTCATTCAAGGGTGTTCTATTCTTTTGAGATGGGAAGAGAGAGGTCACAGTCCTTGGAGATGGAGGGTGAACCTTCCCGCCTTACCAAAAGGGGGAGATTCGATTGCGAATTCAAGAAATTGACCGACATTGAAGGTCATCTGAGCGAAAGGATTCGCTCGCGGATGGTTAGCCTAGCCCTTTTCCTCTATTTTTCCTGCATGAGTCCTTTCTTATCCCTTGATTCTTTTCTTTCCTCTTCTTTCAGCCGTATCCTCTCTTTCCGGGCCCGAGGAAATTCTCCAAGCCGCCGTGGCTGTCGAAGCTCACGTCCAACATTACTACCGACATGAGGGTTTTCATTTCAAAGTGGCACCTTCAAGGCCTGGTTATCCACGCCAAATATTATAACAAGATCTGCATGGACTGGGCAGCCATGGGTGCACTGGTAGAGGTTTGGCACCCTGAAACCCACACCTTCGTCTTTCCTACTTTTGAATTGACGATCCTTCTGGAGGAAGCGGAACTCCTGCTTGGCTTAAAAAGATTCAGAAATGATGGAAAAATAAAAATTTTACCCATGGGGAAGAAGGCATCCTCTGAGGAAATTCTGGGGAGCTTCATGCCCTACGGAGCCATTAAAGGTGTTCAGACCCAGAAGGGAATCAACTTACAAAAGCTCGCAGACTGGACCATGAGCGCTTTGGAAAGATTGACAGGTGACGAATGCTTAGAAGGACTCATGAAAGGGTTCGTGATTTGTTTGGCGGGAGCTCTCCTCTTCCCCAGCACCGACAATATCATGGAGGAGGATCAGCTGGGCGCGATTTGCAGACTCTGGAAGGGCAAAAGAGTGGGGCCAGCCGTCCTCGCCTATCTTTACAGCGGTCTTACGGCTTCCAACATGGGCCAGCCCCCCTATGGGTGCATGTTTCTCCTTAATTGCTGGATCGATCTCCACTTCAAATTTGATCGCTACGAGGAGGGACGAACTACTTCCAGGATCTTCCAACAAAGCCCTCTTTATCACATAGTTGATGTGTTGGGTTTTAGCGGCAAGGTGGTTAATCGCATGCCCCGGATGAAGTCACGTGGAGACTGGCGCACTTACTTCAACACTTTGGAGCGGGATGCGTTTATTCACGCGCCATCATGTTTACTTGGACGTGAACTTCTCACGAGATCCTCCCCTGATGCGGAACTCCAGCTTATTGGTGCAACTAAGTTTGTTCTTTACAGCTCGCACCGATGTTGCCTGCAAATCGGCCTTCCGCGACACTCTTTCCCTACGCTATCCGACCTTCCTTTGATTAAAGAAAGGGAGTTGGGCACGGATGATGATGCAATAGACATGACAGCGATCAAATCAGCGTGGAAGGCAAGCGTTCCACAGAAGGCGATGGTGTCTGTGAGTGAGGATCAGGAGCTATGGAAGGCTTATGTAATGGAGCTCGGGAAACTGAGGCCTAAGGTGCCTAAACCTTGATGTATCTCGTTTTGAAATAAATGTCAATTCTTAATGCCACTGTACGCTCCTTGAATCTTCCCTTTTTCTTTTGGCATAGGTGGCTTAGAATGGCAGACGCCGGACGACGGCTACCTGTCATCTGTCGGGAGCTGGAGGACCAGAATAACTTCAACACGAGGGGTTGCCCTGAGGCATCCTAGAGCTGAAAGTTTCTCGCCGAGTGTCAAGGAGAGATGTAAGGGGGAAGAGTGGAGAGAGAGATGGGGATAGAGTGGCATCGAGGTTTGGCAAGAGGGGGGCAATGAAGGCCCTGGCGATGAAACTTTGGGAGAAGCAGTGATCGGGCACGTCAACCTCTCAGAGTCGTTACAGGGAATTGGAGCTCACAGTGGTGGGCTCCTGGAGCTGATGCAGTCTTTTCGAGAAGCAAAGGGCGGCTCGACCAGTGGCCTTGACTTTGAGAGCTTCGCGGCCATCGGGGTCGCAAGAGAAGCAGGAAGACGACGAAGGGCACCGCCAAAGAGCCGGTGGGAACGTGTGGCACGGCAAAGTGATTGTTGCGTCACGGAACTATAGAAGGCCTCTGTGGGATTTCTTGCCTTCGGAGAGAAGAGAGAAGAGAAGTGACCAGAAGAGTGATGAGGGTTAGTGAGTGGCTTGCACACCCACTCTCTCCTCATGACGGGCACAAACCTTTATATGAGATGCATGAGTGGAATAGTTTGGTTCAAGAGCGGCTTGCCTGCCTAGGGTGCGTTCCTTCTGGTATACGCCTCTTCTTCACCACGTGGGTCCCGCGAGACATGCTCGATGAGTCATCTTCTTGAAACATGGGGCAGTGACTTGTGATAGCCACGATTATCAAAGGGAATCTGCCACCGCCTTCGAAATGACGGCCCCCTAGTACTCTATTCCCACGTGAATGTCCCAATTTTCTTTCTTTGCGCTGAAAGTAGTCGCAATAGGACAAGGGATGCGGAGAATTTTAGACCACGTGAGGGTTCTGAAGCATTCGCCCGACATGGCAAAGTGGCATCCGAGGGAACCTCGGCCATGGCTTGCAATGGAAGCTATCAGTAATTTCAATAGTGTTGGCCCCTGGCCCTGTTTTCCCACATAGACATCCCCCACTTTGCTAGCAGTAGTCACGAGAGGAAAATGAACATGGGGAATCTTTGGACCGAAGAGAGAGGACAAGTTGGCAAATCATGCCTGTGGATCGATCACTCCAGATGATAGAGTGGCATACGGGAGTAAAGGGCGGATGACTTGTCACGAGGGCCACTGCTAAGCATGATAGGGATAGGCCCAGATCACGTCCATTCCAATCCTATAAATACCTCCCCTTTCGCTCGACTTGGAAGCACTGAAGTCGTGAGAGCAGATTTGAGGAGTGCAAGTTTGTAAGGGGGGAGGTAGTGAGTGTTGCTCATTTATCAGGATGGAGGGTGAATCTAGCTTCAGAGCGGAATGTGAGTCTTCATTTCTCCACAAAAATGATAATCACTGTCATGCCCACATGATGGAGGATTAATCACCCACATGAATCAAATGCGCAAGTCACTTTAGGGCATCACGGTGTAATATGAGGTCTATCCAGGAAAAACGTGAAAACAACGTGTCTACAGAGGGGTTGCTCACTGGTCGCAGTTGGGGCCACCCACAGGGACGGCTCATTCTCAGTAGGCTCATCTCTATGAGCAGAACACTGATAAGAAGTGTTCTACTTCAAGTCCTTTCTCCTCTGAGTAGATGGAGACACTCAAGCAGGTGATGACCTAGTTGAGGCCTACTTCAAATAATGAACCTTCCAATTCAGGTTCAGCCATGCCACCCTCTAGTTCTCATTTTGCCTAGTCAAATATCCTGTCTAGTGCCCTAGTACTCTTAGTCTTAGTAACACTTATATCATAGATTCAAGTGCTACTAATCATATGACAGGTAAGTCAAAAAATTTTACTTCAGATTCTCCTTGCTCAGGTAGAGACAGAGCTTGTCTTGCTGACGGCTCCTTTACCCCTATCACCGGTAAAGGTGTTATTAGTTGTTCTTCAACTCTAAATCTACCCTTTGTCTTACATGTTCTTAACTTTCCATCCAATCTTTTGTCTATTAGTTCATTGACTAAAGATCTGGATTATAAAGTAACTTTCTTTCCTTCTCATTATGTTTTTCAAAGATTTTCAACAAAGGAAACAATTGGAGTTGGTAGGATGCACAATGGTCTCTACTTCCTAGAGTGCAAGGGAGAGTTGGACAGTCATAGGGGGTTGGTTGTTTCTTCTTCTTATAATACTGTAAGAGAGCTTCAATTGTAGCACTGTAGGCTGGGTCATTTATCTTTCCCTATTTTGGCAAGACTCTTTCTAGTTCTTTATACTACATGTAATAAAGATGCCTTAATCTACAATGCTTGTGATTTTGCTAAGCAAACTAGAGGTACTTATCATTATTTTAGTAATACAAATTTGGTGCCTTTTGACATTATTCACTGTGTGGAGTTCTTGTAGTACTACGTCTTTGTCTAGTCATAGGTGGTTTGTAACTGTTGTTGATTGTTATAGTAGAGTCATCTGGGTATATCTCTTAAAAACCAAAGATGAGGTTTTTTTCAGCCTTTCTTGAGTTTCATAAGTTTGTAGAAAGGCAATTTAGTGTTGTATGAAGGTCCTTCGTGTTGGATAAATAATATCACGGATGTTATTTTGAGGGATTTCTCTATCAGACGGATCAACACAAAAATATGGAATTGAAGTTTAAGAAGATCAAACTCATGTCGAAGCGCGATGTCACTTTCTTTAGAGTCGTTTCGCCCCTACACGGTGCAATAGGCTCCACGGCAAAACTTCTCCCAAGATACGACGACCCAAACGATGGCGGCGTAAAGGTGCACTCCAAGTTGCGACGCCGGGGCGAACACCACAGTGACCACTTCAAGATCTTACAGAGGAAGATGACCGAGAGAAGAAAAAACGGGAGGAAGATGAGTTCCTTCTTCTCTTAACCCTCGAAAAAAAACTGCTACCCTAAATAGACTCCCAACCAGAGTCTACAACGGTCAAGCACACGAACCGACACCCCCGTTCCCAAGGGACGCAAGAGAGAGAATCCGAGGAGACGCGGAGGAAACCCAAAAGACGCTCGGTCAAAAAATAAAATAAAATAAAGGTCGAATATTACATACACACACGCACGACACGGCATCGGCAAGGCAAGGCAATATACGCGCGTGTGTGATATAGAATAAGGCCCAAGGAGCCCACAAGCTTAAATGGCCCAACTACCATAGTCTCCCCAAAGGAGTGCACAAGGTAGCAAAGAGACCCAACTATAAGAAGATGAAAACTTTTCCCATCTTCCAATGTGGGACAAAACTCCACAGGAAAGAAAACTTTGATATTTTAAAACACTAAATTCAACATTCACCCACCACAAAAAAAAAAATCAAAGTGTGAGACAGGAATACAAGATCTCGAAGTGAAGAACTATGCATAAGAGAAGGTGTCTTCCGACTTGAACCTTCACGTAGTGAAACACTTCCCTCTCTCCACAGGTCCAAGTGAACTTCGTCTTGAACTTAAACATTTATGCAGAAAGTTCCATGCATCACACACAGTATTGGTCAATAGTGGTGTTCTCACTGGGTAGCACATTCAGGCCATGTGCTTTGCATCTTGTTTCATGAGCGCTCTAGAGATAGCCTAAACATCTCATATGCTGCGGCCACACAACCACACTCACATAGGTGAATCCTCCAAGGTGCACTGAAACGTGCCTACACCTTGCCACTATGGCCTTTGGATTCATTAAGAACATATAGTTCAACCTTTACCGTTCCAGATAGAGCACTACATCATAGGGAGGGACAATGAGACATAAGTCTCCAACAATGTGCTCTCTACTAGTCACCCACTCAATTTGTTTTCCCATTGAACCTACTTCATGGGATCTCCAATCAATAGGTTGGGTTGCCATTGATGGTGTCTAAATAATGGGCTTCAGTCCCATCCCCCTCGATGTATCTTCAACCAATTTTCTGTTAAGTCCTTTGGTTAAAGGATCAGCAAGATTACTAGCAGATTTCACAAAATCCAAGGAAATAATTCCTTTAGTTAAGTACTCCCTTACAAACCTCAACTTGAGTCTTATATGAGTACCCAATTTATCATTTATTTTTTCACTCTTAGCCTTGGCTATCGCTGCCTGGCTATCACAATGTATAGAGATTGCAGGAATATGCTTACTCAGCAGAGGTAGCTCAACAACTAGGTTCTTCAGCCAATCTGCCTCTCTACCAGTCATCTCAAGGGCTATAAGCTCTGATTCCATAGTGGATCGAGCTAATAAAGTCTGTTTGGTGGATTTTCAAGCAATTGCCCCTCCACCAAGCATGAAAACAAAACCAATGGTGCCCTTACCTTGGGCCTTTCCTGTCACCCAACTGGCATCACTGTACCCCTCTAGTACAGCAGGAAATCTCTCATAATGTAATGCAAGTGATAAGGTACCTTTCAAATACTTACATACTCTCTCAAGTGCATGCCAATGTGTTTTGTTAGGACACTGAGTATATCTACTAAGTCTATTCACAACAAAGGAAATATTAGGTCTACTGCAGTTAGACAAATACATCAAACTACCAATAAGCTGTGAATATCTAAGTTGATCAAAACTATCACCATTATTCTTCTTAAGAATGACACTAGGATCCAAAGGAGTACTAACAGGTTTGGAATCATAAAATCCAAATCTTCTTAATACTTTCTCAACATAATGAGCCTGGGATATTACATATCCCTCACGTGATTTTAGAAGTCTAAGTCCTAAAATCACCTCTGCCTCTCCCAGATCCTTCATGTCAAATTTACTGTTTAGGAAATGTTTGGTTTCATTAATCAACATGATGCTACTACTAAGAATCAGAATGTCATCAACATATAAGCATAAAATAACACATGCATCATTCATCAACTTAACATACAGACACTTATCAGATTCACACATGGCAAAACCATTGGAAATAACAACATCATCAAATTTCTGATGCCATTGCTTAGGGGCTTGTTTTAACCCATATAGGGACTTAGTTAACTTGCACACTTTGTGCTCTTGGCCAGAAACTACAAATCCCTCAGGCTGATCCATATAGATTTCTTCTTCAAGTTCCCCATTTAAGAAGGCAGTCTTGACATCCATTTGATGGACCTTTAAATCATATATGCACGCCATTGCAATAAGCACACGGATTGTGGTCATCCTAGTCACAGGAGAATAGGTATCAAAGAAATATATTCCCTCTTTCTGCCTATACCCCTTAGCAACAAGTCTAGCTTTATATTTGTCAATAGAGCCATCAGGTTTTAATTTTTTTTTTTGAAAATCCATTTGCATCCAATAGTTTTACTACCGGGAGGAAGATCAACCAATTCCCATGTCTGATTACACATTATGGAATCTATTTCACTTTTAATAGCTTCTTTCCAAAAAGCAAAATCATTAGACGTCATAGCATCATTAAAAGTTAATGGATCATCTTCAATCAAATAAGATACAAAGTCATCACCAAAAGATTTTTTGATCCTTATTCTTTTACTCCTTCTGGGCTCTATATCATCAGGTTGAGATTCAATAACTTTTGAGCCACTAGAAGAAGGAATAGAAGAGGAAGGTTCTACTTCAACATGCAAGTTTGATTTGAATGGAAAGATATTCTCAAAGAAAACAGCATCACCAAATTCACATATAGTGTTTTCAGGAATAGCAGAAATTTCAGACTTAATAATTAAGAATCTATATGCAGAACTATACTCTGCATAACCAATGAATACACCATCAACAGTTTTGGGGCCAATTTTTCTTTTCTTATTTTCAGGAATTTTAATCTTGGCCAAACAGCCCCAAACCTTCAAAAATTTATAATTCGGCTTCCTCTTAAACCACAATTCAAATGGTGATTTATCTTTTGATTTATGAGGAACACAATTTAGGACATGACACGCAGAGAGCAAATCCTCTCCCCACATACTCTCAGGTAAACATGAGCTGCACAACATGGAATTCACCATGTCCAACAAAGTCCTATTTTTCCTCTCAGCAACTCCATTGGATTCAGGGGAATAAGGAGCAGTTAACTCATGAATAATACCATTATTTTTACAAAAATCATGCAGTGCATTAGATGTATATTCACCTCCTCTATCAGATCTAAGCCTCTTAAGAACCATATCTGTTTGTTTTTCGGCTAGAGATCTATAAATCATAAATTTATCAAGAGCTTCGTCTTTAGTGCTCAACAAATACAATAAGCAGAATCTAGAAGCATCATCAATAAAGGTGATAAAATATCTTTTTTCACCTCTGGTTAGGAAACCAGTCCCTTCATAAACATCGGAGTGAACTAACTCCAACACCGAGGTGTCCCTTTCAATAGATTTAAAAGGCTTCCTAGGTTGCTTCGCTTGTACACAAATTTGACATTTGTCTTTGTTCTTAACATCAAACTTAGGAATCAAATTTAAATACATCATCCTTTTCATGGTATTCAAATTAACATGACCAAGTCTAGCATGTCAAATATCACAAGATTCAATATGAAAAGTAACGGAGGAGGAACTTTTATTTAAACAACTAGAACCAAGTACATTAAGAATAAATAATCCATCACATAAGTAACCTTTTCCTATAAAGTTTCCATTTCTGGTAATTACAAATTTATTGGATTCAAAAATAAGTCTAAAACCCTGCTGCACTAACAAAGATCCACTAATCAAGTTCCTCCTAATATCCGGCACGTGCTGCACTCCGTAGAGGTTTAACATTTTCCCTGAAGTGAGCTTCAAGTCAATACGTCCCTCTCCTACTATTCGTGCAGCATTGGAATTGTCCATTGTCACGCTCCTGGCACCGGTGCCCTGGTAAGAAGAGAATAAGCTTCTATCAGAGCAGACATGGACATTTGCACCTGTGTCTACCAACCATTCTGTTGGAAGACTTGCCACATGGATTTCATGATTATAAGAGACAAACCACTCCTTTGAGGTGGATCCAGCTGTCAACATATTGACCACATGTTCAGTAACAGTGGGTTTCTTCTTGTTGTTTTTGATGTTCTTGTTGTTCTTGTCCTTTCTATCATAGCATCTGTAGGCTTTGTGACCCGGTCTCCTACAGACATAGCAAGTAATATTTTCCGAGTCCTTCTGAATCTTTTTCTTCCCTTTAAATTTGTTAAATTTCTGGTGAGGTTTATGGGAAGTGGAAGAATGAGACTTGGGTTTTTCAACAAGATTAGCTTTGGACTGGAATTCAGGGTCTGAGGGAGGAGGAGGAGGAATCCTAGCCTTGTTCCTATCCCTGTTCCTCTCTTCAACGTGAATGGCAGAGATTAATTGCTCAACATTCATCTCATCTCGTTTGTGTTGAAGAGATATAGAAAAATCATTTCAGGATGGTTGAAGTTTGGTAATCAATGCACACACCTGAAACTTCTCATCAATTGACATTCCACAACGTTGGATGTCCAAAACCAGGGATTGGATCTCATGGGCTTGGTCAACAATGGAGGTTCCCTCTACCATCTTGTAATCAAAATAATTAGCTACAATAATTTTATCTAGACCGGTGTCATCAGAACCATATTTCTTTTCTAAGGAGTTCCAAAGCTCTCTAGCGAATTTCGCAGAATAATAAATGTCATAGAGCTTGTCAGAAAGGCATGACAGGATACTACCAGTACATAAATAATCTTTCTCTTTAAACTTTGCTAAATCTACAGACCTAGCAGGTTCATTCTCATCCTCTGCAGGAGGATTAGATTCGATTACAGAAAATAAGGCCAGAGAGGTAAGCCAGTAACGCATCTTCTGTTGCCAACGCTTAAAGAAATGACCAGAAAATTTTTCAGGGCGGGCAACAATCTCAGGGGCCATCATGAAACTCGTCTGATAGAGAGAAACGACTCTAAATGTTGGATAAATAATATCACAGATGTTATTTTGAGGGATTTCTCTATCAGACGGATTAACACAAAAATATGGAATTGAAGTTTAGGAAGATCAAACTCAGGTCAAAGCGCGATGTCGCTTTCTTTAGAGTCGTTTCGCCCCTACACGGTGCAATAGGCTCCACGGCAAAACTTCTCCCAAGATACGACAACCCAAACGATGGCGGCGCAAAGGTGCACTCCAAGTTGCGACGCCGGGGTGAACACCACAGTGACCACTTCGAGATCTTGCAGAGGAAGAGGACCGAGAGAAGAAAAAATGGGAGGAAGATGAGTTCCTTCTTCTCTTAACCGTCAGAAAAAAACTGCTACCTGTGGACACCAAAAATTGCACACCCCCTGGGGAGCCCCAGCGGCACACCCCAAGGGTGCCCCCAGCGGCACACCCCCTGGGAGCTCCAGCGGTACACCCTTGGGAGCCCCAGCGGCACACCCCAGGGTGCCTCCAGCGGCACACCCCCTGGGGAGCCCCAGCGGCACACCCCCAGGGTGCCCCCAGCGGCACACCCCCTGGGAGCTCCAGCGGTACACCCCTGGGAGCCCCAGCGGCACACCCAAGCCCCAGCGGCACACCCCCAAGGGCCTTCAGTGGCACACCCCCAGGGAGCTTCAGCGGCACACCCCCAAGAGGCTTCAGCGGCACACCCCCTTTGAGCTTCAGCAGCACGCCCCTAAGGGCCTTCAGCGGCACACCCCCAGGGAGCTTCAGCGGCACACCCCCAAGAGGCTTCAGCGGCACGCCCCCTTTGGCTCTCAACGGCACACCTCCTTGGGCCTCCAGCGGCACATTGTTTGCCCCTTCAACGGCACACTTGGGCAGCCCTTCAGCGGCACGCCTTTTGCCCCCTTCAACGGCACGCTTGGGCAGCCCTTCAGCGGCACGCCATTTGGCCCTCCCAGTGGCACACTTCTTGAGCCCGCCAGCGACACAGCGTTAAGGCATTTCAACGGTCGAACGACGTGATGCCCATGCCCTACGGATCCTTGGCGCGCAGTGAGCTGTCCGAGGTGTCAACCAGAGGTTGGGCCACGCAGGCTACTCCCCTGATAGCCAGGACGAGGGAAGTCAAACCCCATCATGACCAGCCGCTTCTCGCCTCCGACTGTCGTGCTCGAGGACTCCTGCTGCTGGGAGTATAAAACCACTCCCATTCTGGCGAGGAAGAGGGGAGGCATACACACACAGACGGACACACGCAGAAGAGAAGAAGAGAAGAAGAAGGAGAGGAGAAGAAGAGAGGAAGAGAGGGGGGGGGGGAGTTCGCCGTTCCACCCACCGCCGCCGTCCGTGCGAAAAGAGAAGAGAAGAAGAGAAGGGGAGGCTCTGGCTCCCCCCCTGCTGCTCCGTCCACCGTCGTCCGCGGGAAGAGAAAGAGAAGAAGAAGAAGAGAACAAGAGGGAGGCCCTCCGGCGAACACCGACGAGTGAGAGAGAGTAAGGGAGAAAGAGAGAAAGAGAGATGTAGAAGGGGGAGTGGGGAAGACTAGGGAGCCGTCGCCCCTGCTCAACCTTAACCTCCCCCATTTCTTCCTCTTCATGCTTTTCTTTTCCCTCCTCGTTGCTGTATCTTCTACCCCGGTGTCTTTGATGTACACATGGCCGGCTATGGCCGCCTTCTTTTTTTTATGAATGGCAATCCCTCTTCTTTGGGTTTCTCACTGTCTCCGTTCGTTTGGGTATTTTGCGTGCGTTTGATCGTGCCTCCCCCCCCCCTTTTCGGTGCTTTAGCCTCCCTATGGGGCCACAGATCTCCATTCACGCCCATCTGGGCCTCCAGCGGCACGCCCATCTGTGCCCCCAGCGGCACACCCTGATGGTGCCTCCAACGGCACGCTCTAATTGTGCCTTCAGCGGCACACCCAATTGTGCCTTCAGCGGCACACCCCGACTGTGCCTCCAGCGGCACACCCCAGCCAATTCTTCCCCGGCACGCCCTGGCCAGGCCCTTCGCCGGCATGCCCTCTCGTGCCTTCCTTGCCCGGCATACTCGCCCTTCCTTCTTGCCCAGTGCATCCCCCTAAGCCAGTCCTAGAGTAGTCTTCCACTCGCCGTTCCCTCCGAGTTTTCTGAGGTTTATAAAGGTGTTGCCGCTCTCGAGCGCCCACCTCCAGTTGTCGGGTTCCGCCACTTCATGTGGGCGCGTTCCCTTTATCCCCCTTACGCTCGGGTCAAGGGGAGATGCTGCCGAATTTTCATTAGAAATAATAACACATTGAAAAGGCAAAAGGATGCAACAAACAAATGGAACAACAAAATATTATAAAGAACATGCTGTGAGGAAAGGGAGGAAAGATTTGTATAAAACTACATAAAAGTCGGAGAAAAGAAGAAAAGAAAAGCCTTAAAAGAACCAGAGGGAGAGTGGGTCTTCTTCGAAGCCTCAACCTAATCCCTCAGCGGTACACCCTTCTAGCCCTTCAGCGGTACACCCTATCAGCCCTTCAGCGGCACACCTTCTCAGCCCTTCAGCGGCACACTCTTCTCACTCTCCGAAGTGGAACCCAATGTACAGACTTCAAGGGACAATGTATAGACTTTGAGCTGTAATGTATGGACTTTGAGCTGCAGCCAATGAACAATGTATAGACTTTGGGCCGGCCAACGTACAGACTTTGGGCTGGCCAATGTATAGACTTTGAGCTGCAATGTATGGACTTTGAGCTGCAGCCAATGAACAATGTATAGACTTTGAGTTGGCCGATGTACAGACTTTGAGATGGCCAACGTATAGACTTTGGGCTGGCCAACGTACAGACTTTGGGCTGGCCAATGTATAGACTTTGAGCTTCAATGTATAGACTTCGAGCTGCAGCCAATGAACAATGTATAGACTTTGGACCGGCCAACGTACAGACTTTGGGCTGGCCAATGTATAGATTTTGAGCTGCAATGTATGGAGTTTGAGCTGCAGCCAATGAACAATGTATAGACTTTGAGTTGGCTGACGTCAAGACTTTGGGCTGGCCAACGTATAGACTTCGAGCTGGCCAATGTACAGACTTGGGCTGGCCAACGTATAGACTTTGAGCTGTATAGACTTTGAGCTGTATCCAATAGACAACGTACAAACTTTGAGCTGAAGGATGTATAGACTTTGTGTGCTGGTGGCCAATGTATAGACTTTGAGCTGCAGCCAATAGACAACGTACAGACTTTGAGCTGAAGGATGTACATACTTTGTGTGCTGGTTGCCAATGTATAGACTTTGAGCTGTAGCCAATGGCCGATGTACAGACTTTGAGCTGGCCAATGTATAGACTTTGAGCTGCAGCCAATAGACAATGTACAAACTTTGAGCTAGCCAATGTATAGACTTTGAGATGCAGCCAATGTATAGGCTTTGAGCTAATGAATGCAGCCAATGTATAGACTTTGGGCTGATGAATGTTCAGACTTTGTGTTGCGGCGACCAGCCAATGCGTTCCTTCACCGGTACACTATCTGTGGGCTTCCCCGGCACACTCTCTTGGCGCTTCTCCAGTGCACCCTTGGGACACCATGCGCCACCCTTCCCCTCCTTCGCCGATACAATATAAATATGTCATGATAATGATAATAATGATAATAAATTAATAAAAATCATGATAAATAAATAAACTTGAATATATATATGTGGACGCACTAAAATTCACTTATTCAAGTGGTTCGTCTATTGAGTGCGTGGGCGTGCC
Organism: Amorphophallus konjac; assembly: GCA_022559845.1. Taxonomy (NCBI): domain Eukaryota; kingdom Viridiplantae; phylum Streptophyta; class Magnoliopsida; order Alismatales; family Araceae; genus Amorphophallus; species Amorphophallus konjac. The sequence continues at coordinate 393,671,176 of CM040126.1, forward strand.
AGTCACCGAAGTGACAATTTGTTCAGGCTCCGAAGAGCCCATGGTGCGCTCGATCTGACTCGGTCAGACGATTGTGTGGTTCGTGTCGGGACCAAAACCCGCCGCGCCATAAAGGTCACGGCGTCATTTACATCCCCCGTACGAGGGAACACCCTTGATTAATCGCCGAGATTCAGGGCCTCATGGCCAAGAAATTAATTGCATGAAAGGTCTATTATGAGGTATTGAAATCATCGCGCGGGGGTGAGAAGAAAACCAATCGCAGTCATGTCAGTCCTGTACTGACCATTTAATGTTCGGACGAATGTCCGGTGTTGCATCCCATAGTTCGTGCTTGGTTTCAATGATATCAAAACGATTGTGTTTGTGTGTGTACGTGTTTCATTGAGCAACATGTTGTATATCTTAATTTTATGAGTTGAAAGATGGAGTCAATGGTTACTCTTGAAAGCCATGTGAACTCTCGGTGTTTAAGGAACTAATGTTATATTTATGTTGATTTGTAGGAACACGACTTCATGGCTGATACTTGGAATCTTAAGGAGTCCATCAATGAAGCTCTTCTTCTTAAAGGGAGTTAACTCTATTCATGTTTAAAGTTATGTGAATGATTTGTATTTAAGGATCTCATGCCTTGAATATTTTGATTTGCAGGATCAAAATCCATACTTCATGTTTGGAACTCAAAGGAGTGCGTCAATGAAGATCTTATTGAAAAAAGGGGGTTGCTTCTCTCATTGCATTGCAATGATTCTTCTACATTTCATTCATTTCATCTAATAACTTTCAACGTCTTGGTTGGATATTTTCATGCATTTTCTTCATAATATTTTTGGACTTGAAATATTCATACAAGACTTCATGAAAGTTGGTTCCATATTGCTCATGTATTGGATGAATGATTGGTCATGTGTACTTTGTTCTAAAAGCTTGAGTTAATGACTTCTATATGAAAGAATTGCATGAAGATGGCTTTTCTGGAGATGACTTCTTTTGGGTCTTAATCTATGAGATTGTGTTCACTGAACACATATTTCTAATTGACTGATAGTGACATATCATTCATAGAGTTATTGTGAATTCAATATGTGCATGAATCTGTGAAACATGTTTGGAAGAATGCACATGCCATGTACTCAAGAGAATTCATGAGAAAGCATGTTTGCATGATTGGTATATACTGATGTGTGAGATGCATGTGAAGACAATGTTCCTCTTGGGATAATGCTTCATGAATGTTAGCTCTTAATCAACAAGAATGCCATTTGAATGAATGTGGTTCCATGATATTATGCATGCTTTGCATTTGGCATATTTGTTAACACTTGTGTGATGAAGCATTTTGATGTTGAAGATTTGGTTGATTCAAGAATATGATTGAATGGTTGAGCTTCCATATTATTATAGTTGATTGAATGATAGATTCATGCTTATCATTTCAAAACCTTGTCATTTGGTCAAATATATTTTTGCTAAGTGATTTGAGAAGCAAAACACATGTTTGAATAGGTTCAATGATGTATTTCATTGTGAACATGTTCATAGTGTTAATGCATAACTCATATATTTTGATTCTCAACTAACCTCTTGGTTTATCATGTTTTTCAGGATGCAAAATCATTGTTGATCTTCATGGGATTATGGTAACATTTAATCAATTGTTTCCCTTTGGTTTGATGGAGGTTTTAGTTATTTTTCAAACTCAAACTGTCTTACAGTCTTCACCATTGTCAATCCCACTGTTGGATCTCCCCATAAAAATTATATGTTGTAGCTCTGCGAGTCCTCTTTCCAACGCCTCCAGTCTCGCTTCGATCGGAGTTCGAAGCTAGGAGAAATAATTCCTGCCGCCGGAGCGCGCAGTGCTATTTTTTATGTAACCTGCCTGAAAGGGTCGACCCCAAGGGTCGACCCCTGTAACACAAGGTGCTGTTTTGTGTTTTCCAGCAACCTGTTGCCCGAGGGTCGACCCCTTCCGGACGGGACTTCCGAAAGTGTTTAAAACCATTTGAAAACCCTTTCAAACATTACCATACTACCCCCTATTAGTTTCTATTGTTATTAAGGTGTTTTTAACATGTATTAGGAGGGTTTTATGAGTCTTTTCCCCACCCCTTGAGTTGCTTATATAAGAGTTACGAATTTGGGATGTAATCAACCCTAATGTTCATTTGCTCTTTCGTATAGGTGAAGAAAAAGAGGAGAACGTGCTGGAGCTCTTCCAAGGAGGATATCATCTACTTTCGTGAAGATCTGGAGATCGTGGAAGAAGAAGAAAAGGTGCGGATCGAAGAGAGGATCAAGAAGACGTAAGGATCGTCTTCATCCGGCTTCCCTCCAACTCGTGGTTCAAGGAACATCATCAACTGACCTTGAAGAACAAAGGGGGATCACTTCTATGTCTTCTATCAATTCTTTGTGATGTATTCAATGATCTATATTTTGGGTTTGAGCATGCCTGAATATTTGTGTTCATTTTCTGAACATTAGAGATATTTGTGTGTGAGACCGGTTGTGTATGCGGTCGTGTTTGATCGCCTTCGTGCGATCGTGTTTATGTCTTTGTGCTGCGGTTGTTGCAGCGTGTGTGTGTGTGTTGTGATCCGGTCGTCGGATCGTGTGTGTGTGTGTTATGATCCGGTCGTCGGATCGTGTGTTGTGTTTGTGATCCGGTCGTCGGATCGTGTGGGAGACTTCGTCTCCGTCTGTGTGTGTTGGGGTGTGTCCCCGTGTGTGTGCGGGCGTCGTCCCATGTGTGTTTGGGGCGTCGTCTCCGTTTGGGGATTTATCCCCGAGTGAAGCCTCACCGAGTTTGGTGAGGGGTGGACGTAGGGAACCCGTCGTGGTCCCGAACCACCTTAAAAATTCTGTGTCTTGTGGTTTGCTTTTGTGGATACGTGCTTAATTGTCTATATTGGTTGAATGTTCATGTGTGAACGGTGAGATCGAGAGAACCTAGTTATCGTGATTAGCTAATTCCTCAGTCTTATCAATCTTGTTAATTCCGCTGTGCATTAGTTTGTGTTTTTTTATTGGACATAGTTTTAGTAGAAGGATCTATTCACCCCCCCTCTAGATCCGTGTTCTTGCACTACGCGACCCAACATCCGGCTTGAGAAAGTCGCGGTTGTCGCGGAAAAACCGAAACGCATGTGTGCCGCAGTATGGCAAATTTATTGTTCGGAAGAGCGGAAAACGTTCGGCTGAGCCTCGGTTGGAGTGGTCAAAAACCAATAAATCTGTTGGCCAGGTGCAAGAGCAAGTTGCGATCATACTGCGGTGGGCCCCCCGCGGTCGAAACAAGACTTGCATAAGCGTCATTAATATTTTCGGTGCAAAGGGGCAACGAGGGAATATCCCTTGAATCGACTGAAAAGCCATGTGTCTAGGGAAGCGGACGTTCGAAACGTGTCGTTCATTCGGGAGACCGTTTAATATTAGGACGGGTGTCCGGTTTGAGAATATCATAATCGTCGCAGGAGGACCTGGAACATATGTATGCCGTGATACGGCAAATACGTTATTCCGAGACACTGAAAACACTCGGTTAAATCTCAGTTAGTATAGCAGGAAACTAGCGAATTTATTGGCCCGGTGCGAGATCGAGTCGGGACCATACCGGGGGCGCCTCCCGCGGTCCGAACGGGGCTTACGTGGGCATCATTAATGTTCCCAGTGCCGGAGGGCAGCGAGGAAGAGTCCCGGGACCAGATTCCAAAATGAAGACGTATACAGGGATAGCTGACTATAGGCCGAGAATATGGGTCAGGCAATGACCATGATCGGGGCAGACCCGAGGTCTAAGCATGACCCACGGAGGCCTTATTGATATTCCCTTGCGTAGGGTCCGGGTATGACGAGAGCCTTCTAGTTCCATTCAGATTTGTCGGTCATTCGCGGACCATTTCATGTTCGGACAACGGTCCGTTAATAGGGACACGACAGAAACCGAGGTGAACCCGTTCAAATGTCTGCCGAATGCGCGGTAATTTTAGTAGTGGCACGGAAGGGGTCCGGCCATGAGAGACGAATCTAATTTAATCGGAATGTCGGCCCAAGGCGGGGTCGGGTCATGGCCATTTTGGGATAACTCCCAAGGCACAGGCCCAGCCCACAAGGGCGGCATTGTTGTTCCTTCAGCACCGGGTCACGGGAGAGAGACGAGGCTGCAGTGCGGGTCTCGTCATTTTTACTATTATTTAAATCTTAAGATTATTATCTATTGTTTTTTTATTCTTTTGGTGAGTTTATTGTTATTGTTCATTTATTATTATTCTTATTATTATTCTCTGCTTATTCATTTATTATATTTTATTATTTTTTATTGGGTTGGTAATTATTATTACTTATTTCCCCCTTTTTATTGTTATTATTTATTTATTTATTGGGTGTGTCATCATTATTATTTGCCCCCTTTTTTGTTATTATAATTTTATTATTATTGTTATCATTTATCCCTCTTTTTTATTATTGTGAGTCCGTTATTATTATTATTATTTGTTGCATTCGACATACGTGTGAAGATGGCGGTGGAGAGTGAGCTGCTGAAAGAGGGTGTACCGCTGAAAGAGGGTGTACCGGTGGAGAGTGAGCTGAGGGTGTGCCGCTGGCGGCGGTGGAAGGGTGTACCGCTGAAGGAGGGCACGAGCGTGCCGCTGAGGGGTTGATCGGGGGTGTACCGGCGAACCCAGGGACGGGGGTGTACCGCTGGAGGGTTCAAGGATGGGCGTGCCGGTGAAGGAGCTGGAAGCGCGTACCGGCAAAGGTCATGGAAGCGTGCCAGGGAAGGAGGGCACGAGCGTGCCACTGAGGGGTTGATCGGGGTGTACCGGGAGAATGAGCTGAGGGTGTGCCGCTGAGGGATGGTGGGAGTGTTAGTGTTGGTGTGCTACAGGCCAATTTCGGATCGGGTAGGCCCAATAGTTGTACGATCTTGTTCATTAATAAAGTGGTGTTTGAGCGTAAATATGCGATTGTGTTACTTTACGTTGTCCCTAGGATATGTGGTTGTAAAGTCAACTCGAGATGAGATCTCGAACATGAGACTTACTTTACATGAACACATACCTTAAACTGTTCCTGGTTGGAGGGTAATCACACGGGGACTTTGATTACCTATTAAACCAGTACACATGATGTGTTAGTGACCAGTCTCATGGTCATCGGTGCGGGGCACCAACACATATGTGTAGGTGTATGTCCTTGGAGGATGTGCACTGAACTGATTCGCTATTGAATCTTCAGATGGTTGATTATACCTAATGTCAACTGAAGATCCAACGGTCACAGTAGCATCGTTGGTCCTTTGACCTGAGACATTGATCGGATCTTACACGAGGACTGGAATGGTTTAATTACTTAGCTAAGTGACTTTAACCATAAGTCATGAGTTGTCGAGTCATTAACCACTCCAGGATACGTGTGAAGATCATCAATGGTCAAGAGGGGATGGCTCACTGTCGGGTATATATCAGACAGTTAATGGGTCGTGACATTGACGCTCCGTTAAATCCCTGGCCTGGTTCGTGTGAGTTCGTTTAGAACGGACGTCATACACTTTAAGGAGGTCATAGTCAAATGGCACGATCATGGGGTTTGACAGATACCGTACCCTCGATCGTACCAGACTCATAGAAGGAGCGAGGGATTATATCGATGTGGTAACTGTGGACTTACAGGTACCAGACAGGCTGGTTTAAACCCGGCGTCCTCTAGGATCACGCGGATTTGCTTGACCCAACGTGATCGAATGTTCGGAATGAATTAAACTATTATTCAGCTCTAGTAGAAGCAAATAATATGTTTAATTTACTTCTAATTGGGAATTAGAAGTTAATGGGCCTTAAACTAGTGTTACTATGGGCCTAGAGGATCACACACAATGGATTCTTGGGTGACGGATTATTATTATACAAGTGTATGTATTAATTCCCTTTAATTCCTTTTGGAAAAGAGTGTAAATGGGGCTTAATACATATGTATAATAAAGGAAAGGTCATATATACAATTTTGGTCCTTTGGAGGTCTTTAGAAAAGGGCCAAAACTCTATATATATGGCAACCTACGTGAAGCTCGTTCGAGCCTTCTCTTCCAACCTCTTAAGCTTAAGCAAGCACATAAGCTTAAGAGGAGGATTAGCCTCCCCCCTTTCTCCCCTTTGCTCTATCTCTCTCCAGAAGGTGATAGAGTCGGGGAAAGTTAGGCCGAGGAGGTACCGTCGCTGCGCAAGGATCCGTGTGGATCTGCTCTAGAGGCCGTACAGATGTGCGGCTTGGTTTCTCTGCATCGGGCTTAGCGGACAGCGTCGTTCCGCGCAAGGTGAAACACGCAACCCGTAATTAGGGTCTTAGAAACACCGATTAGAGCACAGATTAAGCTTTCCATAACACCGGGATCGGGCAAAAGAATTTTTGTTATCCGCTGCGTCGCCCGTAGGTGCTGTGCGAAACCTAACAGTGGTATCAGAGCCAGGTTCGCGTTCTGGTCGGTATTTTTATCGCCGTTTAGAACCATGCTTTAGGGGCATATTAAATCTTCAATTATAATTTGTAGAAAGAGATTTGGACATCTCTGTTCTTCCTGGATGCTGGGCATCCAAACAGTAATTTTTTTAAAAAAAAATTTTTTTAAATTTTTTTTAGGTTCACGCCAGGCGCACTGCGCCGCTGGGCGTAGTGCGCCGGCGGGCGCACCCCCGTGGGCGGGCGCCGCCCACGCGGGGCGCCCGCAACGCTGGTCAACGCCCGCGCGCGCGGGCGCCGCTATCGCGCGCGGGGTTGACCCGACAGTATTAAAAAAATAAAAGTTTTTTTTTATTTTTTTAAAAAATTGTTTTTACCCTTTTTAATTTACTGTGCTCAGATGAATTAATATATATATTAGATATATATATGAAAATACACAGTAAATTAAATAGGATTTTATCCATTAGGTTAAATAGTGTTATCTCATTAGTAAATGTCGAATGGTAAATTCTATTTAACCAATTTTAATTTACCCAGGTGAGATAATTACTATTTACCTTGAGATAAAATGGTAATAATTGAAGTTACTCCAGTAAAATTTAAGTTTTTAAATTTTTAATTATTAGATAAATATGAAATTTAAAATTTGAATTTTATTGAAGTTAAATGTGAAAATTTTAATTATTTGAATTTTAATTATTAGATAATTGTTAAATTCAAATTTTGAATTTTAGAAAATTTCTAATTGAGGATAATTGCATTATTTTAAATTTATTTTCAAACAAAATTATTGGATAATTAGTTTGAATTTAAATTTAAATTATTGGCATGTTTAAATTTTGAATTTAAATTTGATTATTGGATAATTAAATTTAAATTTAAATTTAATTAATTATCTCAATTAGATGCCCCTGTAGAAAATGATGGTTCTTTACGTGCTTTACTTTATTTACCTTGTATTGGCCTGCTTGTGTGTTTAATTTTAGTTAATCATGCTTTGATTTTTAAAATTAAACAAAGCTAGCCTATTTTTGTTTGCACATCCTATTTTTAAATTCAAAAGTAAGGATTATTTTTAGAAAATAACCCTTGATTGATTTTATTTGAATGTGTTGGCAAGTGATCATGGACTTGGATTAATGTAATTAATTGGGGTCTACGAACCTCCTTTCTCTCTCTGTTAAAATTCCAATGTACTTCTATCTTCCTCCGTTGTTGTACTCGCCCTAAGGGCTGCTGGAATTTAGTCACATGTAATTTAATTTTTCCGGCCTGCGTGCCGTGTAAAAGTTGTAATTGATGCGGCGTCGGAGTTTGAAAGCGCGGAGCACACCCGACGAGGACGATCTAGCTGCTTCGGAAGCGGGCCGGATGTCTTAGTTACATTAGGGTTAAAGTCCATGATCACTTGCGTTTAATTTTACATTGGATGCATTTACTTTGTGCAAACTACTAGGTACGGTAAATATATTAGATATATTTATATTACCACCTAGGGTGAGATCAAGATAAAATTAAATTCCCTCGCGATTAAATTTTAGATCTGGTAAGCGTGGCTCTAGGAGTCGTCGTGGCCCTCCATCATTATGGAGTGAATGAACGTCTTCATTTCATGGATTTGTTGTGCTTTCCACAAGGTCCATGAGTTTGGGGGCGGGATTAAACTCCAAGGCTCGGCCTCAATGGGGTGAGGAATTGAACTCGGCCTTGTTGTGCTTTCCACAAGGGTCGGGTCATGAACTCATTGCTATGTAGTAATGATGGTTAGATCTAACCGAGAATATCTTTGTTGTGCTTTCCACAAGGGGATGATTTCTCGGGGGTCGAATATCGGATATTGCATTAGATGCAAGTGCATGTTGACTGCCCTTGAGATGGTGTATGGCTTGTTGTGCTTTCCACAAGGTCGTACATCAGTCTCGTTGGGATTCCGACCCACTAGGTTGATCTCGCTGATCTCCCGTTCTATATACTGAGGGTTATATAGTTCGATCGAAAAATAGTGGGACTAACTAAGATAGAAAATCACATCTAAGTTAGAATTTGAACACATGCTAAGTTGTCTTTTATTTCTTATCCAGATTACAATGTCGTCGTCCAACCCCCTCCGTGGCATCTTGGATGCAAATCGCTTAACTGGACCGAACTACTCGGATTGGCTGCGTAACCTACGCATAGTCCTTACCGCCGAAAAGATTGCATACGTGTTGGACACGGTTCATTCTGAGCCGGCTCCTGATGCCGACGAGGGCGAGTTGCTGGCTTATGTCAAGTGGTCTGAGGACTCCTCCCTTGCCCAATGTTACATGTTGGCCTCTATGGCTCCCGAGCTACAGAGGCAATTTGAAAAGACTGATTGTAGAAGTATACTTCTCAATCTACGCCAGCTCTTCGGGGAGCAGGGTAGGATTGAGAGGTATGACATCTCCAAAAGGCTTTTCAGGACACGATGTCTGAGGGTTCTTCAGTACATGCTCATGTACTGAAAATGATGGAGTGGATAGAGAGACTCAATGCACTGGGGTTCAAGTTGGATCTTGAACTGTGCATTGATCTTATACTCCAGTCATTGCCCGATTCCTTTTCTTCCTTCATCATAAACTTTAACATGAATAGAATTGATGCAACTCTCCCGGAGCTGCTCAACATGTTAAAGAGTGCTGAAGGAACTATGCAGAAAGATAAACCATCTTCTTCTATAATGATTATTGGCCGGGCCAATAAGAAAAGGAAGGCACCCAGATATCCACTACAAGTAACAAAGGGAAAGGAAAGAAAAAGATCACGGGTAAGTAAATCGCCAAAGTTGACAAAGGGAAGGGCAAGAAGAATGAAAAGGAAGACAAATATTTTCGATGCGGGAAACTGGGCATTGGAAAAGGAATTGCAAGGTAATTCTAAATGAAGATATTTTTGTCATAGACCTTAATTTGTCATATATGGAATCCACATCATGGGTATTGGATACTGGATGTGCATCTCATATCTGCAATTCTGTGCAGGTGCTGGCAAATAGAAGGCGACTAGGCAAAAAGGAGATTGAACTGAGGATGGGCAATGGAGCTTTAGTTGCTGCCAAAGCTGTCGGGACTGCACGCCTTAGTTTACCTTCAGGAGTCATTATGGAGTTGAATGACTGTTATTATGTTCCTATTATTATTAAGAACATTATTTCAATCTCTGGCTTGTATAACATTGGATATACATTGGCTTTTAATAGCACTAGGTGCTCTATAATAGCCAATGGTTCATTAGTCAATGGTCTTTATGTATTAGATACACGTTGTAATGTTATGTAAATTTCCAATGCTGATGAAGTGAATTCTGCATATCTATGGCATTGCAGACTTGGTCATATAGGTGAGAAAAGAGTCTCTCACTTACACTCAAATGGGTATTTGAATTAGTTCGAATACAAACCATTTGATATCTGTGAGTCGTGTCTCATGGGGAAAATGACCAAGGCTCCTTTTGGTGGACATGGTGAGAGGGCTGTTGACCTTCTCGAGCTCATACACTCAGATGTGTGTGGATCCATGTCCATAGAAGCAAAAGGAGGTTATCTCTATTTCATTTCTTTTATTGATGACTTCTCTAGATATGGCTATGTGTATTTAATGAGACATAAGTCACAAGCCTTTAAGAAGTTTAAGGAATACAAGAATGAAGTAGAGAAACAGACAGGTAAAAGTATTAAGGCTCTTCGATCGGATCGAGGAGGTGAATACTTAAGCCATGAATTCACTTCTTATCTTAAAGACCATGGAATAGTTTCTCAGTGGACTCTACCGTATACACCACAACACAATGGCATATCCGAGAGGAGAAACATGACCTTGTTGGATATGGTCCGATCCATGATGTCTATGTCAGGACTACCCTTGTCTCTCTAGGGCTATGCGTTAGAGACTGCGGCTTATTTATTGAATAGGATATCAAGTAAATCAGTTCCTTCTATACCATATGAGATATGGAAGGGCAGGAAACCAAATTTTAATCACATTAAAATTTGGGGGTGTCCTGCCCATGTAAAGAAGAACGAGAGTGATAAGCTTGAGTCGAGAACCGATAAGTGTAGGTTTGTGGGATATCCAAAGGAGACGTTTGGATATTATTTCTATCACCCTTCTGAGCAAAGGGTCTTAGTGGCCAAAAGAGCTGTATTTCTGGAAATAGAATATCTACTCCAGAAAAATAGTGGGAGCCAGATAGAATTGGACGAGGTCTAAGAACCACAACCCATAGACACAAACTCATTAGATGAGACTGTATCGGTTGATCCTATTTAAGGTGAAACACTGACACTACGGAGATCTGGTAGACTACCGAGAGAACCTGAGAGATATGTTAGACATGTCTCAGAAGGGTCCTCTATGGTATGTATCGATGAGGATGATGATCCTCAGTCGTACCAGGAGACGATCCGTAGTGTAGACTCCGAGAAATGGCAAGAGGCAATGGATTCAGAAATCTAGTCCATGTACACCAACACAGTTTGGAACTTAGTTGATGTACCCGAAGGGAAAGTCCCTATCGGCTGCAAATAGATTTTCAAAAGGAAAATCGGTGCAGATGGACAGGTTGACACATACAAGGCTAGACTAGTGGCGAAAGGATATCGTCAAAGGCAAGGCATGGACTATGACGAGACGTTTTCGCCGGTAGCCATGATTAAGTCAATCAGAATTCTCATTGCCATTGATGCATACCTGAATTATGAGATCTGGCAAATGGATGTGAAGACAACTTTTCTTAATGGAAACCTGTCAGAAGAGGTGTACATGGTACAGCCTGAGGATTCACCTCCAAGCCACATCCTAATAAGGTATGCAAACTTCAAAGGTCCATTTATGGATTAAAGCAGGCATCTAGAAGCTGAAACTTAAGATTTGACGAGGCTGTCAAATCTTTCAACTTCATTCGGAATGAAGATGAACCATGTGTTTACAAGAAGGTCAGTGGGAGCTCAGTTACCTTCTTGGTCCTTTATGTTGATGACATCTTACTCATTGGGAATGATGTAGAGATGTTGACATCAACTAAGTCTTGGTTGTCCAAGACCTTCTCCATGAAGGATTTGGGAGAAGCATCCTATGTGTTGGGCATAAGGATCTATCGAGATAGATCTAAAAGGATACTAGGATTATCCCAATCCATGTACATAGACACTATCCTCAAAAGGTTTAGGATGAAAAATTCCAAGAGAGGTTCATTCCCATGAGACATGGAATTTGCCTATCCAAGGGGATGAGTCCTAAAACTTCTGAGGAGGTGGCACACATGAATAAGGTACCCTATGCTTCGGCGATAGGGTCAATCATGTATGCAATGCTATGTACACGGCCTGATGTTGCCAATGCTTTGAGCATTGTCAGTAGATATCAGGCAAATCCAAGCGAAGAGCACTGGAAGGCAGTAAAGGGCATCCTTAAGTACCTGCGACGGGCTAAGGATCTTTTTCTACTTTATGGAGGAGAGGACTTACAGCTTAGAGTTACACAGATTCTAGTTTCCAGTCAGATCCATATGACTGTAAATCCATGTCTGGATTTGTATTCATGTTGAATAGAGGGGCAGTCAGTTGGAGAAGCTCCAAGCAAGACACGACTGCAGACTCGACGACGGAGGCGGAATATATTGCTGTAGCTGAAGCTGCTAAGGAAGCCGTCTGGATGAAGAAATTCATCTTAGAACTTGGCATAGTTCCCGAGATATCAGCTCCCATCTCATTATTTTACTATAATAATGGGGCCATCGCCCAGGCGAAGGAACCGAGATCTCACCAAAGGTCAAAGCATATTCTCAGGCGCTTTCACCTTATTCGGGAGATTGTTGATCGTGGAGATGTGATGGTAGAGCGTGTACCATCAGAAGACAACATAGCAGATCCACTGACTAAGCCTTTGACACAGACTGTATTTGAGCGTCATCGGGATAAGATGGGCCTCAAAGTTGTGGGCAATTGGCTGTAGTTCAAGTGGGAGATTGTTAGTGTTGGTGTGCTACATGCCAATTTCGGTCGGGTAGGCCCAATAGTTGTACGATCTTGTTCATTAATAAAGTGGTGTTTGAGCGTAAATATGCGATTGTGTTACTTTACGTTGTCCCTAGGATATGTGGTTGTAAAGTCAGCTCGAGATGAGATCTCGAACATGAGACTTACTTTACATGAACACATACCTTAAACTGTTCCTGGTTGGAGGGTAATCACTCGGAGACTTTGATTACCTATTAAACCAGTACACATGATGTGTCAGTGACCAGTTTCATGGTCATTGGTGTGGGGCACCAACACATATGTGTAGGTGTATGTCCTTGGAGGATGTGCACTGAACCGATCCGCTATTGGATCTTCAGATGGTTGATTATACCTAATGTCAACTGAAGATCCAACGGTCACAGTACCATCGTTGGTCCTTTGACCTGAGACATTGATCGGATCTTACACGAGGACTGGAATGGTTTAATTACTTAGCTAAGTGACTTTAACCATAAGTCATGAGTTGCCGAGTCATTAACCACTCTAGGATATGTGTGAAGATCATCAATGGTCAAGAGGGGATAGCTCACTGTCGGGTATATATCAGACAGTTAATGGGTCGTGACACTGACGCTCCGTTAAATCCCTGGCCAGGGTCGTGTGAGTTTGTTTAGAACGGACGTCATACACTTTAAGGAGGTCATAGTCAAATGGCACGATCATGGGGTTTGACAGATACCGTACCCTCGATCGTACCAGACTCATAGAATGAGCGAGGGATTATATCGATACGGTAACTGTGGACTTACAGGTACCAGACATGCTGGTTTAAACCCGACGTCCTCTAGGATCACACGGATTTGCTTGACCCAACGTGATCGAAGGTTCGGAATGAATTAAACTATTATTCGACTCTTGTAGAAGCGAATAATACGTTTAATTTACTTCTAATTAAGAATTAGAAGTTAATGGGCCTTAAACTAGAGTGACTATGGGCCTAGAGGATCACACACAATGGATTCTTGGGTGACGGATTATTATTATACAAGTGTATGTATTAATTCCCTTTAATTCCTTTTGGAAAGGAGTGTAAATGGGACTTAATACATATGTATAATAAAGGAAAGGTCATATATACAATTTTGGTCCTTTGGAGGTCTTTAGAAAAGGGCCAAAACTCTATATATATGGCAACCTACGTGAAGCTCATTCGAGCCTTCTCTTCCAACCTCTTAAGCTTAAGCAAGCACATAAGCTTAAGAGGAGGATTAGCCTCCCCCCTTTCTGCCCTTTGCTCTCTCTCTCTCCAGAAGGTGATAGAGTCGGGGAAATTTGCACCGGGGAGGTACCGTCGCTGCGCAAGGATCCGCGTGGATCTGCTCTAGAGGCCGTACATATGTGCGGCTTGGTTTCTCTGTATCGGGCTTAGCGGACAGCGTCGTTCCGCGTAAGGTGAAACACGCAACCCGTAATTAGGGTTTAGAAACACCGATTAGAGCACAGATTAAGCTTTCCATAACACCGGGATCGGGTAAAAGAATTTTTGTTATCCGCTGCGTCGTCCATAGGTGCTGTGCAAAACCTAACAGGGAGGTGTGCCGGTGAAGGACGGTGGAGGGGAGCGTGCCGGCGAAGGACGCGAGCAGGTGCGCCGGTGAAAGGTGGCTAGAGGGTGTACCGGCGAAGGGCCTGGGGAGCTCACTCCTCTTCCGTTTCTTTTAAGGTTTTTCTTTTCTTCTCTTCTGATTTTATTAAGTTTGCATGGGTTTCTTCTTTTCTTCTCTTGATCAATTTTCATTCTTTCTCCCATGAGGACGAATGTTCAAGTTGTTTAGTTGTCGTTCGATTTGGCTCTCTTTGTGTTGATTACGGTTCTCTTGCCTTGGTTGAAGCGTTTTGTTGTTGTTCTTTTCATTTGCTTGTTGCTTCCTTTTTTCCTTTTTAACGTGTTGTTGCTCCATTTGTTTGTTACTCCCTTTTACCTTTCAACGTATTATTATTTCTAACAAAAATTCGGCAGCATCTCCCCTTGACCCGAGCCTAAGGGAGATAAAGGGAACGCGCCCACATGGAGTGGCGGAACCCGACAATTGGAGGTGGGCGCCCAAGAGCGGCAACACCTTTAATAAAGCCTCGGAAAACCCGGAAGAAGCGACGGACCCGAGACCTCTCTAGGACTAGCTAGGGGTGTACCGGGCAAGGGCTAAAGGGGTTGTACCGGTGAGCGGGTGAGCCAAGAATGTGCCGGCGAGCGAGGGTGTACCGGGCAAAGGCCAAGGGCTATGTACCTCTGAAGGGGTGCACCGGTTGGGGTTGGCTTGAGGGCGTATCGGTCAAGGGCTGGGGGATTGTACTGGGCCAGCAAGAGAGGGGCTGGATGGGTTGGAATTGGAGAAGGAGAGGAGGCCGGGGCTCTTGGCTCAATCGGTGCAAGTGGGAGGCATTAGATAGGCCAAGGGGGAGGTGAAGTCGAGGGTTGGCCAAGTGGGTTGGAGCTCGAAGGAGAAGAAGGCCAAGGGGTCTCTGGGCTTGGCCTGGCTGAAAGGGAAGCTTCAACCAGGAAAAGGACAGGTGGAGACTAGGTGCTTGTGGAGGCTAGGGAGGCACTACTCTGGCCACGAAGAGGATCAAGGTAGACGGGTCACTACCCATGATCAAGGGTCCATTGACAGGGAACGGAGGAATCGTCAGGGAAGAAGACGAAGAACACCGAACACGTACACAAACCCAAATCGATGGAGATAATGGGGGAGCTCATGGAGCAAGGGTTTTTTTTCTTATTATGAAGAGAAGGGGGCCACGGAGGGCCATATACATTCCAGAGCCATGAAACAGAGGGTACAGCGATGTGAGGAGGAAGAAAAGAAATGGGAGGAGCTGGGGTCGAGCAGGGGCGACGGCTCCCTGCCCTTCCCCATTCCCCGTAAAACACCACTCTCTCTCTCTCTCTCCCTTCCTCTCTCCTTTGGGTGGTCGTCGGAGGGGAACTCCACGACGGAGCTCTCCCTTCTTCTTCTTCTCCTCTTCTGCTCCTTCTCTTTCTTCTCTCTGTGGAGCGCTTCTTCTGTGTCTCTGTGCGTGTCTGTCTGTGTCTCTTCTCCGTTGCTCCTTGTCTTTTTCATTGGAGCGAGGGGTTCTTATACCCCTGGTCAAGCTGACGTCTACCGAGGACGGGAGCAGGTGGGGCGGGGACAGCCCAGCAAGGTCCAGGTATGGGCCTGCCATGCTTTCGCTGCGCGCCGAGGGCTACAAGCGTTGACCGGCGTGGATGGGCCGAACGCTGTGCCGCTGGGGGCTGAGGAAGGCGTGCCGCTGGAGAGCCTCGCAGGCGTGCCGCTGAAGGCCTTTGCAAGTGTGCCGCTGAAGAGCCCAGAGGGCGTGCCGCTGGAGAGCCTCGCAGGCGTGCCGCTGAAGGCCTTTGCAAGTGTGCCGCTGAAGAGCCCAGAGGGCGTGCCGGTGGAGGAGGCTCCGCCTGTGTGTCGCTGACGGGGGCACAGGGTGTGCCGGGGGCTAGCAACGTGTGTCGGTGAAGGGGCTGGCAACGTGTGCCGATGAAGACACCTGTGGGTGTGCCGCTGGAGGGCACGAGAGGGTGTGCCGTTGGAGGGCACTTGAGGGTGTGCTGTTGGGGCTTTCAGGGTGTGCCGCTGGGGCTTTCAGGGGTGTGCCGTGGAAGGACCAACGGCTGTGCCGGGCAGAGGCTCCACAGAGCGTGCCGCTAGAGGTTCAACAAGGTGTGCTGGGGAAGGGCCTCGCAGGGTGTGCCGTCGGGAGGCTGTGCCGCTGAGAGGGCTTTGAGGGCGTGCCAGATGGAGGCACGGGGGGTGTGCCGCTGGGGCTTGTTTGGTGTGCCGTGGAAGGCATTTCGAAGTGTGCCGCAAGGGCTTTCTTTTCTTCTTTTCTTCTTCTCATCTTCTCTTCTCTTTTTCTTTCTCTTCTTCTTCTTCTTTTCTTCACTCTGGATCGTGCAGACTCTGTCTCTGCTTCTTCTTCGGGACTTCTGCTTATTCGATCAGTCTTCTTCAGACAAAGGAGTCCTCCTTATATAGCAGTTCCAGCAGGAGCAGCACTGGGCACGTGTGTTCCACAGTTCCCGCCCAATTGTTTTGGCCACGTGTCATCATCCTGTCAGCCCTTCCAGCCTCGGATCACGTGCCATTCTTAAGCTTCACGAACAGTCCTGGCATACTCATGCATTATCCACAGAACATATCATACATATGTGATCTTGTGAGCAAAACAATATGGTGACTCATTTATGCTGCTATCATTAAAACACCACATTATCATCAAAGCACAAGGGGCACAACACCCTTCTTTATTCCCATGTACGTGAACATGGGGTGAGAAATTTTTAGTGTCCACAACACCCAAACTGGGTGTGCCGGTGGAGCGCCCTGGTCGAGTGTGCCGGCAGAGCGCCAGGGGAGCGTGCCGCTGAACGGACGTAGGAGCGTGCCGCTGAGCGGGAGGCCGGTGTGTGCCGCTGAAGGGCCACCAGGGTGTGCCGCTGGGGCTTCAAGGGCTGTGCCGCTGAGGGCACCCAGGACGGGGTGTGCCATTGAGGGCCTCAGGACGTGCCGCTGAACGGCCAGGAGAGCATGCCGCTGAAGTGCTAAATGGGCAATTCTGAGCCTGTTGTGAGCACGAGTTGTGACCCATTTGATTTTCTTCAAGGCCCATGGATTGTGGGGCTCTTGGTGGTTGATGTCTCTTCACTGTCGTGACTCCAGAGACAGCTTCACGGTAGTGTGCATATTTGGGGAGTCCGGATGACCAGTCTCCCCGGGGCTTCTTCACTCGGTGCCGTTGTTGATGCTGGGCCGAGCAGGATATCTGGGCGTGCAATTTTTGGTGTCCACAAATGCCCCCCACCCACGGGTAGCGCAGGCGAGGGATGAGCCGGGCGGTGCCCGCGGGTGTACTGGTTTCTTTTTCTCTTCGTCGGTGCCGACGGGGTGTCGGGAGCTGACATGGTTTATTGGTCTCTTCTTCTCTTCGTCGGTGCCGACGAGGTGTCGGGAGCTGACATGGTTTATTGATCTCTTTGTCTCTTCGTCAGTGCCGATGGGGTGTCGGGAGCTGACATGGTTTATTGATCTCTTCTTCTCTTCGTCAGTGCCGACGGGGTGTCGGGAGCTGACATGGTTTATTGATCTCTTTGTCTCTTCGTCAATGCCGACGAGGTGTCGAGAGCTGACATGATTTATTGATCTCTTTGTCTCTTCATCAGTGCCGACGGGGTGTCGGGAACTGAAGCAGTATGTTGGTCTCTTTGTCTCTTCACCGGTGCCGACGGGATGCCGGGAACTGAAGCAGCATATTGGTCTCTTTGTCTCTTCATTAGTGCCGATAGGGTGCCGGGAACTGACATGATTTGTTGGTCTCTTTGTCTCTTCGTCAGTGCCGACAGGGTGCTGGGAGCTGACTTGGTTTATTGGTCTCTTCTTCTCTTCGTTAGTGCCGACGGGGTGTCGGGAGCTGACATGGTTTATTGATCTCTTTGTCTCTTCGTCAGTGCCGACGGGGTGTCGGGAGCTGATATGGTTTATTGATCTCTTCTTCTCTTCGTCAGTGCCGACGGGGTGTCGGGAGCTGACATGCTTTATTGATCTCTTTGTCTCTTCGTCAATGCCGACGGGGTATCGGGAGCTGACATGGTTTATTGATCTCTTTGTCTCTTCATCAGTGCCGACGGGGTGTCGGGAACTGAAGCAGTATGTTGGTCTCTTTGTCTCTTCACCAGTGCCGACGGGATGCCAGGAACTGAAGCAGCATATTGGTCTCTTTGTCTCTTCATTAGTGCCGACAGGGTGCCGGGAACTGACATGATATGTTGGTCTCTTTATCTCTTTGTCAGTGCCGATAGGGTGCCGGGAGCTGACTTGGTTTATTGGTCTCTTCTTCTCTTCGTCAGTGCCGACGGGGTGTCGGGAGCTGATATGGTTTATTGATCTCTTTGTCTCTTCGCCAGTGCCGACGGGGTGTCGGGAGCTGACATGGTTTATTGATCTCTTCTTCTCTTCGTCAGTGCCGACGAGGTGTCGGGAGCTGACATGCTTTATTGATCTCTTTGTCTCTTCGTCAATGCCGACGGGGTGTCGGGAGCTGACATGGTTTATTGATCTCTTTGTCTCTTCATCAGTGTCGACGGGGTGTCGGGAACTGAAGCAGTATGTTGGTCTCTTTGTCTCTTCACCAGTGCCGACGGGATGCCGGGAACTGAAGCAGCATATTGTTCTCTTTGTCTCTTCATTAGTGCCGACAGGTTGCCAGGAACTGACATGATATGTTGGTCTCTTTTTCTCTTCGTCAGTGCCGACAGGGTGCCGGGAGCTGACTTGGTTTATTGTCTCTTGGTCTCTTCGTCAGTGCTGACAGGGCGTCGGGAGCTGACATGGTTTGTTGTCTCTTGGTCTCTTCGTCAGTGCCGACAGGGCGCTGGGAGCTGACATGGTTTGTTGGTCTCTTTGTCTCTTCGTCAGCGCCGACAGGGTGCCGGGAGCCGACATGATGTGTTGGTCTCTTTGTCTCTTCATCAGCGCCGACAGGGTGCCGGGAGTTGACATGGTTTGTTAGTCTCTTTGTCTCTTCGTCAGCGCCGATAGGGTGCCGGGAGGTGACCTGGTTTGTTGGTCTCTTTGTCTCTTTGTCAGCGCCGATAGGGTGCCGGGAGCTGACCTGGTTTGTTGGTCTCTTCTTCTCTTCATCAGTGCCGACAGGGTGGCGGGAACTGACGTAGTATGTTTGTCTCTTCTTCTCTTCATCATCAGTACCGACAGGGTGCCGGGAGCTGACCTGATTTGTTGGTCTCTTTGTCTCTTCGTCAGTGCAGACAGGGTGTCGGGAACTGACATGCTTTGTTGGTCTCTGTCTCTTCGTCAGCGCCGACAGGGTGCCGGGAGCTGACATGGTTTGTTCGTCTCTTCTTCTCTTATTTTTCTTCTCTTCTCTTTTCTCCTCTTCTATATTCCCTTGCACGTAAACATGGGGTGAGAATTTATTTAGTGTCCTCAAATCAGGGAAGCGGGCTGCGAAAGCCAAAATTTGGGGAGCAGGCTGCCAGAGCTAGACTTGGGAAAGCGGGCCATGGGGGCCGAGGTAAGCAGGCTACAAGAGCCAAAGTTGGGAAGCAGGCTATAAAAGCCAAAGGGAAGCAGGCCAGAAGAGCCAAAGTCGGGAAGCGGGCCGCGGAGGCCGAATTGGGGGAGCAGCTTATAAAGCCAAGGATATTGGGAAGCGGGCTGAAGAGCTGAAATTATGGGAAGTGAGCCACGAAGGCCGAATTCTGGGAAGCGGGCTATGAGAGCCGAATTCCAGGAAGCCGGCTGCAAGAGCCAAAGATATTGGGAAGCGGGCTGCAGGAGCCGAAATTATGGAAGCGGGCCGTGAAGGCCGAATTCTGGGAAGCAGGTTATGAGAGCCGAATTCCGAGAAGCAGGCTGCAAGAGCCAAAGATATTGGGAAGCGGGCTGCAAGAGCCGACATTATGGGAAGCGGGCCGTGAATGTAAGGTTTCACACAGCACCTACGGGCGACGCAGCGGATAACAAAAATTTCATTTGCCCGATCCCGGTGTTATGGAAACCTTAATCTGTGCTCTAATCGGTGTTTCCAAGACCCTAATTACGGGTTGCGTGTTTCACCTTACGCGGAACGACGCTGTCCGCTAAGCCCGATGCAGAGAAACCGAGACGCACAGCTGTACAGCCTCTAGAGCAGATCCACACGGACCCTTGCGCAGCGACAGTACCTCCCCGGCGCAACTTCCCCGACTTGTGGACACCGAAAATTGCACATCTAAAAGTCATGCTCGGCCCAGCATCGACAACGAGTGAAGAAACCCAGGAGAAATCAAGCATAAAAGGGCCCCACAGCCCGTGGGCCTCGAAGAAAATCAAATGGGCCACGGCTCATGCTCACAATGGGTTCAAAATCGCCCGTTTAGCCCTTCAGCGGCACGCCCATTTGAGGCCTCAACGGCACGCCCTGCAGGGTCCCCAGCGGCACGCTCCCTTCAACGGCACACCCTGCCGCAACCTTCACCGGTACAGCCCCTTTGGGCGCTCGCCGGCACACCCCTATTGGGGGTTCACCGGCACACACCCCCCAGGGGGGGTTCACCGGCACACCCCCCCCAAGGGGGTTTCAACGGCACGCCTCCCCAGGGGGCCTTCAACGGCACGCCTCCCCTGGGGGCCTTCAGCGGTACACCCCCTGGGGTGGCTTCACCGGTACACCCCTGGGATGGCTTCACCGGCACACCCCTTTGGGGTCTTCAGCGGCACGCCCACTGGGCTGTTCAGCGGTGCACCCCGCAGGGCCTTCAGCGGTACGCCCCAAAGGGCCTTCAACGGCACGGCCCCGTGGCCCTCCAGCGGTACGCCCATTTGGGCTCCCAGCGGTGCGCCCTTTTGGCTCCCCCACGGCACGCCCTTTTAACCCGCCAACGGCACAGCGGTGAATTTTCTTTCAACGTCAATGCGACGTGAAGCCCATCCCCTATACATCCTTGGCGCGCAGTGGAGCTGTCTGAGGTGGCGGCCGATCCTTGGGCCACGCAAGCCTACCCCACTGACAGCCAGGACGGAGCAGGTGAGCCACCATCATCACAGCCGGCTTCCCGCCTTCGACGGTGGTGCTTAAAGTCACCGGCTGCCCAGAGTATAAGAGAGGCATCCGACCAGAGGGGGGCGAGAGGCAGTCGGACACACACACACAGAAAAAAGGAGGAGAAGAGAGAAGGAAAGAAGGGGTCCTCCCGGCCTGAGCTCCGTCCGACGGCCATCCGGAAGAAACAAGAGTAAGAGAGAGAGAGCTTGTTGTATCGGGGAGAGGGTTGGGAACGGTGGCCTATGTCTTAGGCCCCAATCCTTTCTTATGTCTTGTATCTCATTCCTCCTCTTGTTCTCCATCTTGGAGTCTTTTCCTTTCACCCATGGCCTCATTTGGGCATTTTCTCTTGTAATATGCATGTAGGGATACGGTGCTTGGCATCCCACGAATAGAAACAATCGCCCTCCTTGGGGCCTTTCATGTTATTTCTATTGGTTTGATCCTCACTTCATAGTGCATGTAGTGTGTTACCCGTTTCCTCCGTTCCTTCGGTTTCTCTTGAGCCACCACATCAACGTGACGCCTCCCCTTTAAAGTCTGGCTTTGGAGGTCCTTCATTCATTTCCAATAACCCTTCCTCCTTTTTTTTGGGACAATCTGCAAGCCCACACACACTTGGCCCTTTTAATCCTTCAGCGATGCATCCCGTTGGCCCCCGAGCGGTACACCCCCCAAGTGCCCTCAGCGGCACACCCCATCTGCCCTTAGCGGCACACACCCAAGTACCCCCAGCGGCACACCCCTAGCTGGCCCCAGCGATACACTCTTCTGGCCTTCAGCGGTACACCTGCTGGCCAAGCCCGAGCCCGTTGTTTTCCTTCGTGTTTTCCGAGGTTCTTTAAAGGTGTTGCTCCCCCGGGGGCCCACTTCCAGTTGTCGGGTTCCGCCACTCCATGTGGGCGCGTTCCCTTTATCTCCCTTATGCCCTAGGTCAAGGGGAGATGCTGCCGAATTTGCTGTGAGGAACTAATAAACAATTAAAAAAGGCAAAAGGAAGCAATAAACAAGCAAGACAATTGACGAAGTCTTCCAGCCTATCAAATCACTGCCGGCATCACGATGAGAACCGGACCGAGCTAACTAACCACCCGGCAGCCCGAACATCCGACCCACAAGAAAAGAGACCGAACCGAACAAAGAGAACAAACACAGGAGGAACTTTGTATAAACTACACGAAAGTTAAGAAAAGAAGAAAAGAAAAGCCTTAAAACAAATAGTTGAAAACTGATCGAGCCTCCACCCTCATTGACCTTCAGCGGTACGCCCCATTGACCTTCAGCGGTACGCCCCCTTGGCCTTCAGCGGTACGCCCTCATTGACCTTCAGCTGTACGCCCCATTGACCTCCAGCGGTACGCCTGTTTCAGCCCCCAGCGGCACGCCCCTTTGGCCTTCAGCGGTACGCCCTTTTCGGCCCTCAGCGGCACACCCCAAGCCTCCAGCGGTACACCTTGTTTCCTTCGCCGACACACTACACGCATGCATGTATGTACATCACGATAAGGGCATTAACGATAGCAAATAAATCAATAAAAATTACGCTAACTAAAGGACTCTGAATGCCCAATATTAATCACGATAAAAGAGGTGGGAGGGGTAATAATAAATAATAATAACAATAAGAATAATCATGAATAAAAGAAGAGAAATCATCCCGATCAAAGGCACGAACAAACGGTAAACATCAAATCAGAAATCCCAGAAGGTATAACTAAAAAAGCTCCAGATAAAAGACGCTAATGCCCACGCCGCAGCCCGCTCTCTCCCCGGGACCCGGGGCAAAAGGAACAACAACGCTGCCCTTTCAGGTCGAGCCCGAGTCTCGGGAATTCCCCCGATATGGCCGGGCCTTGATCTAACCTCGGGCCGACATCCTAATCGGACCGGGTTTGTTTTCTCGTTCCGGATACCTTCCGAATCTTCATTAAAAATTGCCGCATGCTCGACAGACATTTGAAGGGATCTACCTCGGTTTTCTCATTGTGACGCTACCACGGACTTGTGTCCGAATACAAAAGGTCTACGAGTGGCCGACACGGCCGACAGTTTATGGCCTTAATACAACTTTCAGTGTGATCTATCCCTATCTCTCTCGCATTATTAGTGTTACTCCTTTCGGCCGCGGGGCCTCTAATTTCGGCAATTAATCAAGGGTATTCCCTCGTATGAGGGATGTAAATGACGTCGTGACCTTTATGGCGCGACGGGATTCGGTCCCGACACGAACCCCACAATCGTCTGACGAAGTCAGATCGAGCGCACCATGGGCTCTTCGGAGCCCGAATAAATCGTCACCTCGGTGACTGGCACGCCCACGCACTTAATAAACCAACAAACGAATAAAATGATTGCTAAACGAAAAGTGCGTCCACAACTCTGGCACGCCCGGTGGGACCGATCCACCCTTCATCTCTTTGCCGAAATTAGGGGCCCCGCGGCCCCCTTCTTGTTACACTAATTGTGCCACTTTCTTAAATGCAGAAAAAAAAAAGTTAAGCAAAGAAGAGAAAGCAACATCATGGAGCCGACAATGGCTGTCGTCTACAGCCCTGAGGTGGTGGAGAACCACGTGCGAGGCGGCTACCTGGCGGTGCCCCTCACCTTTGGGAGCTTCCCTCCCACCGTGGGCTTCCCCAACTTCTTGGGGGTGGCCTTCGCCGGGATCCTCGACGTGGAAATGCCCGAGGATACCCAGATCAACGCCCCCACCCCGGGGGCCATGGGAGCTGCTGCCGGCCGAGCTGTGGCCGAATGCGACAACAGCGTCCTCACAACGACGCTCAGCTGCAACATGCACCACGTGCACCACACTACCGGCCCGCTCCACCAAGGGTCGACATCCCACCGGAGAAGGCTCCGGAGAAACAACACTGGCACCGGCTCAGGGCGTCGCATGTCCAACTCCGGAAAGTCAATGACTGTCGGAGCCCTCCGAGTCCGCCTAGACGGACAGAGGTCCCAACCGACACCGGACCGCGTCGTCCCGGCCGTCCCAGTCCGTAACTCCTTTGAAGGACTGGCGAAGCTGAAGGAGAAGGCGATGCCCATAGCCCCGGTCGTAGCACCAAAGGGGACGCCGGCTCACAGGCCGGCTAAATTGAAGCAAGTCGGGGTACCTAAGGAGACCCAGCCCACTGCATCGGCCCAGGCAGGGCCCAGCACTTTCCGCCCCAGGAGGGCCCGGCGCGATGGCAGGGTCGAGGTAGTGACCCCCACTCTCCGACCGGCACCCGCCATCCCGGTGCCGTCGATGAATGTTCATCGCCGTCGCCGAGGGCGCCGGCACAATGCCGCCCGCCCGGCTCTCACGGCCTACTCCCCTCCTGCCGCCGCCATCGACGCGCAACCCCAGGCCGCTCTCCCTGACCAGGAGTGGGAAGGGATCGAGCAGGCTATGAGAACTACCTCCGAGGCCCGAGTAGCACCCCCGCTGGCCGCCAGAGACTACTGGGGGCAATGACCTCCGCCTTCCAGGAAGAAAACAGGGGACCTGCACCTAGTATGGAGTCGAGGACCCGCCCGGAGGAGCCGCGCCAGTCCCCTGTACGGGAGGAAGCGCCGCCCCGACGGTCGGGCTTCGACAGGCTGACATTCCCAGGAGGACCGTCCCGGAGGGCGTCAAGAAGAAACAAGAATAAGAAATGGCAGACATTCACCTGCAATATGGCAGGAGTCCATGGTCGGTATGGGGCCTTACCCACCGACCCGGAAGAATTGGCCAGAATAGCTGCCAGACCGGGACCCCTTACCAGAAGAAGGAGAGCGGCGGGCGGCGCGACACCCACAGGCGCCGAAGGGGCCCTACCTGAAGAGCCCCTTACAGCCCTCACGGCCAATGTGGTCACCACCGGCGACACGAGTGGCGGACCCTCGACATCATCGAGGACGCCCCGGCCGAAGAGACAGGGGGCATGCCTAGTCTTCCCACAGCTGACCCCACAATGCTGCTCATGATGCAACGATTCCAGCAGGAAATCGAGTCACTCAAGAAGCAGCTAAGTGAGCGGGACGCACCTCCCCCGATGTCCTGGCAGACCGAGGTTATACCCGAAGTACCCAGGGACAGGGGGCAGTCTTCCGGGGCAGCTCTTCCAGCGACCCTCGATCCTCTCGGGGGCGCGCCCCCGCAGCAAGCACATTGCACAGCAGTGACCCCGCCACGGGCTCCGCTTTCACAAGGGTCCCCCATGGCCCCCCGAGCGACCGTGGTAGCCACTCCAAGCGCGCAGCCCGCTCATTTCTACCCGAGTCCAGTCGACCCGACGGCAGTCAGCCGGTTGATGCTCGAGTAGATGATAGAGATGAAGCTGGCCGAGAGGGGCGATGGAGACCAGACGCCTTTCGACGTCTATCGGGTACCCTACCCGGCTCATTATGCTGCCAGGAAGTTGCCGGCTGGCGTCACCAAGCCGCCGAAATTTGAAAAGTTCAACGGGCAAGGGTCTCCCAGGGAGCACATTGCCTACTATGTGAACGTCATGGGAGACCTGGCTGCTGATGAGGCCTACCTCCTGAAGTTCTTCGGCTCAACACTTACCGGACTTGCCTTTGAATGGTACTCTGGCTTGTCACCCGGGTCGGTGGCCGATTGGCCCGACATGCAGAAGAAGTTCAAGGAAAGGTTCTACGTTGCCGAGAGAGAAGTTACCATGGCCGAACTCTACGCCACAAGGCAGAAGAATGACGAGTCGGCTCTCGACTACATCAAAAGATGGAGGAACCTTAGTATGAGGTGCAAACGCCCCCCGCATCAGGAGGACGCAGTGCAGATCTGCAAGCAAAATTTAAAGAAAGAAATCTTAGAAAGGATGATCGGCACTGAGGTCAAGACATTTGACCGCCTGAACAATGTTGTAGCGGATATCGAGGCATTCTTGGCCCGATACTCCTCCACCCCAGCCATGTCAAGCCAGAGGGCCAGGCAGGCGCAGAAGAAGCCGGTTCCCCCGGAAGTGCATGCACTAGACTTCTAGGCTTTTGAAAGGCAGAAAGAGAAAGCCAAGGGAGCGGCCAGCCCTCCGCCGCCTAGACCCACAGAGCGGCGGGAAGGCCCCTCACTAAGGGAGAAGATGAAAAACAAGCTTTATTCCTTCTCTCAAGACAAATCCAAGCTCCTGTTTGAATGGGCAACTAGCTACAATAAAATCACACTGCCCGAGCCGAAAAGGCCTGGCGACTTGAAGAAGAAGGATGACCCGCGCTTCTGCATGTACCATCGGGTGCTCGGGCATACCATTGAAGACTGCTACATCTTCAAGGACGTTATTGAGTCCTTAATCAGGGACGGGGAGCTCGACATGGGGGAGCATAAAGTAGACCCCCCGCAGCCACACGAGCTGCCCAGCATAGCCTCCTCCGTCAATATGATCTCACTATATTAGGAGTTGCCAGAAGAGTGGGCGGAAGCCTGTGCCCGTACCACTTATGAGACCTTTATCATGGCCCCAGCTCAAGACCAGAAGGGTGGCAGACTATACCCAGAAAAACTAGAAAGGCGCGCGCCTCGTGACCTACCCCAGGAATTCACTCGAGGGTAGCAGCGCCCCTGCCTGCACCGCCCCCGGTAAACCCGGTTCGCCACGACACGGCCCCTCGGCTGGTCATGAGGCGGCCCACTCACAACAAGAAGAGCTCGGCCCCGTTGCGAATGTACAAGAAGACTAGCCCGGCGGTTGAAAGACTCCAGGCTATTATTGACGGGCTTGAAGATTATGAGCAGCCCAAAATCCAGCCCGTCGAATTAAAATAATATGTCCCTGGGAGGAGTTCGAGTCACTCGAGCTAGCTCCAGGAACAGAAGCTGATGCAGATAAAGAGCCTCCCCTGTGGGGTGAACCTATTCGGGAGCAGCCATCCGCTGCGGCGGGCAAGAAGAAGAAGAAGAGAAGACCCAGGGGCAAGAAGAAGAAGGAGGTCGTCTTCGCCTGCAACACCCTCTCGGCGTTGTTCGACACCGCTCTCTCCCTGGAAGAGAAAGAAGAAGAGCCACCCCATGAGCCGGCAGAGGTGAGTCAAGCTGAAACATCCACCTCCCAGCACGCCACCAGGTCAGGGAGGAAGTGGGGGCGCCCTCCTCAGGGCAGCCTCAACATCATGCTCAAGGGGAAACAACCATACCAGATTCTCGACCCTGAGGTCCGAGGCACCGAGATCCCTCCCCCATCAGGCCTCTACCTCGGGGGTACCAAAAGTCAAGGTGCCCCGTCGTTCGCCGAGTTCCTGTCCGCTCGAGCAGGGAGGCGGGTGCACCCCCAGGGGTCCGCTGCGACCAGTAAAGCAAGCATTCCCCGGGCTCTGCCAGCTGCAACTCCTGCCCAGTCAGAGGAAGAATTCAGCGGCACCCCAAACCTCGCCGAGTTCATGCGAGCAGCGGAGGAGGCCCAATAGGCCCCGCCCGCTCAACAGGCTACAACAGATCCCGCAAAGGAGGCGTCCCCTGATCAGACACCCCAGCCTCAGGAGGGGAGCAGGCGCGGCAAGCCCGAAGAAATGAAGTTGCTCAAGGTGCGGGTTGCCGAGCGGATAGTCAGACACCTCAAGAAGATCCCGACCCGGTTCACTGTGTGGGAGATGCTGTCCCTGAACGAAGAAACACGGCAAGCCATCATAGCCGCCCTCCAGACCCCAGCACAGCTTGAAGCTTGTCTGGCAGAGATGTCGCCCGAAGTGGCCGTGGCCTTCACAGAAGAGGACATGCTCCTGCCAACCTGCAGTCACAACAGACCCCTCTACATGAAGGGGCAATTGAATGGCCAGCCCATCAACAGGGTCCTGATCGACCCAGGGGCAGCAGTGAATATACTCCCTTACCGGGTGTACCAGAAATACTATTTCGACGTACACCTGGTTGAGGTTAAAAATGTCAAGATAGCTGGCTTTAACCAGAAATGTGAGGTGCCCATGGGGGTTGCAGAGTTCAACTTGACCTTTGATGACTTCACCACCAAGGTCCAGTTCCACGTCATCAACTCCAGCACTTCCTACAAGGCGTTGCTTGGCCGGCCTTGGCTACACCAAAATAGGGTGGTACCCTCCACTCTGCATCAATGCATCAAGTACCCCTGCGAGGGAAAGGAAGTCAGAATCTTCGCCGACCTCCACCCGTTCGAGGTGTTCGAGTGTCACTTGTCGGATGCTAATCTGTACTTGGGAAAGGCGAAGCAAGCTCCTCAAGCTGCCCGAGACAAGGGAAAGGAGAAAGCAGAGTCAGGTGGCTGGTTCCCTCCGCCACCCCCGGGTTATGTGGCTCCTCCACATGTACCGTTTATTGCATAAGAATAAGGGGTATTCAAGGCGGCTCCTCTCGCCATCTACCCTACACCAGGGGCGCCTTGCCTCGAAGACCTGCTAGAAGACGTCAGGGTCCCGCCAGGGATCGTCAAGCCTGTAATAGAGATAGAATGCCGAGCAGCCGAGCAGCTGAGGACCTTCGAGGTACCTAACCCCGAAGGGCCGCCCACTATCTTTTATGTTGCTGGGGAGAAGCCAGTCAGGGAAGACAATGATTGCCGATTCCCTGATGAGCTGCATGACCCGCACGTCCCCATTACGGGACTTCCCCACATGACTGACCAAACAGCCAGAATGGTCAGAAAGCAGAAGATTCCTCCCTACCAGCCCTCCAGCCGGAAGGAAATGTTTGAAAGAATGTGGAACCCACCAAACCTGGATTGACGGTTACTGAAAATCACTGAGCACCCCGGTCTGGGCTTTTCACTAGAAGATTACTACGAGACTGATGTCATATCGGTCTCAACATGGCCCGGCGACGACCCCACAGAAACTGCAGATTCGCGGGAAACTCACCAAGACGCATGTCCCGGGGCCCCGGCCGAAGAGGCACAAGACGAAGAAGTATTCCTGTGGAAGCCTCCCAGCCGCCGCTGCATGGAGAAGGCCCCCTCCTTCTCCGAAGTGTCAACCTCGAGAGGGCACGCCAGCGAGGCACCTTCACCTCGGCCGACCGGCGAAGCAAGGAGCAGTAGCATGGGCCACGCTCCGGATTCCCCTCGATACGACCCCGTCATGTACGCCTTGTACCATAGGCAGCAACGGGAGATCGAGATGCTAAAAGTATGACTGGCGAAGTTGACCTCGCTAGTCGCCGTGACGCGGGACGGGGACCGACACGGACTAAGACTCACAAAAGACTCTAACTCAGGCCAGCAGTAGCACGCTCAAGGGTCGCCAAGTGGCTGACCACCGTGATATCCCACAGAATGAGGGACGTCTCTCAACAGAAACTCCGACCTCGGCCGTCCCAAGGAGGGAAGCGCACGTGTCTAGGCGTATAGTCGACCTCCAAAGACAAGGGGGGTCGAGTCCTAGCTCGGTGCTCGACTAGTGCTAGGGATGGATGCTCTCACTCACGATCCGCGGTGATGGCAAAAAGTGGCTAGACGCCTACCTTCTCTCACGCGGCATAATCAATCACATACTAAAAGAGCAAGCAAAAGGAGGAGAGTCGGAGCGCGTACCTCCACGCCTAGGCGTGGGGAAGGAACCCCGGCCGTGAACCAACAACCCCGATACACCAGAGGTCAATAAAATACAACCCAATAACGGCCCACTCCTCGCAGGGAGGTAAAAGGCTACAACCAATACGTTCGGGGCTGCCGGACACGGGTTGACGGGCTGCACTCGGTGACGGGTCGGCCACGAGGAGGTTCGGGTGCAACGCTGCAGAAACCGGTGTCGCGCGCGCCTGAGCGGAGGGGGTCTCACGGGCTGATACGACGCCCGTTTGAAGCACCGTCAGAGAGGACGCGTCGCTGACTGATGGAGGAACGCTCCGGCCAAAGGGGGCGCGCTGGATCCGCCGGTGGTGACCGTGGGCGCTGCTGAAAGTCAGATCAGGTTCTGTGGACACAGAACTGCGAACGCCGTCGGTAAAATCTGGAAATCGGCCTTCTGGTGCCCGAACAAGTCCGGGCCGGTTGGTGGTGACAGCTGATTGGCAGAGGTCGCCCTCGGCCAAATGGCGCTGGCAGACGACGCCGGTGCGAGCCGCAGGAGTCGTTGAAAGTCAGGACTGGTTCGCTGGGCGGACTGGGCAGACACGCTGGCGCAACCCCACGAGATCGACCGCCACGGACGGTGACGATGTCGAAACGCAACGCCGTCGGCGGCGTTGGAAAGTTAACTCGGAGATCCACGAACCCTGAAGAAACCAGCGCAAAAGACGCAGCGTGGAGGCCTGGGGAAAATTCGCAATCAGGGCCTCCCCGCTGGGCGAGCAGAGAAAGTGGTGCTGGCGCAGGTCGGCGGAGAAAATCGGTACGGGCAGTGCCGATCCCCGATTGATGCAAAACCGGCGCCGACGCGAAGCTGATCCGCAGACGTATCTCCAGAAAATAGATCGTGGCAAAACTCGTCCAAGAAGGGGGCGCGAGCTCTGCTACAAGTCGGGGCAGAAATCTGGAATCACGCACACGAACCGTTGAGGAAGAAGATGAGGATAAGAGGGAACCCCGGAGTCCACCGAGGGCTGAGGCGTCACACCCCGCCGTTCTCCCGTCGCAGGAGAAGAAAGAGAGAGAGAGAGAAGGGCGCAAAAAGCTTTGCACAATACTCACTTGTATTCAAAATCATGTGTAAACCGAGATCAGTACAAGGAGAAGATTACTTATAGGGGAAGGGGAATTAGGGTTTTCACCCAAGCCAAAGGGAAGGGGGGGGGGGCGCAAAAGGGAGGGGGTAGGGGCGGCCATCCCTCCTCCAAACAGGGGGGGTGCGATCCATCCTCCTCCAATCAAGGAGGAATCCAAGGGGGGGGGCGCCCAAAGGGGAAAGAGGGGAGAGGAGGAAAGGGGAAAGGAGGGGGGCCTAAAAAGGAAAGAGGAGGGGCAAGAGGGGAAAGGAGGCGCAGCCACCCTAGGTGGGGGTTGCGCCCTCCTCTCCAAACCCTAACCCTAACCCTAACCAAGGACCAAGGCTAGGCCCAATAAGGGAGGAAGAAGCCCATTATCCCTACATAGCCTGATAACAATAGGAAAGAAACTAGATAACGTGTCCACGCAGGGACCAAACCTAGGCCCAACATGGCCTAAAGCATAATAAAAGATAACTAGAAGGTGCCGCCGTCGCCGAGCCACAAGGAGGTAGCAGTGTGTCGGGTGCTCCATCGGGGATAGCGTCGCGTGTCCTCACCAATTCTCCCCGGGTGGGAAGAACTCGACCCCGTCGAGTAAGGGTCACGGTCGCTGAGGTACCGCTCCAGCAGGTCCGGATCGATCCGCTCCAGCTCTCCACGTGTAATCCAGGTGTCGTCCGACTCGGGGCGCCCTCTCCAACGCACTAAGAAGCGTTGGTAGGCTCCGCTCCTGGTAGTAGTCACCTGCTCATCCAGTATGCAATCTATATGCTCGCGTTTTTGTAATGGGGCTGGAGGAGGTGGACTCTCAGTAGGTGTATCACTCACAACAGGAGGGTCAGGCCCAAATAACTCACTGGGTATCACCGCGGGATCCCGATAAGCTACCAGATCAGAGACATTGAACGTCGAACTGATCCCGTAGTCGTCTGGTAGCTCGATCTCATACGCGTTCGACCCAATACGCCTCAACACTCTGAATGGTCCTGCACCGCGGTCTTGGAGCTTCTTTACGGCTCCCGAAGGAAACCGTTCCGGTCTAACCCGGACCATGACGTACTCTCCCTCGCGGAACTCACGTGTGCGTCTGTGCGCGTCAGCTAACTCCTTGTAACGTGCGTTGCTGGCCTCAAGGTGGTGATGATGCAGACTCCGAACTAGCTGTGTTGACTCATACCTATGTGAATGCAGTGGTGGTCCTGGACATCCAAACATGGATCTAACATGCCTATGACGTCTACCTGACTTGACAACATGGGGAGGGCCTGGACAACCAAAGTAGAACCTAGCAGGCACATGTGTCCTATGACATATGGTAGACTCAGAAGGATGAATAATCCCAAGTTTACTCATGACATCTCCCCTATATGACGATGGACATGGTGAAACATGGGGAAGAGACATGTGTCCCTGGCCTCCTAAGCTCGGGCATCTGGATGCCTGCACGGTGAGGTGTTGACTAGAAGGCCTAGGTGGTGTATGATAGTGGACCCCCTCGACAAGGTGGGGAAAATAATATGGGTCGAGAGGCTCACTAGGGAGGGGATCGAAAGGGTCAAAGAAATGATGACCCCTCCCGACAGGTCCCTTCACTATACTTGCCCATGTGCGACATTCGCCCAGGTGCAGATAATCACCTTCAGGCACTCTCATGTATGGGGCAAGAGGCTCATAAGGAAGGCAAGGAAGGCTAGGTTCCTCCCTCGGGACCGTGAAACCATAAGCGGGGACAAAATCGACCTCCACGGGTATGGGAAATAATAAAAGGACCTCGGATGTGATATGTCCTATGGTGTAGACCGAGATAATAGACCCCAAAGCAGGGAGTGTAAAGCTATGACTATAGGGTTGGTCAGACCCTAAGGTCAACATATAAGTCAACTCCCATTGATAATCTAAACTCCTAAGGAAGTCCTTCGCATTTTCAAGAAAGCAGAAGGACCGAAAAGTGGTGTGAAAGGAGTTAAGGGGTATTATTGGGAGGGCTGGTCCCATGGGTGTATAGCGAGGAATGGAGACATCTAGAAGTGGACCCTCCCTTAGCCAGCTAGCTAAAGACTCACCAATGACCAGTTCACCCTCGGAAGGTAAGAATGTCTCTATATGAGGGTCTAAGGGTGAAGCCTCTCTCTCGGGAGGGGAAACGGAGTCCTCTATGATGTGGAGGGGATCACTCCCTAACTCCTCAACCTCAGTTAGGTACTCCTCAATCAACTCCTGTTCAGCCTCGTAACTCACTGGAACAAACCCAGGTGATGACATGGAGGTGGTCGGCGTAACGCCGTCATGGAAGACAAACTCACCGGGAAGGTGAGATGGGTGTAAGGTGCAGGTCCTCCTATCCAGGTCGATGGTCGCACTTCTTTCCTCCAACCAAGTTCGCCCTAAAATGATGCATGGACCAGCAAGTGTGCTGATCTTGCACCAAGCGCCATCGAAATATTTAACGGGGCCAAACCACCGTTGAAACTCGATAAAAGCTAAACCATCACGGAGAACAATCTCCCCAGTCTTAGAGAGAGACTCAACAATATCCTGTGAGACACAATTATATGAAACCTTACTGATGAAGTCGATCTCCGTATGCAACCCATTAGGTAGGATGGCCACGGACATGACAGGGCGCTGAAACGACTCGGTCATCGGTATAGGGATCGGGTCTCCCGACGACTGAGTGGTAGGGCCGACACCCACGGGTCGTGCCATAAGAGCGTCGAATCGGGCCAACAGGGATGACCAATCTGACACGTGGGCACGAGGAACCACCATGGGGCTGGCGGGGAGCTGGACATGCAAGACTCAACGAGACAAGGATAAAAACTCTAACTAGACACAAGCCTAAAATGACAATGCAATGGTTGGTTACCTAGATGAACTAAGAGACTCAATGCACCCTAGACAACCTAAAGACTCAAAAGACCTAAGACCCCAATTTGTTAGAACAAACTGGTTCCCTAAGCTCTGATACCAAATTTGACGCGGGACGGGGACCGACACGGACTAAGACTCACAAAAGACTCTAACTCAGGCCAGCAGTAGCACGCTCAAGGGTCGCCAAGTGGCTGACCACCGTGATATCCCACAGAATGAGGGACGTCTCTCAACAGAAACTCCGACCTCGGCCGTCCCAAGGAGGGAAGCGCACGTGTCTAGGCGTATAGTCGACCTCCAAAGACAAGGGGGGTCGAGTCCTAGCTCGGTGCTCGACTAGTGCTAGGGATGGATGCTCTCACTCACGATCCGCGGTGATGGCAAAAAGTGGCTAGACGCCTACCTTCTCTCACGCGGCATAATCAATCACATACTAAAAGAGCAAGCAAAAGGAGGAGAGTCGGAGCGCGTACCTCCACGCCTAGGCGTGGGGAAGGAACCCCGGCCGTGAACCAACAACCCCGATACACCAGAGGTCAATAAAATACAACCCAATAACGGCCCACTCCTCGCAGGGAGGTAAAAGGCTACAACCAATACGTTCGGGGCTGCCGGACACGGGTTGACGGGCTGCACTCGGTGACGGGTCGGCCACGAGGAGGTTCGGGTGCAACGCTGCAGAAACCGGTGTCGCGCGCGCCTGAGCGGAGGGGGTCTCACGGGCTGATACGACGCCCGTTTGAAGCACCGTCAGAGAGGACGCGTCGCTGACTGATGGAGGAACGCTCCGGCCAAAGGGGGCGCGCTGGATCCGCCGGTGGTGACCGTGGACGCTGCTGAAAGTCAGATCAGGTTCTGTGGACACAGAACTGCGCACGCCGTCGGTAAAATCTGGAAATCGGCCTTCTGGTGCCCGAACAAGTCCGGGCCGGTTGGTGGTGACAGCTGATTGGCAGAGGTCGCTCTCGGCCAAATGGCGCTGGCAGACGACGCCGGTGCGAGCCGCAGGAGTCGTTGAAAGTCAGGACTGGTTCGCTGGGCGGACTGGGCAGACACGCTGGCGCAACCCCACGAGATCGACCGCCACGGACGGTGACGATGTCGAAACGCAACGCCGTCGGCGGCGTTGGAAAGTTAACTCGGAGATCCACGAACCCTGAAGAAACCAGCGCAAAAGACGCAGCGTGGAGGCCTGGGGAAAATTCGCAATCAGGGCCTCCCCGCTGGGCGAGCAGAGAAAGTGGTGCTGGCGCAGGTCGGCGGAGAAAATCGGTACGGGCAGTGCCGATCCCCGATTGATGCAAAACCGGCGCCGACGCGAAGCTGATCCGCAGACGTATCTCCAGAAAATAGATCGTGGCAAAACTCGTCCAAGAAGGGGGCGCGAGCTCTGCTACAAGTCGGGGCAGAAATCTGGAATCACGCACACGAACCGTTGAGGAAGAAGATGAGGATAAGAGGGAACCCCGGAGTCCACCGAGGGCTGAGGCGTCACACCCCGCCGTTCTCCCGTCGCAGGAGAAGAAAGAGAGAGAGAGAGAAGGGCGCAAAAAGCTTTGCACAATACTCACTTGTATTCAAAATCATGTGTAAACCGAGATCAGTACAAGGAGAAGATTACTTATAGGGGAAGGGGAATTAGGGTTTTCACCCAAGCCAAAGGGAAGGGGGGGGGCGCAAAAGGGAGGGGGTAGGGGCGGCCATCCCTCCTCCAAACAGGGGGGGTGCGATCCATCCTCCTCCAATCAAGGAGGAATCCAAGGGGGGGGGGCGCCCAAAGGGGAAAGAGGGGAGAGGAGGAAAGGGGAAAGGAGGGGGGCCTAAAAAAGGAAAGAGGAGGGGCAAGAGGGGAAAGGAGGCGCAGCCACCCTAGGTGGGGGTTGCGCCCTCCTCTCCAAACCCTAACCCTAACCCTAACCAAGGACCAAGGCTAGGCCCAATAAGGGAGGAAGAAGCCCATTATCCCTACATAGCCTGATAACAATAGGAAAGAAACTAGATAACGTGTCCACGCAGGGACCAAACCTAGGCCCAACATGGCCTAAAGCATAATAAAAGATAACTAGAAGGTGCCGCCGTCGCCGAGCCACAAGGAGGTAGCAGTGTGTCGGGTGCTCCATCGGGGATAGCGTCGCGTGTCCTCACCACGCCGACCTGATCCAGGGATCTCTCCCCCCATGGGGTGGCCAGATGCCTCGGCCCCGAGGCACCAGTCCCAACACCCCCGCCTTGTCAAGGCGGGAAATGAGAGACATGGCAAGCTCGCTGATCGAGCGGCCAACCAGGCAAGGGCTGACACTCCAAGAGAAGCTGCAGAAGCCTTATTCCTTTCCGAGAGAGAAGACCCGGGGCATCTTCGACTGGGCTTGCCATTACGGCAAGGTCTCCCTTCCACGGTCCAAGAGGCCGCAAGACACCCGAAGAAGCGGGGACCCACTATTTTGCCCTTAGCACCAGATGCTGGGCCACGCCATTGAAGACTGCTACATCTTCAAAGACATTGCTCAAAGCCTCATTGACAGAGATTAGCTCAGAATGGGGGACTACGTGGTAGCCCCGCCACGCCCTCACGTGGCAGACAGCCCCAGGACAGGAGCCTACACTGTGTCCATCCAACGCCAGGCGCCCGAATATGCGGCTACCCCGGTTCCCGCAGGAGCGGTCTATGATGAATACACGAAGGAGCCCGAGACGGACCTATGCCCCTCTGAGCCAGCGAACCTCGCGTACCCGGCGGCTACGGCCCAGGAGGACTGCGGGGTGAATGCAGCCTCCATGCCCAGTCATGATGAACAAGACGAGGAAGATGGCGTCCTCGAGCCCGTGGACAATGAAGACCAGGACTTCGTCGATTTGTCGCCAGCCCCGCCGGAAATTGAAAATGGCGGCCAGGTCACGGTCGACGAATTGATTGAGGTCAACCTTGGTACAGAAGACGACCCCAGGCCAACTTTTCTGAGTGCTCTCATGCCCCTACAGGAGAGAGAACAATACACAAAGTTGCTGCAAGAATTCCAGGATTGCTTTGCCTGGAACTATAAAGAAATGCCCGGACTTAGCCCCGAGGTGACTCAACACATCCTGTCCATTGATCCCAAAGTGGAACCAGTGAAGCAACCTCCCCGGCGCATGAGGCCGGAGCTAACCAGCTAGATCTGCAAAGAAGTCGACAAGCTCATAAATGTCGGCTTCGTGGCGGAAAATCAATACACCACATGGCTGGCCAATATTGTACCGGTGAAAAAGAAGAATGGACAGATCAGGATTTGCGTGGACTTCCGCGACCTGAATAGAGCCTGCCCAAAAGATGACTTCCCGGTGCCTATCACCGAGGTGATGATTGATGCAACCACCGGCCACGAGGCCCTGTCCTTCATGGATGGGTCGTCCGGCTATAACCAAATTTGGATAGCCGATCACGACCGGGTCCACACAGCTTTCCGGTCACCCAAAGGGATATTTCACTACAAGAGGATGCCCTTCGGCCTCAAGAATGCCGGTGCCACATACCAGCGGGCGATGACCAAGGTCTTCGACGAGCTGCTGTACGGCAAGGTCGAGTGCTACATTGATGATCTGGTCGTCAAGACGAAGAAAAGAGACGAGCACCTGAGTGACCTCAGGGTCGTCTTCCAAAGGCTCCGGCAGTATGGGCTAAAGATGAATCCCATGAAGTGCGCCTTTGGCGTGTCCAATGGGAAATTCCTCGGCTTTATTGTCTGGCACAGAGGGATCGAGATCGACCCCCTGAAGATAAAGGCCATCCAGGAGCTACCTCCTCCCAAGAGTCTGGGAGAGCTGAGGTCCCTGCAGGGGCGTTTAGCTTACATTCGTAGGTTCATCTCCAACCTGTCAGGGCGCTGCCAACCCTTCCACAGACTGATGATGAAGAATGCACCATTCAGCTGGGGTCACGAGTGCCAGCACGCGTTCGACCAGCTAAAGGAATACCTGAAAACCCCGCCTGTCCTGGGGGCACCTGTCAAAGGCAGACCGCTGATTTTGTACATAGCGGCCACCGAATATTCACTGGGGGCAATGCTCGCCCAGAACAATGATGAGGGAAAAGAGCAGGCTCTCTACTATCTCAGTCGAAGATTGGTGGGTGCAGAGGCTAAGTACGCCCCGATTGAGAAGATCTGCCTTGCCTTGGTCTTCGCAGTCAAGAAGATGAGGCACTACATGCTGTCCCACGAAGTCAGCTTAATATCCAGGGCCGACCCCATCAAGCACATTCTCCTCCAGCCCGTCCCAAAGGGGCGCCTTGGCAATTGGGCCGTGCTGCTCATGGAGTTCGACATCACCTACGTGCCACAGAAGGCCGTTAAGGGACAAGCCGTCGCGGATTTCTTCGCGGCACACCCTGTGCCCGAAGACTCCCCTCTGGCCACCGAACTACCAGAAGATGAAACACTAGAGGTAAACCAAGTACAGCAAGCCATCTGGCAGTTATACTTCGACGGGGCCTCGAGAACAGAAGCGACCCCGTCCGGGTGCGCCAAGGTACGAGCCGGAGCAGGCATCGTCCTCAAGTCACCAGACGGAGAAGTGATGCACACTTCCTGCTGCATTAGCAAACCCTGCACCAATAATGAAGCAGAGTATGAAGCTCTGATTATCGGCCTCCAGGTCGCCCTCCAAATGGAGATTAAAATGCTCCAGGTATTTGGCGACTCGCTACTGGTCGTCAAGCAGGTACAGGGGCAGTTTGATGTCCGGAAACCCGAGCTGCTCCCTTACCACGCTAAGGCAAAAGGGCTCATGGAGCGGTTCTACCTCCTCGAAATAGGCCATGTCGCCCGAGGGGAGAACGCCCAGGCCGACGCCTTGGCAAAGTTGGCAAGCTCACTGGCGGTGCCTCCGGATGGATCTCTCAGCATCCAAGTAATAAACCAACGCCAGATGCCCAGCATGATAGAAGGGGAATCAGAAGAAGAAGACCTAGAGGTCACTACAGTGGAATCCGTCGGCCTACCCGACTGGAGAGGCCCCCTGATGCAGTGGTTCAAACACCAGCGGCTGCCTGACCGAAGAGAAGAAAAGATCAAGCTAGTCAGAACCAAGGACTCTTATGAGCTCCGAAGCGGAATATTATTCCGAATTGTGGCAGATGCCAGACGGAAGCTGCTCCTCCGATGTTTGTCCACTGAAGAAGCTTGGAGGGTCATGAAGGAGGTCCACGCCGGGACGGCGGGTGCACACCAGGCGGGACCGAAAATGAAGATTGAAATCAAGAAACTTGGCTACTATTGGCCTGCAATGTTTGACGACTGCTGCAAATATGCTAAGTCATGCCAGAAATGTCAGGAGCATGCCGTCATACCCAGAAGGCCTCCCGCGCAATTGCACCCAACGGCGCCCAGTTGGCCGTTTGCCCAATGGGGAACAGACGTTGTGGGTCCCTTACCCGCGTCTTCCACAGGCTGCAAATACATTCTGGCGGCGACCGACTACTTCTCCCGCTGGGCCGAGGCTGTTGCCTTACGGGAGGTCACCGGAGAAATCGTGGCCAGGTTTGTTCTCCGCAATATCGTATTCCGGTTCGGCGTGCCCGACCGAATCGTGTCAGACAATGGCAACCACTTCCGCAACCAGAAGGTCTACCGACTAGCAGAAAAGTATAAAATTGATTGGAGGACCTCAACTCCTTACAATCCACAAGCTAATGGGCTAGCCGAAGCTTTCAATAAGACACTCTGCACCCTCCTGGCCAAGACTGTCAGCTCTAACAAGAAAGACTGGGAAGAAAAGATGTACGAGGCACTATGGGCATACCGAACTGTATACAAGACTCCAACGGGTTGCTCGCCCTTTTCTCTCGTATACGGGTCGGAGGCAATCGTCCCCGTCGAATTGGAGATACCTTCCCTCCGGGTCGCCATTCAGCATGGGCTTGTCCTTGAAGGGCAGACCAATGTCGAGCGAAGACTCGACGAACTCTCCAGTCTGGAAGGAAAGCGGCTTCAAGCCCAACAGAATATCCAGGTCTACCAGGCCCGGATTGCACGCGCCTTCGACAAGCTCGTCAAGGAACGTGAATTCAAGAAGGGCGACCTTGTTATGGTCAAGAGAAGAGATCTCATGGCAGCCAACCCCAAGGGTAAGCTAAACGAGAACTGGCTCGGACCCTACGTAGTCCAAAAAGTCTACGAAGGTGGGGCCTATGTAATTGTCAACCACCGCGGGGAGGTTCAATTCCCGCCTCTTAATGGAAGGCACTTGAGATTGTACCACGCTCCGGCGCCCCCATTCAGGTAATAATATTACTCTTCGCCCCATTTTGGGGGCGGATTTGCGTGATTAATGTCCGAATGATTTGGCTACCAGCCGGGTTTCCAAAAAGGGAAAGGAAAAATAGAAAGAGAAAAAAGAGAAGAAACAAAAGAAAAAAAAAGAAAAAAATATATAGAAAGAGAAAAAAAAAAGAAGAAGCAAAAAGAGAAAAAAAAAGGAAGAAGCAAAAGAGAGAAAAAAATAGAAAGAGAAAGAAGGAAGAAGCAAAAAAAATAATAATAAAAAAAGAAAAAAAAAAGGAAAAAAAAAAGAGAGAAAAGAAGAACCAGAAAAGGGGAACGCCCCCCATTTCCAGTCGCCGCCCCGCATCAGCGGGGGTACTAGAAGTGGGCTAAACAAACTCTTCTCTCCGTCCTCCCCGGGCGGTGGGTACCCCTTTGGCTCGGACCTCACGTCCGGGTCAGTAACTGAACAGACTCTTCTCTCCGTCCTCCCCGGGCGGTGAGTACCCCTTTGGCTCGGACCTCACGTCCGGGTCATTGACTGAACAGACTCTTCTCTCCGTCCTCCCCGGGCGGTGAGTACCCCTTTGGCTCGGACCTCCCGTCCGGGTCATTGACTAAACAAACTCTTCTCTCCGTCCTCCCCAGGCGGTGAGTACCCCTCTGGTTCGGACCCCCCGTCCGGGTCATTGACTAAACAAACTCTTCTCTCCGTCCTCCCCAGGCGGTGAGTACCCCTCTGGCTCGGACCTCCCGTCTGAGTCACTGACTAAACAGAT
Organism: Amorphophallus konjac; assembly: GCA_022559845.1. Lineage (NCBI taxonomy): Eukaryota > Viridiplantae > Streptophyta > Magnoliopsida > Alismatales > Araceae > Amorphophallus > Amorphophallus konjac. Next base: position 393,711,715 of record CM040126.1, read on the forward strand.
CCTTCTATCCGCCATCTCTGAGCGGCGAAAAGGGTCTCTGGCCAAGTACCCCTCGCTCGAGACCAACACGCGCTTCCAATATTGCAGCAAAACCAGGGAGTTGCCCGTTCGGTATGGTGGAGTGGTCCCCTCGTCCTCCCCTTGGGAAGGCGAGCACTCTCCTGTACCCTGACATGGGTCCCTGCCTGGTCCTCCCGAAGCGAAGCCCCGCAGAGACTCGTACCCTGCCAATGGGTCTCTACACAAAAAAAATATATACAAGAGCAAGGGAAGAGGAAGAAGAAAATAATATGCACGGAAGAGAAAAGGGTGAGAAAGTTCCCTCTGGGACAAATGCATACACCAAGAATGCGTAAAATCATAAATGCTTTGCTCTATTCAAAAGAGGATCAAATGACATGCGCTGCGGGGCATACCCCTGTGTTATATTCAAAAAAAAAAGAGAAATTAAGGGATGCAGCGCTTAGTCGATGTCCCTGAAGATATCCTCGAGAGGGAGGATCCCGACGCAGGGGAAGTTTATCCTGTCGCGCAGTCGGCCCCTCAATCCCTCAAGACGAGCGAGCTCCGCTTCGACGGACACCGTTTCAACGTCGGCGACGGCAAGAGCTTCCCTCTCCTCTGCCACCGCCCTCTCCGCCTCGGCGAGGTCAAGCTTGGCCGCGGCAAGGTAGCCTTCCAACTCCTCGACCCGACTCTCGAGGGAGCGAACGCTGCCTTCGCCCTCCTCTAAGGCCTTCTCGTGGCATTCCTTGTTACGGCGCCGGACCTCTAAGGCCTGTAGATACTCGTCTGCCTGGGCATCTAGAGCGGCGCGCTCATCGGGAGCTTGAGTCTCCAGGAATTCACGGCGTTTGACATACTTCAATAATAGCAAGACCCGCCGTGACCATTCCCCCAGCGGACAGCCTAACACTTGCAGCGCCCCAGTCAACTGCGTCACAATGGCATACACCTCTCGATATGATAAAGACAGGTCGGCAGAAAGCATCGTCCGCAGCGTCACCAGCATCTGGCGGACTGGCGCTTCTGACGAGGTGTGACTAACCGAAGGCATGCCTGGGAGAGTGAACTCCACGGTGATGTCCACCTCTGCCCACAAACCAGCATCCACCACGACTGAAGAAGATGGAAGGACGAGGGTCAAGTCGCCCGGCCGGCATGGCTCGACAGAGGGTTCTTGGCCAACCACCGCTAAGGAAATGGCCGAGACTGGCGCCGAAGCATCTGGCGTCTCCATCATCCGCTGCTCCCCCGTCTCCTCTTCCCCGGCTCGGTCTGCTTTAGCCACTGGCTCGACAGGCGAGGGGGCAGGTGTCTCTACTCCGGCCGAAGGCGGAGCTTCGAGTAGAGCCGGACCCGAGAACGCCATCCACGAACTTCTCTCTCGCGTCTGGGATCCCTCCAGATGTGCCTGAAGCCCCGTAAATATTTGCCTCAGGAACGGGTCCTCCATCTGGGCCGGAAGCTTCGTGAAAGGCGGAAGTGGAACCATCAGTCGGGGTAGACGCCCCGCTTCCACTAGTGCAGCAAGACTCGCCACCCCTAAGTCAGAGACGAGAGCCGGCCCCTCCACCGCTATCGGGGCGACGCTTGGTCGCCGCTTGGCCACGGCCTTTCGGACAAGACCAGAGGCCTTCTCCGGTCCCGGCATCGCCTGACCATGAGGAGGGAAATCAGCCATTCGCCATCCAGAATAAATCATGCGAGGGCAGGAGGCGAAAAGAGATCTCGAAACCCGCATGCTTACCTCAGCCACTGACATGCCGCTTTCAGGCGCAATCTCCCCCTCCTCCAGAGGCTCGCCTGCCAAAGGTCCCAGCGATGCGTCCTCCTGAAGGGCCTCGAATAGAAGGGCCAGTTTGCCCATGCCAACAGCAACCCCCGTCGGGCGGTCGACTGGCACAGTAGGAGCAGCCCCTCCTGCGGCCTCCGGCTTAACTGATCCCTGCAAAGAATCGACAAAAAAAAACGGCGTCAGTAGGCGACCACACAAGCGGCCCTGCGCCAATAAAGCCACGCCTACGGCAGCAGCCTCCATCGAGCCGAGCGACTTAGCAAATGAAGGAGCCTTAAAGGCCAGCTCGGACGGCCCGGTGCCTCAAGACGCTACCTCAGCAGGAGCCGCTTCATCGGAAGAGTAGTCGTAGTCTACCTCTTCCCCAGTCGGAGACTCGACTGCCGCTGGCTCGGCCGGTGCCGGCAAAGGGGCGTCCACCTCGAGCTCGATAACCGGCACCTCCTCTCGCGGACTGGGTGAGGCTGGCAGCCCAAACTTCGGCCTCTTCCACACATATAGCTGCGTCACCGGGGGGTGCATTCGGAGGCCAAATAGCCCGGTAACTGCTCCAGCTGCACCTGTCAAAAAAACGCGGGTCATGTCAGGCCCAATCGGCTCCCAAAGGATGAAAGAGGTAAAATAGGCCGACAAAGGCAAATACCTCCTTCGGCCTCGGCAGACAAAGCCTTCTCCGAAGCCGCAGCCTCGCCCTCACCCGGGATCGGCACGGACGCCGTTCCCTCCACGCCGCCCTCAGAGAAGAAACGCATCGTCTCCGCGCGGGGACGCAAGGCCAACTCAGGAGGGAGATCCACCATGGACGGCGTAGGCGACCGCCGAGCCTCACCAGTATCACGGCTCGGCCTGGTCTGCATGGCCGCAAATGCCTCGAAGGACGGGATAGCGGCCGCCGGTGAGGCTACTGTCGTACCCAGGGCTTCCTTGGCCCGCCTCCGCTTGGCCGCCTGTTCTCCGGCCACCTTGGCAGCAGCCAACGCCTTCTGGACAGGCGACTTCGCTCGAGACCTTTCCCTGGCCTGCAGTGAGGGAGCCGGAGCCGCCACCGAGGCCGCCTTTGCTGCGACCGCGGCCGCACCCATGACAGGCGCGGGCATAGGAGCCGACCCCTCCACATCAGGGACGGGCGCGGACACGGGCTCTTCCACAAGGGCTGAGACAAAAAAATACATTCAAGCGTCAAGGCCCTGCTTCAAAAATGATAAAAAAAAAGAGAAGAGAGAAAACTTAAAAGAGGCGCCGACGGTCGGAGGCACTGACCGGCAGGCGGGCTGGGCTCGGGCCGAGCGACTTCAAATTCCTCGAAGGTTGGGACCCGAAGCACCGAAGGAACGGCGGTCGAGGCTTTGGCCGCCTCCGTCTTGCGTCGCTTCGTATCCCGCTGCTTGGCCGCCTTCGCGGCATCCATTGCTTTCTTCACGGGGGATTTCGCCCGGGGCCTCTTCGCGGCCTTGGGCAAAGGAGCCATGGTCGGGGCCAGCGGCGCTGCTTCAAAATATGCAGGCTTCTTCACTAGTCGGAGGAGATTCCGGTACGTGGCCATCTGCGTGCTGTCGGGATGGTCTGTCAAGAAAAAAGGGGAAAGAACGAAAGTGCATATACCATTAGTACCTAACCCACCGCGAAGGCCGCAGCGCTAAGGGACAAAACCGAAGAGCAAGAGGGAACTGAGTACCATGAGGGCCAGTGTACAGCCGCAGCGTGATCGGCCAGTAGCTCAGGGACGTCTCCTTGTCCCGACGTGCCGCCTCCCGGACTAGCCAGCAGACGTCCTCAATAGTTTGACACCGGTCCGTGAGGTTGGCCAGATCCGCGTGCTTCTTGGAAGAGAGGTGGCAGAAAAGATTGAAGTAGTCTATGCCCCACCCATCAGCATAGTAATAGGGGATGTGCAGGCGCTTGCTCAGGATGGAGGCCGTCACATCTTCAATCTTCATCCCATTTACCCGGAGAAGGACATATAGCCACGTGGTATCCTTATAGTTCTCGGGCCGCCTCTCCTCCTGCCTCATAAACGTGCGATGCGGGCAGGCCACGTCCCTCTCCGGGCGCCAGCTCTTGGCAGGAGTCCCCTCTTCCTCTATGGGGAATGGGTAGTTGATGAGCTCCAGACGGTCGCTCCCCACCCGGCACAAGTCCCGCAGCGTCTTCTCGTAGTCATCCTTAGCCACCGGGGGTAGCTCCACCTTCGGTGTCGGCCTCATGTCCCGGGCTTGCTTACGAGCTGCCATGTACGCTACCACCTCCTTCTTCTGCCTGTTCTTGAGCCGAAGAAGATGATCCGGCTCAATATCAAGCACTGGCACTGGCTACCGGCTAAGGAATCTCCTTTCGGCGCCATCCCAACAATCGGTCTTGTGCAACCGATAGAAAGCCGTCCGGGCATTCCACCACTTTATGTAATCTTGGGTCACTCGGGGAACATGACCTGGGGCCGGTACTCTGAAAGAGGCGGAGTCCGCTCGATGGAAGAAGTCCCACCAGCTCCTGGCGTGCTCAGGAACTGAGCCCCCCCGGACGCTCCGCGAGGGCAGGCCGAATTGTGCGTGATAAGCAGGGATATGCTGATCATACCCAAAATTGTGACCGAACCGGAAGGGGTAGTACGGCTCCAGCAACACGTGCTCCCCTTTCCTGAACACCAGCACACTCGGGCGAATGGACAACGCCCAATCCCTCAGCTCCGGCTCCAGCAGCAGGCGAATTACATTTTCCTGGCTGATAGGGTGGACATACCTCTCCACCTGGTCATCCTTGCATTCCCTCTTATTATTCACGAGGGGGCTTGAATGTGCGGCCAGCGTCCAGAAATGAATAGTACCGGCTGCATCCCGGGGAACCGTGGTCAACCGGCCCCGGATATCATACATCCGCATGGAGGTAGAAGCCGGCTCTGCACTCGCGAACTCCAGCATCCTCGGTATCAGCCCCCAATCCTGGAGAACTCGCGGGGCAAACTCCGGGAACAGCGAACAAACCCACGCGTTGAAGAAGTGCAGTGGGCACACATACCGGGCCTGCCGCGGAAACTGGTGCGTGCTAATATCCCCCAAGGCCTTGTAAATCAAGCAGAGGGTGGCCGGGCACAGAGAAAGCTTGATCCCCCACGCCATCTGGCACGCCGGGTAGATGGCATCCGGCCGGATAACTGTCTCGTCGTCGTACGGCATGGCAAATGAGCATAGCCAGTACGTGAGATAGGCGGCGCAGTGGGTCTGGGGATCCAAGCCCATCGGGTTAGGCCCGCTCCGATGCCCTCTGGACGGGATCTTCACGTCGAGCTTCGGCTTCGCGCGTTTCTTGGGAGCCACGGCAGTACCGACGCAGGGGAATTCCTCGTACCGCTTCGGCCCGTCGAAAAAATACTCCAGCCACAGGGGCATGCGCACCCTCTTCCTGTCCCCGCGGGCGGGCTGCCTCCCCTTGTGCGATGCCTGGTATAGTTCCCGGTACGCCTTCATCAGATACCGGTATGAGTACCCTGGGAATAATAGCCATCCCCGTCAGTCTCATCCTTGATTAGATCGGGGAGGCACACTTCTTCATAGGGCTCCCCGTCAATGGGCAAGCCGCTCAGCTGACTGAGACTCCTTAAGTCAAGTGAAGTCTCGCCCTCCGCCGTGTAGAAGGTGTTAGTCGCTGCGCTAAACACCTCTATCATGCCGCAACAGAGGCCCTTGGAAATGGGATAGCCATATCGGGAGGCGTACACGCTGTGATAAACGCCGACCCGGACCAGCAAAGGAGCATAGTTGAACAGCACATGCTCCGTGAACTCCACCGCCCTCTCCCGGAAGGTGTGTGCATCCTGAAGCTTCAGCTCCCCGAACCAGCCCAGTGATAGATCATGCTTGAATCTGATGGCCAAACAGTCCAAGATGAAGGGCTCTTCTCTGTAGCCCCACTTCAGGGGAGCCAAGAATAGAGCGAACCGAGGCGCCTCGTTGTGCACCTTCCCGGCAGACAAGTCCCATCGTGCCGGAGTAAACTGAGGCGCCCGCACCAGCTTGTCTTCGGTCGGCAGCACCCCCTCAATCCCCAGAACTGGTTTCCACTCCCGGACTTCTCCCACCAGATACATCGGAATACTCCAGGGGACGCTGTACAATAAGCTGTCCCGGGCTTGCAGAATGGCCTGCTCAGCCTTCTTCACGACCCAGAAGTCTCGCCCTTCCCGCGAGCGAAAATGCTTCAGAAATCGAACCAGGTGTCTGTCCTTCGGGAAGTCCTTCCTGTACTCCCCAGTGACCCGGTCAAATGTGAAGCCACTGTCAACTCTGGCAAGCCTCTGGAAATCCATGGTCTCCCTGTCAGACTCAGATGACTCCGCCAAAGTGGCTATTTCTGCATGCTCCCGATCCAAGTCCTCTACATTTAGCCATGTGAGTGCCGGCACTGGACCCCGCGGAATGAGGTCGGCACCGACAGCAGCAGCAGGGGCGGAAGAACCACTTGGAGCAGCCATATGTCTGCAAAGATATGCAAATAAGAAGATCAGAATAAATCACAAGCGAAAGGACTGCAAAGAAACTATACTACAAGTCAAATGAACAAAATATTACCAATTTCTGACGAAATTTCGGCAGAGTTTCCCCTAGGCCAGAGGCGTAAAGGAAAACACGGGTGCGCGTCCACAAGGAGTGACGGCCCCAACAAAGCATGGTGGGCCCCGAGAGGCAACACCAGAAGTCCGCCGGTTGAAGGAGTCTTCTCCCCTAAGCTAAAGCCCCCACATACTGCCCGGTGCCCTTCCACGGCACACCCTGGTGCCCCCTTCGCCGGCACAGCCCATTAAGGCTTCCCCGGCACACCCTGCAGTGCCTTCCCCGGCACACCCCACGCAGGAGTTCGCCGGCACGCTCCCGGGCGCTCCGCGCGCCCTCACCGGCACACCCGCGCTTGCCTTCCCCGGCACAGCCCCCTCGAGCTCCCCCGGCACGCTTGTGCCCTTCGTTGCCCGGCACGCCTTGGAGTTGCTCTCCCCGGCACGCTCCGAGCGCCTTCCCCGGTATGCCCCCGGTGCCTGCCCCGACACACTAGTGCCCCGTGCTCCCCGGCACACTCCGAAGGCTGCCTTCACCGGCACGCTGTTAGCTGCCCTTCCCCGGCACGCTCGGCGAGAGCTTCCCCGACACACCTGTGGACTCTCCCCCGACGCGCCCTAAAAGGCCCTCGCTGACACGCTCAAACCACCATTCCCCGATGCGCCCTAAAAGGCCCTCGCCGACACGCTCAAACCACCATTCCCCGGCATGCCTCAAAGCCCCCTCGCCGGCACATCCGTGCAAACGCTCTCGACGCGATCGAGGCTTCTCTCCCCGTCCCGCTGGTGCAAGCGGCGGTGGCCAACAGCCGGAGAAGAAAATAGAAGAAGGAAGGGGGGTGGGGAAGGAGACGGGAAAGAGGGGGAGAAGATAGGAAGAGAGAAATAGAGAGGGGGCGGGAGGCCCCTCCGTAGCCGTCTCCTCACCCCGGCAATGGAGAAGCCGACGACGACGGCGGTGGCGGAGCGGGCATCCGGTGCCGGAGAAGAAAGAGAAGAAGAACGAAGGAAGGGGGGGGGCCTTCGTCCACTCGGTCGCCAAGGAGGGAGAAAGAGAGAAGAGGGGGGGGGATTCGAAACGGGTGACCGTTCGAACTACCCCCGCCCCCCTATTTATAGAAAAAAAAAGGAGAGAAAAGGGAAGAGAAGAAAAGAAAAGAAAAAAGAAAAGGGGGAAAAGAAAAAAAGGAAGGGAAACAAAAGAGAAAAAAAAGAGAGAAAAAAAAATAAAAGAAATAAAAGGGGGGAGAAAATACAAAAAAAAAGAAGAAAAAGAAGAAGAAGGAATAAAAAATAGAAGGAGAGACAAAGGGAATAAAAAAGGGAAGAGAAAGGAGGGAAATAAAAGGAGAAAATAAAAGAAGAAATAAAGGGAGGGGAAGCAAAAGAGAATAAATATATGTAATATATTAAATAAATACATATATATATATATATGTATATATATATACCCATATATGCCTACACTTACATACTCACCCACTCACGTATGTGAAGGAGTAGGCCTGTAGCGCACAGCAATAAACGTCCCCGGGGAAAACATTCCATCCCCACAATCCCAGTCGGACGAACGTCCACACTAGCAAAGACGACTCTACCCCTGCGGCTCTATCCTTGTCATAGTGTCACTACCCTACCACCAAAACAAACCCATCTCTGGCACGTCGCCCCGGGCCGCAACCACCACCTACGCCATACAACATCGCCATCACGGGCCTTACGCCTGGATTGGCAGAATCTCTACCTTTGCGTTGGCATTAGCCCCTTGCCAACGAATAAGTCCCTTTCCGGCGCAAAGCCCCGTGCCCTAGCCACCCACTCCGCACAATATTGCCATTACGGACTTTACGTCCGAATCGGCACAGATTCTCCCGTTGCGCTGGCATTCTATTCTTGCCAACGAGTGAACCTTACCTTCCGGCGCAAGGCTTCGTGCCCTAGCCGACACTTGCATATCACTCACTCAAAAAAAAAAGAAAATAAAATAAAATGGGGTTAAAAATAGAGATACCCCGCCAGACTTTCTCCTATGTGGGGACAAGGGTAAAAATGGCAATAACCCGGCTGTGGCGCTACGGGCAAAATTGGGTACCCCGCCACGTGAAAACCCGAAGGGGCGCGTGGGCAAAAGTAAGAGAGGGCCGGTACCGGCGAAAACCCGAAAGGGCGCTTGTATCGATAATATGGTACAAAAAGAAAGAAGAACAAGAAAAGATGAAGATATCAACAAAGCATGTCAGTTCCCGGCATCTCGTCGGCACTGGCAAAGAGACAAAGAGACCAACAAGGCAGGTCAGTTCCCGGCACCCTGTTGGCACTGATGAAGAGACAAAGAGACAACAAACTGCTTCGGTTCCCGGCACACTGTCGGCACTGATGAAGAGACTAAGAGACAACAAACCAGGTCAGCTCCCGGCATCTTGTCGGCACTGGCAAAGAGATAAAGAGACCAACAAGGCATGTCAGTTCCCGGCATCCTGTCGGCACTGGCGAAGAGACTAAGAGACCAACAAACTGCTTCGGTTCCCGGCACACTGTCGGCACTGATGAAGCGACTAAGAGACAACAAACCAGGTCAGCTCCCGGCATCTTGTCGGCACTGGCAAAGAGACCAAGAGACCAACAAAACATGCCAGTTCCCGACATCTCGTCGGCACTGGCGAAGAGACCAAGAGATCAACAAAACATGCCAGTTCCCGGCATCTCGTCGGCTCTGGCGAAGAGACCAAGAGATCAACAAAGCATGTCAGTTCCCGGCATCCTGTCGGCACTGATGAATAGACTAAGAGACAACAAACCAGGTCAGTTCCCGGCACCCTGTTGGCACTGATGAAGAGACAAAGAGACAACAAACTGCTTCGGTTCCCGGCACACTGTCGGCACTGATGAAGAGACCAAGAGACCAACATACTACTTTAGTTCCCGACGCTCCGTCGGCACTAACAAAGAGACCAACAAACAACAAACCAGGTCAGCTCTCGACGCATCATCGGCAACCATCGTCGGCAACGACAAAGAGAGAGGAGACGAAGACACCCACGGGCACCGCCCTGCTCATCCTTCGCCTGCGCTACCCGTGGGTGGGGGGCATTTGTGGACACCGAAAATTGTACATCCAAAATGTCATGCTCAGCCCAGCATCAACAACGGCGCCGAGTGAAGAAACCCCCGAGGAAATCAAGCACAAAAGGCCCCACAGCCCGTGGGCCTCGAAGAAAATCAAATGGGCCACAACTCATGCTCACAATGGGCTCAAAATTGCCCATTTAGCCCTTCAGCGGCACGCCCGGTTGAGGCCTCAGCGGCACGCCCTGGCAGAACCCTCCAGCGGCACGCTCCCTTCAGCGGCACACCCTGCCGCGGCCCTCGCCGGCACACCCCCAAGGGGTTCACCGGCACACCCCCAAGGGGGTTCACCGGCACACCCCCAAGGGGGGGGGTCTTCAACGGCACACCCCCCATGGGGGGGGGGGGGTCTTCAGCGGCACGGCCCCTTGGGGCCTCAGCGGCACGCCCTCAGCAGGCCTCAGCGGCACGCCCTCAGCAGCTTCAGCGGCACGCCCTCAGCAGCTTCAGCGGCACGCCCTCAGCAGGCTTCAGCGGCACGGCCCTTTGGGGCTTCAGCGGCACGGCCCTTTGGGGTCTTCAGCGGCACGCCCTTCAGGCCGTTCAGCGGCATGCCCATCCGGGGCTCCAGCGGTACGCCCTTTTGGCACTACAGCGGCACGCTTGTTCAGCCCTTCAACGGCACAGTGTGAGTCACTTTCAACGGCCGACGTGAAGCCCATGCCCTACGCCTCCTTGGCGCGCAGTGGAGCCGTCCGAAGTGGCAGCTGGTCGTTGGGCCACGTAGCCTACCCCACTGACAGCCAGGACGGGCGAGGTCAAACCCCATCATCACAAGGTCACTTCCCGCCTCTGGTTGCTCGGACTATAAAGAGGCCTCCTCCTTCGACACGGGAGGACGGGGGAGGACAAAAAAAAAAAAACAGAGAAGATAAGAGAGGCAGACGGATGCACACACGCAGAAGAAAAGAGAAGAAGAGAGAAGAAGAAGAAGAGGCTCCCTCCCTGCCGGGAGCTTCCTCCAAGGACGACCACCACCACGGGAAGGGAGCAAGAGTAAGGGAGAGAGGGTTCGATGTAACGGGGAAAGAGTTAGGGGCGGCTGGCCTCCATCCTGCCCTCCGTTCCTCCTCTTCCATTTATGTCTTCTTTTCTTTTGTGGGGCCTTTTCCCTTTTCTTGGCCATGGCATCATCTTTGGCACTCTTGTTTTGCTATGATATGTATGTAGGGCCATGCCCTCTTGATTCGCATGAATGAAAACCACCCTCTCCGGGCTCCTCCATGATTTTTTGGTTGGTAATTTGTGCTAGTCTTCACGGCCTTTGATGGACTGTTCGTTTTCCCTCCGTCTCCACATTTCTTCAGCGTTTTTGGGGTCTCCCTGTGGGTATGATCTCTTGCCCACGACCCTTGGCCTCATAGGCTTTCCACCCTCTGCCAGGGCCATCCCTGAGTGCCCACCCGCTTGAGGAGGAAGAGGGCCCCTTGCTCTCTCTCCGATCGACCAGCTGCCAATAGGCCCCCCCCCCATGCCTTGAAGCCCTCTCCTCTTCCTTCCTTGGAACAACCTGTAAGACCCTCTCCAGCCTATACACTTAGCAGTTTAAATCCCCCAGCGATGCCTCTTCCTGGCCCTTCGCCGGCACACCCATTTGGTCCCTCAGCGGCACGCCCATGGGGGCTGTCCAGCGGTACACCTCCTCATTTATCCTTGGCCGGTACACCCCCAAGTGCCCTCAGTGGCGCACCCCATCTGCCCTTCAGTGGCACACCCCCAAGTGCCCTCAGCGGCACACCCCATCTGCCCTCAGCGGCACACCCCACCAGCCTTCAGCGGTACACCTGCTGGCCAAGCCCGAGCCCGTTGTTTTCCTTCGTGCTTTCCGAGGTTATCTAAAGGTGTTGCTCTCCCGGGGGCCCACCTCCAGTTGTCGGGTTCCGCCACATCATGTGGGCGCGTTCCCTGTATCTTCCTTTCGCCCCGGGTCAAGGGGAGATGCTGCCGAATTTTCGTGAAAAACTAATAAACAATTAAAGAGGCAAAAGGAACCAATAAACGAATAAGAACGATCAACAATGAAGCCTTCCAACTTATCAAATCACTGCCGGCGTCACGATGAGAACTGGACCGAGCTAACTAACCACCCGGCAGCCCGAGCATCCGACCCACAAGGAAAGAGATCGAACCGAACAAAGAGAACAAAACGAGGGGGAAGTTTGTATAAAACTGCCTACAAATTGAAACAAGAAGAAAAGAAAAGCCTTAAAACCAGTAATTAAAAAACTGGATTAACCTCCATCACATCCCCCTGATTGACCCTCAGTGGCACACACACAGCCTTCAGCGGTACACTCCATGCCCAACCCCCCCAGCGGCACACACACGCCCAGCCTTCAGCGGTACACTCTCTTGAGCCTTCAGCGGTATGCCCCTGCAGCCCTCAGCGGTACGCCCTTTTGCAGCCTTCAGCGGTACACTCTCTTAAGCCCCAGCGGTACACTCTCTTGAGCCTTCAGCGGTATGCCCCTGCAGCCCTCAGCGGTATGCCCTTTTGCAGCCTTCAGCGGTACACTCTCTTAAGCCCCAGAGGTACACTCCCTTGAGCCTTCAACGGTACGCCCCTGCAGCCCTCAGCGGTACGCCCCTGCAGCCCTCAGCGGTACGCCCTTTTGCAGCCCTCAGCGGTACACCTTGTTTCCCCTTCGCCGGCACACTACATACTTGCATATATACATCACGATAAGGGCATTAATAATGGCAAATAAATTAATAAAAACTACGCTAACTAAAGGACTCCGAATGCGTAATATTAATCACAATAAAAGAGGTGGGAGGGGTAATAAAAAAATAATAAATAACAAACAAATGATAATGATAAGAATAATCATGAATAAAAGAAGAGAAATCACCCCGGACAAAGGCATGGATGAACAATAAGCATCAAATCAGAAATCACAGAAGATATAACTAAGAAAACCCCAGATAAAAGACATCAAGGCTAACACTGCAGCCCCTACCTCTCCCCGTGACCCGGGACAAAAGGAACAACAACGCCGCCCTTTCAGGTCAAGCCCGAGTCTTGGGAATTACCCCGATATGGCCAGGTCTTGATCTAACCTCGGGCCGACAGCTTAATCGGACCGGATTTGTTTCTCGTTCCGGATACCTTCCGAATCCTCATTGAAATTGCCAAATGCTCGGCAGACATTTGAAGGGAGCTACCACGGTTTTCTCGCCGCGTTCCTGTTACGGGCCCGTGTCCGAATATGAAAAGGTCCCCGAGCGGCCTATGCGGCCGGCAATTTATGGCTTTAATAAAACCCTCAGTGTTATCTACATATATCTCTCTCGCATAATTAGTATTACTCTTTTAGGCCGTGTGGCCCCTAATTTCGGCAATTAATCAAGGGTATTCCCTCGTATGGGGGATGTAAATGACGTCGTGACCTTCATGGCGCGACGGGATTCGGTCCCGACACGAACCACACAATCATCTGACGAAGTCAGATCGAGCGCACCATGGGCTCTTCGGAGCCCGAATAAATTGTCACTTTGTGACTGGCACGCCCACGCACTTAATAGACGAACCACCCGACGCCAGCGAATTTTTTTTAGTGCGTCCACAGATGTCCTCCCCATGGAGGTGGGCAATATCATTCTTGGTAGGCCGTGGTTATTTGATCGGGATGCCACACTCCATGGCCGATAGAACACCTGTACCTTCGACCATGATGGCCGATGGATTACCCTCCACCCCACTCAGTCCAAGAGCCCATCAGTTAGGGGTCCTACTGGCCCTAGTACTCCGGAGCGTTCCGTCCTCAGGCCCAGTAACCTATCCCCAGCCCGGGCTATGATCGTTATCTCTGGCACAGGCGAGCCCTCGACTAGGAGGTTGATGATGATTAGCTCCTGAGAAATGGAGCGGGAGGCTAGTAGGGGCTGCCCTGTGTTTGCTATTACGGTCAGAGAGGTGGAGCCGAAGTCCGAGGGTGAACTCCCACCCGATGTCATTCCTATTCTGCAGAAGTTCGCTAATATTTTTCCCGAGGGACTCCCACCCATGCGGGATATTCAGCATGCTATCGACCTGATTCCGAGCTCCTCATTGCCCAATATTCCTCATTATCGCATGAGTCCCACGGAACATGCCGAGCTAAAACGACAGGTCGATGAGTTGATGCAGAGAGGGTATGTTCGGGAGAGCATGAGTCCGTGTGTTGTTCCAGCATTACTCGCCCCAAAGAAGGATGGCACATGGAGAATGTGCATCGATAGTCATGCCATCAACAAAATCACCGTGAAGTACAGGTTCCCAATTCCTCGCCTAGATGATATGCTAGACATGATGGCCGGTGCCACTATCTTCTCGAAGATCGATCTTAAGAGTTGCTACCACCATGTGAGGATTAGGCCAGGTGATGAGTGGAAGACCGCATTTAAGACCAATGATGGTCTATATGAGTGGTTGGTTATGCCCTTTGGGTTGACCAATGCCCCTAGCACCTTCATGCGACTCATGACTCTGGTCCTTCGACCATTCATTAGAGTCTTTGTGGTTGTGTATTTTGATGATATCCTTATATATAGTCGCACTAAAGGGGACCACTTGGATCATCTATGGTAGGTCTGTCTTCTTTTGAGGCGAGAGCAGTCGTTTGTGAACCCATAGAAGTGTGCATTCATGACACCTTAGCTTACCTTCTTGGGTTTTATTGTGTCTAGTACAGGGGTCTCCGCCGATCCGGAGAAGGTCCGGGCCACTGCTGAGCGGCCGGAACCCTGTACGGTCCATGATGTCCGCAGCTTCCATGGCCTTGCGACGTTCTATCATCGTTTCATCCCTGGATTTAGTTCCATCACGGCCCCGATCATGGACTGTATTCGGAAGGGCACGTTTGTATGGACGAAATCCGCAGTTGCTGCCTTCAAGGACATCAAGAAGCGCATGACCTAGACACCGATCCTTCGATTGCCATATTTCTCAAAGGTGTTTGAGGTCTCTTGTGATGTGTCGGGTGTAGGAATTGGAGGAGTGCTGAGTCAGGAGGCCCACCCGGTCGCATACTTCAGTGAAAAGCTGAATGACGCAAAACTGTGATACTCCACTTATGATAAAGAATTCTACTCAGTTATTCAGGCTCTTAGGCATTGGAGGCACTATCTTTTACATCAGGAGTTTGTCTTGTACTCCGATCATGAGGCCTTGAGGTTCCTCCATTCCCAAAAGAAGCTTAATGCGCGTCACAGCTGATGGGTTGAGTATCTCCAACAGTACACATTTGTGCTTAAACATAAGGCTGGACTGGAGAACAAGGTAGCTGATGCCTTGAGTCGGCGTGCTTGTCTGCTGACCACCATGAGTGCCGAGGTCATAGGGTTCGAGAAGATGAGAGAGGCCTATGGTGACTGTCCTGACTTCGGTCAGATTTACACCACTCTCTAGGCCGGACCCTCGAGAGATCATGATGATTATGTGCTCCAGGAGGGTTACCTCTTTCAAGGGGGCAGGATTTGTATTCCCCGGACGTCGGTTCGAGACTTCTTAGTCTGGGAGCTACATGCGGGAGGTCTACCCGGCCACTTTGGTCGGAACAAGACTATCGAGGCTGTTGAGCATAGATTTTATTGGCTGAGCTTGAAGCGTGATGTTGATCATATAGTGGCTCAGTGCCGTACATGTGCTACGGCCAAAATGAAGAAGCAAAGCTCGGGCCTTTATATGCCTCTTCCCGTGCCTGATGCCCTGTGACATGATGTTAGCATGGATTTTATCTTGGGATTGCCACGTACCTCTAGGAAGCATGACTCGGTCTATGTGGTAGTTGATCGATTCTCGAAGATGGCCCTTTTCATTCCCTGCTCGAAGACTTCAGATGCTTCGAGGGTAGCTTGCCTATTCCTTACTCATGTGGTGTGCAAGTTTGGGTTGCCTCGTACCATAGTGTCTGACCGTGATGTTAGATTCATCAGTTATTTCTGGAAGACACTGTGGCATATGTTGGGTACTCACATCAAGTTTTCCACTACATATCATCCCTAGACAGATGGTCAGACCGAGGTGGTCAATAGGAGTCTGGGTGACCTTTTGAGGTGTCTTGTCAGGGACCGTGTAGGGGATTGGGATCTCATATTACCACTGGCAGAATTTGCATATAATGATTCGGTTAACATGTCTACCGGTATGAGCCCATTCGAGATTGTCACAGGTCGTAGGCCTAGGAAGCCAGTAGATCTTGTTCCCATGCCCATTCATGCACGAGCGTCTGAGTTTGCCGAGTCATTTGCTAGGCATGTTAGGAGTTTGCATGACGACATCCGTCGTCATATTGAGGCCAGCAATGCACAGTATAAGGAGTTAGCCGATGCCCATCGACACCACCGTGAGTTCCAAGAGGGTGAATATGTCATGACCAGGGTAAGACCTGAACGGTTTCCCTCTGGAACCGTAAAGAAATTACAAGCTCGCGGAGCTGGTCCATTTAGAGTGCTGAAACGCGTTGGATTCAATGCATATGTTATGGACCTACCCGAAGAATATAGTATAAGCTCAACTTTCAATGTGTCGGATCTAGTTGCATATAGGGACCCAGCGGTGATCCCTAGTGAGCCTTTCGAGCCATCTCCCCCCATTGAGACTGATCCCACACCTGAGTATCCACCACCAGTCACATTTTCACGACAGTGAGAGCATATAGATCATATACTGAATGAGAAGGTGACAGTTACCAGGAGTGGATCCTACCCGTGCTACCTAGTGCATTGAAGAGGGCGACCCGCCATCGAGGATACTTGGATCACCCGTTGAGAGTTGCAACGGATAGATCCGGACCTACTGGAGCGCTACCAGAGTGATGCTAACCCTTATTCGACAGGGTCGAGTTTCTCCCACCCGGGGAGAATTGGTGCGGACATTAGAGCAATCGAGAGGCACGAATCGGCGAGCTGTCGGTACCGTACACGGAGCACCACTCGAGCTACATCGGCGTCCATCTGGCTTGGAGACAGTCTGCAGACTCCCCCTTGAGTCTTAGCATTTATCATATTTATGGGGTTTTATTTGTGTGTAATGTGTGTTTATTTGGTTCTATTCGGATTGTAATTCGGATTGTAAGAGAGGTTTATTTATAATTTGGGACCACCTGGGTCCCGCGTGCCCCCCATCCCTTCTCCCATTGATCCACCTCATCTCTAGAGCCCATGTGGGGTCAGTCAACCTTCCAATGTGGGCTTCTAGAAGGTTGGACCAAGGGTGGGACAAAGGGTACAAAATTTCAACTTTAGAAACCTATAAGTCAAGGGGGCGCCCCATTCTATTATAGTTTATTAGGATTTGTAGTGTATTTTATTTAGTTCCAAATCACATGGAAGAAATAAATTGTGGACTCCATCTTTTACCCCTCCCCAACCCTAGATCTAGGGATAGAACTAGCCTTTTTGCATTTCCTATAAAAGCCTTGTATTTCTATTTTGAGTGGAATTTTTGAAAGAAAATATTGGAATTTCCTCCAAAGGAGCAAGGGCCGCCCCTATCTCTCTTCTCTCTCTCCCATCTGTAGTTGGGAAGGCTGTGAATCAGAGGTGTGAAGCCTCATCTATCATGTGTGTAGATCGTCGCTGTCGCCGCCGCCTTCGTGCCGCCATCGCACCACCGCCATCGTCGCCGGAGTTCTGTCCACTCAGGAAAGCCCCTTGATCTCGGATTTCTTGCTCTCAGCCACGAGTTCATCTGGAGCCTAAACCTTCAAGGTGTGTTCCAGGGGTCATCACCACGTCCTAGAAAAATTGGTGGAGCTTCCAGTTTTTATTTTCCATCTTTTCATTTTCATTCTCCACCTCCTCTCAGATCTGCCAGCAGTCCGCCCAGATTTCCAGAACCCTAATAGGTCGTTCATGAACCCACCTTCTCGTGACCCAAATGATTTGATATTTTTATTGGAGGTTCTGTCCACCTAATACACCATCCAAAAATTTTCGTGTGAATTTAGAATCTCGCTCATATTTTCTAAAAATTCACTTCAGATCCCAGCTCAGTTCTGCCTACCACTGTCCAGATCCGACCACCCAGCAATATAAAATATCTTTCCCCGACTAAACCTCCACCACACCCTTCATAAAAATTATCCCCGTTTTTCTCTCTCTCCCCTCTACAACTTTCATGAAGAGCTCATCTTCTGATTCGGAGGTCTACATTACGGTCAACACCAACTCTCAGGAAAGTTCATTTCTGCCCAGCCAGATCTGAAACAGAGATCAGTCCGGTTCTAAAATCCCCCATCAGAAGTACAGTCCCAACGAATTTTTTAGAGTCCTAGAGCGTCAAAGAATTTTGAGTGAGCTTTCCAACGGTACCTTTTGTACGTCAATCCGACGTCGGTGCTTGTCGCAGCAGCTTCTGTCGCTGGAGCACGCAGATCTGAAACTGAGTTTCAGATCCGTGGGCAGCAACTCCGACAAGTGCAGATCGGAGCCACCTGGCCTCCGATCGGTGCTCCAGCCCGACCGCTGTCCAGGGGAGCGCGCCACTAGGGGTCACCATCCCAGTGGGACCCACCCTGTCAGATCCGGAGGACTAAGCAACCCGTGGGCCCCACAAGCCCGCAGATCACGTCTTCCGGACAGCACAAAAACGCGAGTTTCGGCACCATCTGAGCGACATCAAGATGCTGCCCGTCAACCCCCTTCCCGATACTCCCGGGCACCACATGTGACCTGTTATCTCCCTGCGTGGAGTGGGTCGAAACATTTGTACCACTGTAATATTTGTTAACCAGGAGTACGGACTTGGCCGGGGTTGTCTTCCCCACGCCGGGAGAGTGGAGGTAACGATCTTAACTCTTTGGCGTTCATTTGCTAGTTTTGTATATGGTCATATACCGCTGTGAGTGCGTTAGGAGTCTAGCCCGTGAGTTCATGTCACCGCTATGAGTAAGAGAGTGACCCGTCCCGTGGCTCGATCCGAGCACGAAAGTGAGTCGACCACCCTTGACTCTGTCGGTTTCTCAACCGCGCGGATCCGCGTTTCCCCTCGCTTGGGACGACGAGTGAGCTTGCATTTCTGTTAGCGACGTATAGCCCATAGGAACTCTTAGTGTCGGGCCAAAGTGTCTCCATTGTTGTATGTTGCTGGTCGCGTCCGCATTTAGAGTCCAAGGTCCGCATCACTTACAGTCGGTCCCCGTGTCCGTCCCGCATCACAGGCTCTTTTGATCTTGGTCTGCTGAAGCCGGCCCTAGAACAGCTCCGGTACTTCTTGTCCCAGGGGCTACAGTAGAGGGACCCGATGGATATGATCTCCAGGCACTCTGACCTCTCCCCGCTATGCTCCTCCATCTTCGGCGGGGCGCGGGCAAGGTGTCTGGGATGAGGGCCTGTGGAGGGAGGCCACGGCAGGAAGCAGAGGGGAAGGATGAGAGACGCGGAGGGGAGCAGAGAGTGAGGGGCGAGAGTGGTGCGGGGGTGGAATGGTGATGGGTGAGAAAGCGGCGAGGGCGAGTTGCATGTCATCTAGCACAGTGGTGTACCGGGTGTAGGGGGAGTGTGCCGTGGAGGGGGATTGGTGAGGGTGTGTGCCGTGGAGGGAATGGCATGGGAGTGTGCTGGGTGTGGAACGAGAGAGAGAGAGTGAGTGGGCCACCCCTTTCATTATTATTATATATATATATACATATATTATTATTAGTATTATTATTATTATTATTTCTTTTATTTTCTTTGTCTTCTCTTTATTTTTATTTATTTTATTATTTTATTTTATCTTTCTCTTTCTATCTTCCCTTCCTTCTTTTCTTTCTTCTTCTTTTCTTTTTTTTTCTTTTTTTTTGTGTCCACAGCTGACCGCTCATGAAATTGGGCATCCCGATCCCTTAGGGGTTCAGCCTCAAGCTTGCTAAATCCCCCGGAGCATCAAGGTCCCGCCCCGGACCCTCTCCATCATCACCGGGTTGCCCACGGGCACATGTATGTGTTACGTGGGTGAGTCCGCTTAAGTGATATCGCTGGGTACATTGGATTGCTTGCGAGTCATAGGTCCAAGGATCATTGGCCTAGTGGCTATCACCCCAAAGGTGGTTTCACATCATGGTGCCTCTCCCGCGCGAGCTCTGCCCTCCCATGGTCTGCCACCGGCTGCTGTGCCCGAGGTCCGGCGATGGCTGCCGGTGAGGGGGGAGGCCGTGTGCCTCCCCCCTCCCCTTCTCCTTCCCCCACGCTGCTTGGCTCCGTCTCTGGCGGTCCTCCCGTGCCAGTTCGAGCAGAGGTCACACTCCGCCATGGCTGTTCGGACGTGTTTGAGCAACCCGTTGCTGCTAGCCCTGGCGCCGTTGCCGTCGTTGGAGCGTCTGACTTGCCTCTGCTCCTCAGCGATGGAACATGCATGCTAGGCTCCGGAGGCCTTGCTGCTCCTCCGGCACCGCCTTTGGTTTCCGCTGATGCTACTTCCGGTTGCTTGTCATCCCCTCCACCTCTCGCTGTTAGCCACGTTGTTTCTCATTTCCTCACACCATGTGTAGCTATTTCATCTCAGCCGTTCATCATCCCTCCACTGCCCACACAAACTGCGGCGTCAGGACACGTTACCACTCCTTCTAACTCTCTCCTGCCGTTGACCAGTCAGCCTCTCGATGGGATAGCTCCACAAAATGGTGCTCTATTTTCTCTTGAGCCCGTTTGTGGGTTGGCCTCCTCTGCTCCGACGGCATGCTTCGACGGATCCCATGCCTCCACGGTGGAGCCCCGTGCTGATCCTATTCCGCTTGCTAGGGCACCGCTCGCGTAGGTTAAGGCTGCTTCTGTGGTGCCTTCTAACAGCTCCTTTGCGGAGGGAACTATTCCTGCTGTTGGCCTTCGGGTGCCGGGCTCATCTCCTGGAGAGGGGTCGCTCGTGCCACCAGCTGTCGTCCCCATCCCGGTCGGTGCTACTAGCTTGGCCCCTTCACCGCCAACGCATCATCCTGGTGGTCCCCCGCCTCCGCTTCCTCCCCCTGCTGCCCAACCGACGGTCGATGCAGGCCGGCCCACTACGTCAAGTGTCCTTGCTTGGCCGGCGGGGAGAACCTCCTCTGCTGGCGGTGTGGGGGGGGCTCTCCCTACCACGCACCCCTCTGCCGTGG
Organism: Amorphophallus konjac; assembly: GCA_022559845.1. Classification (NCBI taxonomy): domain Eukaryota; kingdom Viridiplantae; phylum Streptophyta; class Magnoliopsida; order Alismatales; family Araceae; genus Amorphophallus; species Amorphophallus konjac. The sequence goes on from CM040126.1 coordinate 393,732,236, forward strand.
CCCCATCTTTTTCTCAAGTGGTGCTCAGCTCTTTCACACTGCCAGTTCTACCTCTCTCCGTCCACTCTCCTGCCACCACCGAATCCGGCGAGCCTGCGGCTTTCGTCTCTTTCGAAGAAGTCCAGGTGACTTGCCGACCACTTGCCTTTGCCGTCATTGCCAGAACTCCCAAAGGCAGACCCCCCTTCGCTAAGATTCGGGCTCACCTAGCCTAGCGATTCTACTTCAAGCAGGACTTCCTGCTCAGTGCTATGGACCATCGACACCTCCTCCTCCGCTTCTCCAACCGGGATGACTACTTGCAAGTCCTCCTCAAAGAGTCCCTGCTTGTCCACGGACGCCCCTTCTGGTTCTTCCAATGGTCCCTTGACTTCTCGCCGAAGCATGACTCGCCGCTTGTCCCCGTCTGGATTGAGCTCCCGGGCCTCCCCGTCAACTTCTACCATGAAGCCTCCATCCTATCCATCGCTGGTAGCATTGGGCCGACTCTCAAGATTGACCGGAACACTCTCTGCATCACCCGAGCGCATGCTGCAAGGGTCTGTGTCCAGCTTGATGTCTCCAAGAAGTTCCCCACCCGGGTGTGGGTCGACATTGGCGCAGGAGGTTTCTGGCAGCCGATGGTCATCTCTGACCCCCCTCTCTTCTGCAACTCCTGCCGCCGCCTCGGTCACCTTCCGGGTGACTGCAAGCTGAAGCCTCCTCCTCCGCAGCCCAGGGTGCCTGCCATCTCTATCTCTGAAGGACGGACCCGCCCTCCTGCCTCGTCCGCGCCTCCTGGACCTGTCTGGCGAC